>CM076571.1:290516452-290950935 GCA_034641835.2 Pinus albicaulis | reverse complement strand
AATATGCAATGCAACAAGAGAATTTTGATCACTGACGGAGGGATGAAGATACCGGCACTAAAAGAGGGCTCTCTCTACAAGGTCACAACCAAAAGGGCTGGAGGAATTAGGGTTTTTAGGTTAGATATTGAGTGCAAGAGTTTTTTTGAATTGATTTTGTTGGGTTTCACTAGATGAAGAAATTAGGTCAAGGGAGCTAGGTCAGGGAAAATGATATAGGGTTGCAGGAATTCAATGGGGCAAGGTAGGCATAAGGCTTATCACTTAAATATGATTGTGATGAGATGGTTTTGAGACCGAGGAGAAGCTAGGAAGAGCATGGGAGAATTATTCTTCCTAAATAGAGGAAAATGGACAAATTATGAAATCTTTCCCAAAACAGAGCATGAGCAAACATGTGTTCTGCCTATCAACTTGAAAGAGATCATACCATAGAGAGGTAATGAACATGAATAAAATACATTATAACATATTAAACTGAAGAAAAATCAATGATAAACATCATACCCTAAGTATCCCAAAAAAATAGCTACAACTCTTGTTTATTAACTGGCCAAACTGAGTACAATAGTTCCTTGATCAACAAGCTAACATCCAAACAGATTTCAACCCTTGCTAAGAATGAAGAAAGGGAATAAATAGACATCAAAACAGCATTCATTCATCCTCAGGGGTCGAATCCATGAAGTGAGGAAGAGATCCACAAAATACTGACCTGAAATCTCGAGTGTAGGATGGTCCAAGTGAATCACTCCTCATTACATTCAAACTGATTCATTTTGACTAAAGGATAACTTTACCTAGTGAATCTACCCCTAGGTAACTTACCCTTGAAATAATTACATTTACCATGATGAATTACATTAATATAAAGATTATTTTATGAGATAAAATCAAAATTTACAGTGAAAAACCAAAAATATCAGCAAACTATCATATCCGCCATTTTCCTGTCATATGTGCAGTGCCTTAAGGCTGTGCACCTTCCATGTTCAAGGAAACTTTTGACTGAACTACAGGTGTCCAAATAAGGTCCAAGATGGATTTTTGGAAAGCTTGTCAAGTATAATTTATGAATATGCCTCCATATTTCAAAATTATGCTGACTTGACCCTTCAAAATTTCAATCTCCCAATACTTCTTTGTGCGTAGCACCTAGGCAAAAATATGGGTAGAAACATGATTTTTTGCCCTTTTGACTAACCAGTTTGTCTCAAAAAAATTAGAAAATTGACAGGGAGCATGTATTCATCATTATGAATCTAATGGTGGTCTCTATTTTTCCATTTTATTCCACAAAAGTTTGCGTAGCGCCCTAGGCGCTGCGCATAGGAGAGTCCAACTATCACATGCCCTATGCGCAACGCCTTTCTCCTATGCACAACGCCTGAGAAGTGCCAACTTGAAGACCGCTTTAGGAGGCCTTCCTGGTGTCCAAATTTGGCCCAAGATAGATCGTTTGAAAACTTATCATGTTTAATTTCCAAATATGCCTTTATTTTGTAGACTGGACTTGATTTGACCTGTTAAAAATGGATTCTCCCAAGACTGGTCAAAAAATGTAGAATGAGGGTGAAAAAATGAAGTGTGATCTTGCAAGAAACTTTTGGAGGCCTTCCTCAACTCCAAATTGAGCTCAAGATAGCTCATTGGAAATATATCTCTGTCTAGGTATAATTTTACCCATCACGAAACTCATTTGGACACTCAATCTAGGAGGGAAATTGATTTTCCCAAAGTCACTTCAGAAGTGCAGCAAACCTCTTGTAGCAATTTTTTTTTTGACATTTCCCCAAAATCATGATACCTGTGTGAAAAATGAAGTAGGTTTTTTATTTTTTGACCTATGATGGACAAAAATCTCTCTCATGTTTATCAAATTTATCTCTTTTTGGTCAGAAACACAGTTTGAAGAAAAACCAACCATATGTGTGGCAAATGATTTGTCCCTTGGAATGACTTCTTGAAAAATGGTGGGGACATAATGTTTATGAGCTGAAATGACTTGATAATTTTTTATATTACCTCCCTTATTCCTCCTATGCTCATATGTCTCTGATTCCATAGCAAACCCTAGCTCAGTGGGAGAGGAAATTAGGGTTTGGTGTAGAAAAAACAAAGAATTTAGGACTACCTTGTAGAGGGAGGGGAATGAAAGGGTTAGGGGTTGTATAAATTCTTGGGGAAATTTTTAGGAATATGGATAGATGTTAAAGAGTAGGGGAAAGTTGAATTACAAGGATTGAGTGAGGGGAAAGGGGTCCAAAAGGGAAAAATAGAGGCCTAGTCTAGAAAAGTGTCAAATTGTAGCAATAGGCTAGGGCTTGTGGAAAAATGATGATTTTGAGGGATAAGAGTGATGGGAAATGTTTAGGAAGGTATATTAAGGACAGGGGAAGGTTTAAGAGCATCAGGATACAAATATTGTTGATGATTTAACCATGGAAGTCATGAAACCAAGAAAAATGTCCTCAAAACCCTAGGAGAGGAAAATGAGCTTTTGAAGCACAAATTAGAGAAAAATATGGTAAACACAAAACCACTTACTTGGAAATGATAGTTCAGAACATGAAATTTTTGAAGACCTTTGACTATTACTACTCCTTCAAAAGATGAATTTGATGGTTAAATGACCAATTTTCATGATTTTGACCCTTTGACCTAATGAAGACACAACATGGAATAATGGACTGAATGATGACCATGATGACCATGGGACTCTTTCAACAATCAATGACCTAAATCCATGGTTGAATTTGACTAACATAAGACATAGTGAAATGATTTTTTCAAAAGTGTTTTTATGCTCAGTAAGACATGAATGTGGGCCAAAAAATGATAATTTGTGAGGGGGAGTGAGACATTATGACTAGGGCTACCATCAATGAATCAATTTTTTACATGACCTAAT
Organism: Pinus albicaulis; assembly: GCA_034641835.2. Lineage (NCBI taxonomy): Eukaryota > Viridiplantae > Streptophyta > Pinopsida > Pinales > Pinaceae > Pinus > Pinus albicaulis. Next base: position 290,948,024 of record CM076571.1, on the reverse strand, counting down.
GGAATGATAAAAAAATATGAGTGGAACCCCTAAAATGAATATGAAAAGAGTGATTTTGATCACTGATGGCATAATGCATATTCTGACACTAACATCGGCCTTAGTGGGGATGGCAACTCCTTGGAGGTATTAAGAACACCGTAGACCAAGAGCCTAAATATTGGGCCAATACGGTCAAAAAAATCAAACTGAAATGCATGAATAAATACTGACAACTCAATGATAGAAACTGACTTTTAAAACTAACTGAAAATAAAGAACTTACTAAACTTATTGATGGTAGCATATCACCGAGACTTGAGGGCTTCAAATCCTTATGACAACTACCTACCTGTTGAAGACATATGCACAATCATGTGAAGTGATCCTTCCAATGTAACCAATCCAGGAGATGGCTACTTATTGAAGTTCTACTCTCAGTTTGCTCGAGTAGGAAGAAAAAAAAAAACTAGGCCACTCCAAGTGTCTACTGAACACGTTCTTCTGGTCCATGAAAAAAAAAAAATACAATTTCCATACTAGCTGTAGAAAATCAGTAAAACGATCTTCAAAAATATGAAATGCTACCTTGTCTTGAGATTCAGCAAAAACACAAGCACACTCTTCATTCTGATCTGAAAGAACACTTGGTTGTTGATCCATAGGAGAGCATAGGGAAGTATGACTTTCTACTATCTGAGTGTTGGCTATAAATTCCTCAAGCATGGGAAACTCCAACTCTATCACTTGCACACTGTCTCTCTTAGGCTCATACTCCTCAAATTCGTATTCTAAATCATATTTGAACAGAAAACATTCTTCAATATTGTTAAACATGAAAACACTATCCTCTTCATGAAAAGCAGCGGTCTCTGTTAGCTGATCTCCTTGCAGGAAATCATCATCATAAATTATTTTACTCACAACAACTTCCTGTATGGCTTCATCAGTCTCATGTCTATTATCATTCAAACACGGACTTTAATTTTCAATAATGGAAGATTCTTCACTCACACATTCTTGACTGTGTGAACATTGTAAAAGCTGCAAATCTACATTCGCTTGGGCTGTAACATGATTTTTCAGGAGTTGATCTATTTCATCTTCAGATAAAGGATAAAACTGAGTTTTAAAGAATTTTTCATTGGCTTGATGATTCTTTTTTTCAATATCGGGAATTGGCACTTTTATTTCTTGGTCCTAGTCTGTCTCATCTAAGGAGGGAGCTACTGATTCTTTTTGGTGATGAAAAAGGTTCTCATGCAAAGGCTCAAGGATATCTTCATCCAAGGAGGAAACTTTTGATTCTTGTTGGGAAGAAAAATCATGAAGGGATTCTATGATCTCATCATCTAAAAACTCTTCATCCCCATACAAATTTTCAAGAAACTTAATGAAATTATCAGTGATCTCACAACAACTATCAATCATCAGCAAGGAAGAATTAGAGATTTGATAATGTTGAAAGAAAACTGAATGAAATTTTTTTAGAGAATATAAAATAGCAGATGGTAGACTCTCATACCATGATCTCGCCTTTTCCTCCAAGGTATCCATAAACATATTCATTAGACAATCTACATGAAACTCAATCTTTAGTCTGTGAATATGCAAATGAAATTTGACCAAATGCAAACTAGCATCGTCACCGTCTTGACCCTTAAAACTTTTACAGTCCTGATTACCAATATATATGAGGAATACAGTTTGGAAAACCAGGAATATGAGCTCGATTCATAGGAGCATACCTTCGAGCAATCAAATCCATTTTGACAACAGTGAGTTCACCAAGAATATATTCAAACTACCAATTCTTGAAGAGTGGATTCGCCATGAGAATTCTAAATCGTGGGATTCTTCGACACTAGAGTCGCCAGGTGAATGATGCACAACCTTCTTGTGCCTAATCGTTGTTCACCATCAACAATTAGATCTGATCTTTGTCGTTCTTTCCCAGGGAAGATTTGTCTTTTTGCTCCTCGGAAACGCTACCAGAATGTTATCACTCCACCAGAATCCTACGACTGAAGAAGGAATCCCAAAAAAAGGTAACCACAAACCATCCTTTTAACTTGGTATTTAGCCCTACTAAGTCGGAGAGGGCTCTCTCAACAAAAAATAGCCTAGAGGGCTGGATGAAAAGGTTTTAGGTTAGCTATGAAATGCAGAAGGGTTTTTTTGTTTGAAAGTATGGTGCTAGATCAGGGAAGGAGTTACTGCAACTAGGTTTAAGATAACAGAGTTTTACAACACAACCAAAAATATGAGTAAGGTAGGTATGCATAAGAGGTATTTTGGAGTTTTTGTTGTTTAATGGTATAGGATGAAATTGGAAATCAAAGTGAGCACAAGAGGTGAATTAATTTTAATAGAAGAATGGGACAAATACATGAGAATCTCTTTTAAAACAGAGCATGTGAGATGAATTTTGTTTACAATATGGAGATTATCACTAGAAAGAAAATATAATGATAAAATGGATAAATATTAACATAAAGAAATAACATTACCAAATTTACACACCACATGAATTCCTAAAATATGGTTGCAAACTGTTCCTCTGTAGCTCTAGGGTTTTGTTTTAGGTTTTCTGGGTCAGAACAACAAGAGAGAAAGTACCATTGGGCAATGGAGTCAAGGCTATTTTCTTTCTGTAGATTTGAGGAAAATTAAGTGCTATGTTCAGCTAGATAAATAATATGAAATGAGATATGGAAAGGAGAAGAAAGCCCACTACACTATAGACATCTATCAATGGATGAATCTCCAGTGCAACTTTAGAATAAATAACACAAATATAGGTTACAAAACAAAGCATTAAACGTGGATGAATTCTATAAAGATAACCATTAACACATAACAAGTGTCAATAGGAAAATTTTTAGATCTGAAAAAATAGGGCTCAAAGATGATCTCGATTCTCCAAATATGTAGTAGATATGCCAAAACTAAAAGAGGTTATTGTTTTTTAGCCCCTGATAAGAGAAAACCTCTTTCAGTTTCCATAATTTTTCCACCATTTTCTCAGGAACCACCTCGGAAGTCAATTGGTCACACAATGAAAAATTGGAATTTGTTTTATAATTTTTTTTTGAAAGTGGGTTTTTCCCACATGCACTATGGGAGGTGAAAAATTGAGGTTTATATACATTTTTCCACACCATCCTATTTGATGCAAGTGCACCCTTTTGGGATCCTTCATGGGATCTTCCCCTTCAAAACTTAGACCTTGACTTGGAGAAATAAACTATAACCCAACCATTCATTTGACGAAGCCAAAAATTTTGAAGGCACCTTTCAGCCATGTCTCTTTCTCTTTTATTAGTGCTAATAAGTTCAAATATGTGACAAATCCCTCATAGTATTTCTCATTTGGTCAAAAAATTTCACCATAGCCTGAAGCACTTGAGTCCACTGTAATAATCTCCAAGAAGGAAATGTACACGAAGTAGACCAATAATACTAAAGTATCCCAACACTTTCAGAACATTTCTTTCCTCCATTGTAGAGACAATGTTTTGGTGAAAATAACATTTAAAGGATAAAAATATGATATATAATTGGAAAAAATGGTGATTATAAGGATAAGTAGTTTGATGACATGGTCAACACAATATAAATGCGAGAATGGAAAAAAACGATGTGAGGCCAGTGATAACGGTGGAGCTGAGGTGAAAACATAGAAAAATAAGGTGGGGTGGGTGGGATGCAAATGCATGTGCTAATAGGTTGAGCTGTGGAGGGTCCGGTTATAGCTATGTTGTACATAGGGGAGGCTCTCATCCCTTTTACGTGGATGCTTTGAGTTGTACATGCTCAGAATGTGTATGATCATCCCATTGATGACCTCTGTCTAGCCATCAGTTTGGGGATGGAAAGTTATGGACTTGGTGAGCTTGGTGTCCATCGTTGACCAGAGGTTGGACCAAAATGTACTGAGGAGCCTGTTGAAATGATTTGATATGACAGACTATGGGATCCCAAAGTGTACCCACACTCGTTCAAAGAAGATTTTAGCAATGGCTTCTGCTGTGATATTCTTCTTGTAGGCCGCCATAATGAACATCTTCGAGAATTTGTCGATGACCATGAAAACATAGTCGTTTCCATGCTTAGTAGAAGGAATTTTTGAAATGTAATCCATGGAGATGGATTCCCAAGGTTGAATAGGGGTAGGTAGCGAAGTATAGAGGCCTTACTTCTTGATGGTCGGTTTGGCCATGGCACAGGCAGTGCAGGATCTGATGTACTTTCCGACATGCTGTCGAAGGTTTGGCCAATAGAAATACTTCTGCAGTACTGCCACTATTTTCTCAACCTCGAAATTCCCAACAACCTGACTATAGTGTGATTCCAAAATAATCTTAGCACACTTGCTTGAAGGAACACAAAGGTGTCCCAGGTGACATAATAGTGCATCCTGGAGGTGGAATTTTGGAACTCAGTAAACCTTGAAGAACATCTGTATGTGTGGCCGAATTCTAGATCGCTCTTATAGAGAAGTGACCAATCAGAAGTCTCATTCCCACAAGAGTTGAGCACGGTGGTTATCACCACGATCGGTGGTTGGCTGAGGCAGTGTGCAACATTATTGGTGTTGCCCTCCTTGTACTTGATGTTCAAATGAAACTGTTTCATATATGTGGACCACTTCTGATGGTGATCATTCTGAAACTTCCCTTGTGTCTGTATGAATGCAGGGGTTGGTGGTCTATGTGGATGATCATTTCCTTCCCCAAAATGTAATGCTTCCATTGTCCTGAAGTCTGCACAATGGAATACATCTCTTTGTCATAAGTGGGATACTTTCAGCCAATGTCAGACAATGTCTCACTGTGATATGCCACTGGATGCCCCTGTTGAGTAAGAAATGCCCCAATAGAATAGTCAAAGGAATCTGTCTCGATCTAAAATGGTTATTGCAAGTCTGGTAATGTGAGCACTAGGGCAGAGCAAAGGTGATGTTTCAATTCTACGAATGCCTTTTGTTTATATTCAGACCAAAATAATTTTTCTTTCACTCCTCCCTTGGTGACTTGACTCAAGGTCCAAGTGATATGAGAGAATCCAAACACGAACCTGTGGTAGAAATTAGCAAGACCCAGAAAGCTGCGAAGCTTTGTTAGAGTGATTGGGGCTGGCCAATCCCGAATGACTTGGATCTTGGTTGGATCCACATGCACCCCCCGCTTATCAATAATGTATCCCAGATACTGAACCTGGGTCATGCCAAAAGTGCACTTCTCCAAATTGGCATAAAAATTGTGTTGCCGTAGTGTTTGGAGGACCTGTCGGATGTGGTGGAGGTGCTCTTCCCAAGTCTGGTTGAAGATCAGGATGTCATCCAAGTACATTGTTACAAATGAGTTGGTGAATAGCCGCAAGATGTTGTCCATCAACCTCATGAAGGTAGCGAGAGAATTCGTCAACGTGAAAGGCATGAAAAGCCATTAGGAAAGGCCCTCCACTTGGACCCCCACCAATTTTTCTTTCAGTTTTTGAGTTTCCTTAATTGTAGCACAATTTACTATTTTGGTAGTTTTGCGGGTCCTGAACTTTCGGAGCCGTTCTGAGGCCATAAATGACATTTTTTGGGCATGAAACCTGTAGAAAAAGTGAGTCTTCTAGACTTGACATTTGCTGTCAGTATCTGTACTCAAATAGGTCTTTCTAATGATGTATCATGTGAGTCAAATGAAGATAATAAAAGTTACGACCCCGGGAAATTGATGTACCAATTTACCCTGACGGTGCCCAAATTCTAGAATTTCATCTCCTAGGGTTAGGTTTATGGATGTTTAGGTTTTTCCATTGTTTCTCAATAATATATAGGCCTTGGAGCCTCATTGTAACACAGAGTTGAGAGGCTTGTAGCCTCCGCATATCTTCTCAGAGATAAGCTACCAGTGCCCTAGCTATTTTATTTCCATTCTGCCTGTAAACAAAATCCATTTCTTTGATATTAATGAAATGGAGTTTTATTTCCGATGCATCTTTGTATTTATGGTTATATCTGTATTATTTTGTGTTCTTGCATAAATTCAGATACGTGGTATTAGAGTGGTCTAGTCTTTCTCGATCATTCTTTGGATGTACCTAACGAGGTCGGGGTATAAGGAGTTAGGGCTTGATCTGGTTGAACCATTGCAAGATCAACCTCGCAAACCCCGACGGTCACCCATGGGGGATGAAAAGAAAGGCAAGGGAGTAGGAGATCCTATAAAAATATTGCTCAAGGAGGCCCTCGAAAAAAAAGGAACGCAATGATGGATAACTTTTCCCAAATCCTTCAACGACTGCCCACTAGCGGCACATATGCATCCATAAACCACTCTAGAGGCACAACCCCTTTTAAGGTACAAGTAAAATTTGACATTCCCATATTTTATGGAAAAATAGATGCAGATGCCGTAGATAGATGGTTGAATCTATTAGAAGGATATTTCTCAGTTCATGACTTTTCCGACCGGAAGAATATTATTTTTGCACTCCTCAAAGCCGCCCCCCATGTCAAGGACTGGTGGGAAACCTACTGTGAGAAAAAGGACGAGGGAGAACCCTCTATGTTCTCAGTCATACCCACTTGGATTTATTTCCGATACGTCATCAAGGAAAAATATTATACCATGGAGAGGTATGAGGAAAAGTACATACAATGGACTATGCTGCGGCAGCAAAAGGATCAAGATGTGCATGAGCTGATGAATTTGTTCCATACCCGATGGAAAAATTTGGGTATCAAAGATTCAGAGAAACATTTGGTGCTGAAGTACCGCAGTTTTCTGCACAGATACATTCAGGAGGAAATGGAGTTCCTCAACATCTCTTCACTTGGTATGCTGCTAAGATTGAGTAGAAATTCAAATAGAATAAGCGAGACTTTGGATCTGCGAATCAAAAGAAAGGGAAAGGTGCCCCCAAACCGTAGAACAAAGGAAAAAGCCAAGGCATGGTGACCCAATACAACCTTCCAAAGCCGCAAGAAAATAACAACATCACGAAGCTAAAGAAGGACACGGGAAATTTGTGTGAGTTTCATAAGATCTCCACTCACAACACAAGTGGGTGTGAGGCCAAGCAATCATTGGTGGCCGAGATGAAGGCTTCTGAATCAGATGCATGCTCCAAATATTAATAAGCAATCGAGAAGGGGAATGATGAAGGGAAGCATATTATCGATGCAGAGCCCAATGCCACTATTGCCACCACGAAGATCCAAAAGGAAAAAATGAAAGAAATGATGATGGGTGTTACACAGTAATTTGTCACCATGCTCATTTTCCCGTCCCTGATCCTAAAATTCCCCATGAAAAAATCTGTGAAATGTTTCCATCATCAAGAAATATGCTGACATATCCCCTTGAAGATCCAAAGAAGACTTCCTTGAAAGATCATTGGAGAAACTTGGTCAAATTCCTAGTTTCCTAGGTCAACACCCTTCCTGGTGCCATGACCGTGCTGATTTCCTTATCCCAGTTCTAGCCCAGCACTGTCAACACCCTAAATTATAGGAAAACCATGCTGATCCATTTCTCGCAGTACTTCCTCAAATGGAGGAGAAGCTTCGACCTCTAGAAGCTCAAGGGCGACGAGTAGGTTGTTGAACATAGATGATAAGGTCGAGCTCTCTCATTTTTGAGCTTTGATCTCATCCATGGGGGATCTTTCCTTAAAAAGTGGGCCTTCCTCCTTATTTCATGGGATCCCAACCTCCTTCTACTTTCTATAAATCCACATCCATCATTCCCCCAAGTTTAGAGAAAATAGAGTTTGGTTGATCATTGTCAGACTCGTCTGAACTCTCATCCCTTCGCATTCTTGCATTGTGATTAAGCCTAAGTGCACGAGAGAAGGAATTCTTTTGAGTTGGGTGAAGGACTCAGAGTTTCACCTAATGATCTGAAACGACTGTATTAGTTTTGCTGTGCTAAGTGTCTTTTTAGTTTATAAACATGTGCATACTTGTCTCATTAGTTTGCTTAAGGATTGAGGATTTTAACCATGAATTGTAGATGATTTTAATGAATTAGAAGCATGAAAATAAGCACAAATAACAATGAACAATAGTGTAAAATAGAGAAATAAGTCACCAAATATAATCTACACAACAGGCATGATGAAGCAGTTCACCCCTCCTGGGCTACATCTGTTGGTCCAATTCCCAATGGCGTGTCCATCTTTCATTATGTTCAAAATTTTGCTATTACATATAGTTGCAGGCCTCTAATGGCTATTTTATTTGCACCAATGGCTCCAGAATGCTCCAACTAGTTTAGAATGACTCTTAATTCACTCTGAATGGGCAAAAATTGAGTCTCCTACTCCTTTTCCGAGTTACACCTAGAAAAACTCTAATAATAGTGGAGAACTCCACTTAACTGGAGTTAATTTAGCAAACTCCGCCCTAAATTTTGGCGTGCTCTAAACCTCCACCAAATTAACCATTTACATTAAATGTTATAGTTAGGGTGGCCACATGCGCACCCCAAACCCCAGCCTGATCGTAACATTCGGCAGAACTAAGGCATAAACCACGGTTGAAATGGGTCGGAACTCCGGTTTGAAGTGGTGTTAACGCTAACTGTCAGAGTAAACTACATAGAGTTATAACTATGAAACATGGCATGTAACATATATGAATGTTAATGCTGTGGAGTTTGCGAAATGTCAGTTGTAACATTTGTGGTTTGTGTTTAAATGTTTGTAATGTGAACACCAACGGGGACCGCTTGCGGGTTGGGACCGCTGGCAGTCCCCAACCCCCACACGTCAATACATTGAACTTTAAATATAAGCCACCTCCTATGATAGTTAAGATATAATGTGAAGCTTGGGCAGTTATTTCGTGTGGTTTCTCTATTGGAGGTCGCAAGGTCGAGCCCTGCGGACCTCTCCCCAAAATTTTAACATGCTAGTTGGGGGACACGTGGCGGCCTCAGGGCTGGCCACGTGTCACCCGCTTATTGGACCAAAAATAAAAACGTCCAACCATTCGACCAATAAGATTGCACCACATGTCATCCTGTAGTGTTCTTTGAGGAACGAATATTCCTTTTGCTGACTGTGCATCCACCATGCTGACTGGGCATCCCAATCAACCCTATCAAAAATTTTACTTGTTTGGGAATTCGATCAGAATGCGGTATCTCCCTCATACGACATCGGTTTTTTGAACCGTTCATGATGCCAGAAGAAGGAAGACGAGATCTACACAACCATCCTAGTTTCAACCCAATCCTGTAACTTTGAATTTTGAGCAAAATTTATGAACTCCTGATCACTTAAGGATGCCTCCAACATTAAGGCCTGGTTGAAAGCTATCCTTTTGTAATTTATCAATAATAACATCTGATGTTTTCTTTATATATTTGTCTACATGATTACGCAAAATTATGGTACTAATTGATCTGATAGATAGTTAGTGTTTATGTTTATTATATATTATATCACGTTTGTTGTTGTCTCCCGATTGTCCACAGGTATTCACATGCCATTAGTAGTAGGAAGTGGGCATAGAAGGATCGTGGATCGAGGTCACCATCAATGGATCCAAGGATAGCATTTGGAAAAAGGTATTTATGTCTCTTTCCTCTTTGCATTGTAAGCATTAGTTAAGAAATATTATGTTAGAAAGAATCTCGTGTTGCTAGACCCACTCTAGGGCTAGAGTGACCGCCCAAGGATTTATCTTGACAAAAGAACTGGCGAATCCACTAGGGAGCTTTAGCCTTTTAAGTCCTCCTTCCCCGAATTGATCTTGGATCAGTTTATCCGATTAATGAAATTCAAATATTCTTAGGTCTCTGTCAGCTTGTGTAAAGGTTGTTTGTCACTTCATTGTGTCAGGTCTGGTGTGTTTGTGAGACTCTTTTTATTTTTTCCTTGTTTTTAGTCACCAATGATTTTTCTGTCCTCATAGTAGTGCTCATAGTGCTGTTCTGTATAGTATAGCCATGCTGATAGGCCTTTCAACACCCTTCTGCTCAGTACAGAAGCGCTGATCTCAGCCTTGGTAAAATTAGAGTTTCCCCTCTGATTATCTAGTGTGTCTTGGCCCTTGAGGGAGTCTGTGAGACCTTAGTGGTCTCTTTGCTGTGTGTTTGAATTACCCATCTCCTCTGAGTGAGTCTGTTTTGTCTCTTTGAGTTGTTTTAAGTTTGGGAATTTGTTTCCATTTCAAACACTCTTTTTCGCATTTTTCTTGTCTTGTTTCGAAGAGAGTTGGTGTATGCTTTGGTCATCTCTGCATTTATAACTGCTTCTCTTCATTTTAGTGCCGAGCATGAGATTACAGTTTGTTTGACGCACAACGTTAGAAGAGTGTGTTTTGGTCTAAATTCAAAAGAAATTGGAAGTGATTTTTTTTTTTTTTTTTGATTTAGATTTTTCATTTTAAGGAAAACTATAAAGCATTTCATTTGTGTAGTATTTAAAATGATTTTTGTTTTGTTCGATTTATAGAAGAGTAAAGAGATTTTTTATTTCTTCCTCTGTTCATTTGTTTTTCTTTCATTTTAAAGTGAAGAATAAAAAAAATATTTCGTGCATCTTAGTGAAAGGAAAGGCATTTTCATTTTCAATTAAGTTTCATTTGTTGGGAAAGTGATTTCAATCTAAAAGGAATTGCATTTTCATGAATATGAAATAGTTTGGGGGCATTATCATTTTTGAATTGAGTGCATTCTTGTTTGTCTCTCTTCCTTAAGTAGTTTAGAATTCATCGAAATTGAAAGCTTATTTCTCGCATTTAGTCTGCATCATAAGGATTGAGGTAATATTCATTTTGGGCCTTGAAACTGAAACTTAAATCAAGATCAACTTAAAATGAACCCAACTTACCTTAAGGAGCCTTGGAATTAACGAGAATATTTAGTGGTATAGGCTAGCTACGTGTTCCAATGTTTTTAAGCATAGGAGCTGTCGCTAACGGTCTGCGTTACAACCCGGGGGTGATCTCCTGTCCCACGTATGTAAGTATATTGATGTAGGATAAGTATATTTGGGATGCTCTCATAGAATAGTTACGCATTAGACAACACTACTAAGGACTGGAATCTGACGTACCATCACATATATTTTGGGAGACACCACTAGGTTGCAAGCCTACCATAGGTAACCGAGTCGGCCGCCTTGTAGACGTGATACACCAAACAAAACATTCGGGGAGACTGGCTGCCGTATGTTAAGTCCTTGGTCATTTCCCTTTCATTTGATCACCAAGGTGTATATTGCAAAATTTCCCTTTCATTTTATCACCAAGGTGTATATTGCAGTTCATGGATACTTGGTAACCTTTATGCCTAGCACATCCCTTTTTATTTATTTCTTTTTGTTAATTCTAAAAGTAACTGCCCACGAAAGCATCTTACCTGTGCAGTTCTCTAGCTTTTATTTCTTGGTAGGTTGTGATTTTGTTCACCTCTTTTCTTTTTATCTTCTTCTTGAAGGTCATCATGGTTGAATTGTCAAATTTTCCCACTCCCTGCTCTGACGTATCTGAGCAACCTCCTCCAGAGGTTCATAGTTTTCTAGTTGGACTCCTCGAAGTGCAAGGTGAAGAGATTGGAATTGTCATCAGTGTTCAACCCATATCATCCTGAGCACCTCCTAGCGATTCTCCGTGGACCACATCGGAAGAATCTGAGACGGAAAGCCCCGAACAAGCTGCACATTTCTCAGTCTTTTCGCAGAATCCGCTCTTTGATCTGATTGTAGTATCTCCTAAACAACCTTACAACACTTTCGATCAGTCTGGAATCACTTTTTGAGCTTCTCCAATAGCATCTCTCTCTACCATTCGTCGGTTGTTTATGGAAAAAATGGCATTAAATGCTAATGATGTGTCATTCTTCAGTGTTCCTCAAAGCACTCTGCAGGAAACTTCTGACTCATATATCCTGGAAGCCTCTCCATCAGTTTTCCCCTCCGAGGGTGAATTGTTTGAGTTGACACCTCATGATTTAGGTAAAGGAACTGAAATAATGTCTAGTTATGTTGCGTCCATGCTTCTGCATGGTTATACCTCTTCAGGAAACCTCATTTATGGAGCTTCCGGTGGTACACCCTTATTTCTGGATCCCGTTTGGTCAACGGGCATTCCTCCATCTTCAGGCATGTTTGTTTGGAACATGGCCACGGTGTCTCAACCTTATGTTCAACCGACGGTCATAATTGGTCAAATGACCATGTCGTTTGGATCCTCTGTCCCCTTTTCACCATTTACGATTACTGAAGTCCCACCATTGAGTGGAAAATCCATGGTTTCGTCCATGCCTGGGGGGAAGTATAAACCTATCTATGCACCTCCCGTTTTTGGTGGGGGAAAGCCAAGTTATGGATCTATTCTTGGGGTGATTCAAACTCATGTTCGATATTCCCAGGTTCAACAGTCCTTTCCGCAGCCGAACCTAGTATATTCGTATGTTTGGTAACTGAACATTCCTTATTTTTAGAGGCTGAATGTACAATATCAATAGTACATCCAACAACCCCAGCCTTCGGTTACTATTGTTGTGACCAATCCTCAGTTTGGAACTTACACCCAAGCTGGTCCGAATCTCCTTTTAGGTTAATCTGGTCCTTTCCGTCATCAGTCTGGTACTCAGTACCAACCTTTTCCTCAAGGTCAGTACCATCAACACCAAAATGGGCCTCAACCTGGTGCTTCAGATGAAAAAATTCCTTAGTACCAGCAGGCTCAGCCAGGACCTCAAACTGGACCTCATGTTCAGCAGGGGCCTTATCCTGGACCCCATGTCTAGCAAGGTCCACAACCTCAGTACCCGTAGGGAAAATATCAACAACCCCAGCCAGGTCCCTATTAGTAATATTTGCAACAAGGGCCTTACCAACCATGGGGGAAATATGAATATCCAGGTTAGAATCTACCCTATTGGGGACAGAATCATTATCAATCAGCTTGGAACCCCAAATTTTCTTGCCTCATTATCCTCCTTTAACGTTCTTGGCTATGTTTGAATTGTTGGATGTGTCAAAGTTCACAAATGACCCCATCCGGCATCAGCTGCATTGGCGCCCGATTCCAACTAAGATTCCAGGAGTTTGTTTGAAGTTCGAAGGAAAATATAGGGAAGACCCTCAAACACATATTATGACATACTATTTGTGGTGTTCCTCTAATTCTTGGGTTGACGATTCTATTCGTGTCCGTATTTTCCAGCGCACCTTGACCATTGTTGCAGCCAAATGGTACATTGAGCTCCCTCGAGGAATTTATCTTCCTCACTCATTTTTAGCTGCCTATACAATATGAAACTGACACCCATTTTCTCACTTTGTTGAATCGGTTTACTGCTATTCATATCTCAGATCACATCCATGAATGGCGGCTTCACCATCGCTTGATAAAATTTGAGATCTTGTATCTGATGTTGAGCGAATGGTTCACTAAATCATTCGTTCCCAAAATTGCAAAAGATATTGCAATGGGAGGGTGTGTCACTGAAGAGGAGGTCATTTCTAGGGCTCAATGACTTGAATTGGTCTATTTCCAGTTTGGGACTCTATATGAGTTGTTACCTGATGTGCCGCATCCTTCGTCTAATCCTTCTTCATCTCAATCTCTTGCTACGCCTCCGATGGATGGTGTTATTGGGACAATGGATCAAACTAATAGTAGTGCACCTAAGGCTTCTTCTAAGTCCAAATCCACTGCTACCGCTGCACCCTCTCCTTCTAAAAAATAGAATAATCCTGGTAAAACCTCACAGGTAAATGCTGTTAAGTCTACCGCAACAGACAAATCCTCGAAGGGTAAGAAAAAGGGTAAAGTCAAGTTTAAATACAAGAACCCTAAATAGGATTGAAAGAAGTTTTCTGCTGGTGATTCTTCATCACATAAGCCCAAATATTCTTGTCTAATATGTGATGACGATCATTACACCAAGGATTTTTCTCGGCGCACCCAGGACTTCGACAGTTTTGAAAGAACCGTTCCCTTCCCAGTAGACACAGATGGTAGACCAAGCTCAATCATCTAGTAGCTCTCAGGTGTTCATGGCTGGAACACAATCTGTTACCATCACCACGAGAACAAAATATTATCCAAATCCATCCAAGGATTTAGTGGAACCGAAAGTCCTAGATCACTCTTCCTCTTCCAAGCCTCTTACCTCTGGTCCTCTCCAGATCGAGAGACTTAGTAATGACTCCGTCACCCGACCAACCCCAAAAGGTGTTCTTTAGAAATCGTCTTACAATATGAATGCGAGAGTAGCACAACAATACAATATTGTAGAAGATCTAGCTCAGGCGCCTTCGACAATGTCAGCTTTGTAGGTCCTTCAGTTGTGCTCATCACAACAGAAGGCATTACTCACTGCCATTGGAGGGATTGATCCTTTAGTTTCCAATCTGATTATTTTTGATCTCAAGAATTTTGTTCCTCGCCTCCCATCTCAGGTAGCTTTTCTCAAGTTACCATTATGGGAAAGAATATTCATCAGAATGTTGTTGATGAAGGCTCTTCAACCTACATCATGTATGTCGCATGCTGGAAAGCCATCGACTCTCCCCTATTGAGTCAGTCCCCGAGTACCTTGGAAGCTTTCGATGGTCGAGGTTCTTGGCCGTATGACATTCTTAAGGAATTTCCCATCCTATTGGAGGGGAAAATGGTGAACATGGAAGTTGAAGTGGTAGACACCAACTTGATCTACAATCTCCTTCTTGGATTTAGTTGGACAAACACTATGGTTTGTGTGGTCTCCACCCTCTTTCGTCTCCGTTTCCTGCATAAAGGGAAGATAGTAACTATGGATCAGTTGGATTTACTCCCCTATAAGTATTCAACAGTAAACATTCCATATGTTGGGAAGGCCGTTAATCCTTATGAGAAAATTGGAATGGTTCTTTTCAAAGACTCGTCTCTTATGGGATTTTTTCCACTTTCACCTCCGAATGTTGCCTTCGTCAATATGATCTCATTTGGTCACGATCCATGGATTGTTCCCAATCTCAACCAGATTGAGAGTTTTGGTGACGCTATGCCTCTTAGCTCAGCTGAGAAGATGTATCAAGATATCCTCATGGCTTTTGATGCTGCATCTGAGACCAATACTCATTTGGTTTCGTCCTTTGGTTTGGTTCTTGGAACTCTAATGATCCTTTGAATGAGACTTTCCCCACTGACGAGAGTATCGTGGAGGTAAAGTCTCTTGAAGAAACTCCATGGGATGATGGACATCATCGTTCCTCATTTCTCCCAATCCCAGGTGACATATCCGCCTATTTAGGATCCCATGCTTTTCCGGTACCAAATGACCCACTTTAGAATCCAGGATTGATTCATGAAGTGTTGTCCGAGGGAAACATTGGAAATATCACTCCGACCATTCTGATTGACATATCTGTTAAATCAGGGATCATTAGGGGAATTTTGAGGTCTAAAATGGGCCTCCTAAGGAAATAATAAAATAATAGCTAAACCAATAAAATAATATTTATGAATTTTCAATTCACTTTTTGCACTACAATCCATGTAACCATGGTTAAATTCAATTCAAGAATTGTACCAAAATAAAATTAATAAAAAAATTGTATTGATGTGACTACAAATAAGAATGAGTTTTTCAAGAACAAGTCATTATCATTGAACAACTAATGCATTTTTCCTTTGTACTTAAATAACTTAAAATAAAATATAAATATAAATATAAATTCTTAATTATATAATATGTTATTAATTAAAATTTGTATTATTTAAATTGTATAATAACATGTAATTAATGTACTATATAAAAATAATATAATAAATGTAATATATTATTTTATGTATGTATTTTATTCAAAAAGTGTGAAATGACATTTATTATGAGTACTTTACTTTGAATTTAAAAGTACTTAAAGCACTACCATGGTTAACCATGAGTTTTTATCCACCATTGAGATTGTGACAAGTAAGTACTTTTAGCTCAAGCAATGCCACCTCAACCATTAGGGATGATGTCATCCCCTAAAATGTGATTGGTTCTCATAAAGTGAATTTTGATTGTACATTTTCCTTAGGAGGCCCATTTTAGACCTCAAAATTCCCTTAATGTGTTGATAATGTGCATATCGATGCGTCTTGTTCTCCCGATGAGAACAATATATATAAGGAAAATTTTCAAGAGTTCTGTGATGTCTTCGCGTGGCCCTATGAAGAAATGCCCAACATTAATCCAAGTATCATAGTGCATGAAATTCCCAGTTATCCGGACTCAAATCCCGTTTGCCAACGAATGTAATATTCCCAATTAGCCACAGCTACTTGGAATATTATAACTGCTCCATTTTTGAAATAAGAAGTAGGGAAGACGATAAAACATATCCCAGTGTGAAAAGGGATTAGATTAGGAGGACAAGATAAAGCCACTTTGGTGTGAAAGAAGGGCAAAACAATGAGCTAGGTTCAGTTGACCAAGTCAATAGCGCTGTCACAAGAGGAGGGAAAGCTACTAGGGCAACACAGTTTTGAAAGGGGAATCTTCTCAAGGAAGTCACATCACCAATGAGTGGGGTCCGGGGTGGAAAAGCTCACCAAGGATAAGAATGAGGAGATAGCAGCAAAGAGATCATTCATTCATTCATCTTGTTTTGGTCTTATGACTGATTTCAAGCTTCAGCTGTTTAGCCGGAGTTGCAACACTGTTTAGTGCAAGGAATTCTCATGCGGGAATTCCATCATTCCTTTGATCTAGCTGATTGGGAGATCTAAGGAGGATGTACTGAGCTCAATTTTCATCATTTTTCTTGAGGATATATATTCTGCATCACATACAGCGCAGTCACCTTCAGTAACTGTGTCATTTCTGTAGTAGCAGTAGTAGCTAGGTAAAACCCTCTTGTTTTATGCTTGTTTCAGAGGAGGAGGTGTCTATTTCACTCCGGGAGGTCTATTGAGGGAGGCCTTGGGCCAATTTATATATTTTTTATATATTTAAGATTACATTTAGTTTTTTCTAATACAAAGTTGCTGGGTACAGTGTTATTTTCTGCAGTGCTGTATCTTGTGTTGCTATTTTGCCGGAAACCCTTGCCGGGGTGTTCCGATGTGCTTGTAAAAGGGGCCAAAACTCTTATTTATGATTCCATGATTAATGAAAGCTCCATATCTGTATGAAACCATATTTTTCTGTATATTTCATAATAAAAATAACGTTTTTGCAGTCTCCGGAATTTCTATTTTATGAAGTAATGGGATTGGGGTGCTTTTGAGCATATTTGAGCTGGGGAAATCTGTTTAGTGTAGCTAGAATGATTTATTTCTGATGCCCTTTAATATTTAAGCTACATACAACATATAAAAGAGGAAATAAGTCCTGTACAACGTTTTTATGGCATGTTTTTCCTTATACAACATCCTCATTGAAGAAATTGCAGAAATTCCTGAAAAGGAATATTAAAGTGGTATCAGAGCACTGCTCTTGGCTCAGCTTGTGGGGGAGATTTATCTTCAGCATGGAGGAGGAAGAAATTTCGAATCTCCTACTTCAAACCCTGAAGAAAATTGCAAGGGACCTCAAGGAGATTAGACATGAAGGGGATTCTATTGAGTTTTTCCATGAGGAAAGCACCAACACTGAAAATGGCATGGGGCATTCAACTGCATCAAAACACTCTACCATGCCTTCATTTATAACTAGGGGAGATAAGGAGGGAACTCTGGGAGAATATTTTGAAGAATATGAACTCCAATCTCAAGGGTTCAAGGAGCACTTGAGCTTTCAGGAGTTTTGCCGGATCAAGGATGGCAGGAGGATTAATCCTCATCAAAAGGAGGACAAATTGATGTAGGGATCAGCCCTACAACGCAGTATGGTAGGTTTCTTCTTGCCCAAATTTTATGGGACACCTAAGTGCACAACCAAGGCTTGGGTGGAGAAGCTGGACACATACTTCCAGCTCAACAAGGTTTCTGAGATAGAAGCCATCAAGATAGCTGCGCTGCACCTAGAAGGGGAAGCTCAAGAATGGTGGTTTCATGGACTGACCACACTTGGGCATCATCATATCACTTCATACTCAACTTACACCAAGAAGCTAGTGGAGAGGTTTGATCCAAGAGATCCAGAAGCTCACTTTTCCAAGTTAACCAAGCTCAAGCAGGAGGGAGATCCTAAGGATTATATTGCTGAGTATTTGCAGCTTTCAGTGATGGTATCCAACCTCAATATGAGCGGGAAGGTATGCATGTTTATGAATGGGATGGATGAACCATTGCAAGGGTTGGTCAAATCCACTAAACCATCCACACTTCTAGAAGCTGTGGAGAAAGCCAGAGATCTACAACACATCTTGCCCAGGGCAAGAACCTTTTTGCAGCAAGAGACTCACTCAATACCAAGGAAGATAATCCATGTTTAGGATTTGGAGGGAGAATGTGTTGCAGGAAGGACACATCATATCAAGACCTTATCCAAGAAGGATGCCAGCGCTGTACAATCCATGGAAGACTTTGCTCCAAGAGGGGGAGCTATTGCAGCGTTAAGAGGAGTCCCAAAGTATATAACCTTGAGGGTGAGAGGTACTATCGTGGGGCAAAGAGTTTATGTGTTGATATATAGTGGAGCTACTCATAATTTTATTGATGCACAAATGGTACAAAGGAGAGGCATCCACATGGAGGAGTTTGAGGGATTTTCAGTTTTGGTCCCAGGAGCTATGACCCTGCAATGTGCCAAGTATGTTCCGGCACTAACCATTACTATGGGGACCCACACATTAATAGACCACTTCTTTGTGGTAGAAATTCTAGACACTAATGTCATATTAGGAGTCCAGTGGTTAATCACTCTAGGGAGAGTTACCACTAACTGGAGAACCTTGGAGATGGAATGGACAGGAGGGAAGGATGGCCAACAACAAAAGATCAAGGGTGTAAAAACATACCCCTGTCAGGTTGTTTCAGCACACAGGATGGAGGCAGATCTATGTAGAGGGGATGTTGAATGGCCAATGGAGCTACATATATCAGAAGTGAAGGGCAAAGATTCACCAGTGCATCCAGATGTTCAGTCTCTCTTGGACCGGTATTCTATAGTATTTGGAGATATCCCACCAGGGAGACCTCTTGACCGAGGGTTTGAACATACCATTGAGTTGGAACAAGGGATCCAAGCAGTAATCACCACTCCTTATAGGCACCCCAAGGCTTATAGGGATGAGATTGAGAGAGCTATCCAAGAGCTGCTAGCTCTAGGACACATTCGGCCTAGTACTAGTCCTTTTGATTCCTCTGTGGTTTTGGTAAAGAAGAAAGATGGCACATTGAGGATGTGCATTTATTATAGGGCCTTGAACAAGAAGAATATGAAGAACAGGTACCCTATACCCAGGATCGATGAACTCATGGATGAGTTGAGGGGATCTAAATACTTCTCCAAGATTGATTTGAGATCCGGGTATCATCAAATCAAGGTGAGGGAGCAAGATATCCCCAAGACAACGTTCAGGTGTCACTATGGGCATTTTGAGTTTCTGGTAATGCCCTTTGGATTGACCAATTCTATAGCAACTTTCCAATCTTGCATGAACCACATATTCCGTGGTCATTTGAGAAAGTTTTTAGTGGTCTTCTTTGATGATATTCTTATCTACAACCGCACTTGGGAGGAGCACTTGCAGCATATTGAGACAATTTTACATATCCTCAAGGAGAAAAAATTCTATGAAAAGCTCTCCAAATGTGAATTTGGCCTCATAGAGATGTTGTATTTTGGGCACATCATAGGAGTGGATGGAGTAAGGGTACATGAGGAGAAGATCCGGGCTATCAGAGATTGGCCTGAACCCAAGAATGTCACAGAACTCAGAGGGTTTGTGGGCATATGCACTTATTACCAGAAGTTTGTGAAAGGGTTTTCACAACTAGCAGCACCACTCACAAACATGAAAAAGAAGGGAGCTTTCCATTGGAAACCTACAACACAGAGGGCTTTTGATAAGCTCAAAGAGGTAATGAGTAGTTGTCTTGTTTTGGTTTTGCCTAACTTTTCTCAACCTTTTGTGCTAGAATGTGATGCATCAGGTGAAGGTATTGGGGCAGTCTTGATGCAAGGTGGGCATCCTATAGCCTTTGAAAGTAGGAAGCTACTCCCCCATGAGAGGTTATACCCCATCTATGATAAAGAGATGTTGGCTATCATGCATGCATTAGCCAAATTCCAGCAATACTTGGTGGGGAATAAGTTCAAGGTGAAGACTGATCATAATAGTCTTAGATTCTTCCTTGAGAAGAGACAAATCCAGGAGAGACAATAGAAGTGGGTGAGAAAAATCCAAGCTTATGATTTTGAAATAGAATATGTCAAGGGAAAGAGCAATGTAGTAGCTGATGCACTATCTAGGAGATGTACAACACTGTCTTTGAGGGGCATGGATGCAGATTGGAAAGCTCAACTTTTGGTTGAGTATTCCAAAGATGACTTTGCATGTGAAATACTTGATGGGGTGGTATCAGATGAGAGGTTTAGAGTGATGGATGAGGTCATCCATTACCGAGACCGAATCTTCTTGGCTAAGAATTCCAAGCTCAAGGAGAAGATCTTATTGGCATCACATGATTCCCCACTTGTCGGGCATCAAGGTTTCACAAAGACTTATAGAGCTATCAGAGAGAGATTCTCATGGAAGGGTCTCAAGGAGGATGTGCTCCGACATGTCAGAGAATGCACCATTTGTCAACGGAACAAGGGAGAACACACTCACCCTGCTGGGTTATTTCAGCCACTACCTATTCCGGATGGGAAGTGGGGAAGTATCTCTATGGACTTCATCACCGGCTTACCGACAGTGCAGGGTAAGGACTGTATCTTTGTTGTTGTTGACAGACTAACAAAGTACTCTCATTTCTTTGCCATTTCTGCACATTATACTGCTTCACAGGTAGCTAAGCTCTTCTTCAGAGATGTATTTAGACTCCATGGTCTCCCAAGGACCATAGTGAGTGATCGGGACAGCTGCTTCATGGGTGGCTTTTGGTAGGAAATTTTCTGGTTAGTGGGGAATGATTTGACTCCAAGCACTACCTATCATCCACAAACCGATGGACAGACCGAGATAGTGAACAAGTGGCTAGAAGGCTACTTGGGGAACTATGCGGCAGGGCAGTAGAGAGCTTGGCCGTGTTGGCTCCACTTGGGAGAGTATTGTTACAACACTACTCACCATATTTCTATTGGCATGACCCAAGTCCGAGCCTTATATGGGTATGAGGCAATCTCATTTGCTGATGTTATGTTTGGGGCAAGTAAAGATCCAAGGGAAAAGGAATGGATTCAGGAGATAACATTGCCACTTCCCAGAACCAGCAGAAGATGTATGTAGACCGTGGTCGGATAGAAAGATAGTTTGAGGTGGGAGATCTTGTCTATCTGTGTCTTCAACATTACAAACAGTCCACACTCAAGGAGAAGCGAGATGAGAAGCTCAAACCACATTTCTATGGGCCATACAAGGTGGTCATATGTATCGGTAAGGTAGCATATGAGTTGGAGCTTCCTAAGGGGAGCAAGATATAAAATATCTTCCATGTCTCTTGCCTCAAGAAGGCCATTGGGAGGAATGTAGTTGCCAACATGGATCTCCCCCCTATTGATGATGAGGGCCACTTAATCTTGCAGCCAGAAGCAATCTTAGACACAAGGGAGAGGCAGCTGAGAAACAGAGTCATCAAGGAATATCTGATTCGATGGAGGAATCTACCAGATGAGGATGCCACTTGGGAGGGAGAGAGGATCTTGCAACATCCTTCTTTACTGTTGCTTGTGGGCAAGAAACTTTTGAGCGGGGAGGACTGTAGTATTCCCAATTAGCCACAACTACTTGGAATATTATAACTGCTCCATTTTTGAAATAAGAAGTAGGGAAGACAATAAAACATATCCCAGTGTGAAAAGGGATTAGATTAGGAGGAAAAAATAAAGCCACTTTGGTGTGAAAGAAGGGAAAAGCAATGAGCTAGGTTTAGTTGACCAAGTCAACAATGCTGTCACAAGAGGAGGGAAAGCTACTAGGGCAACGCAGTTTTGAAAGGGGAATCTTCTCAAGGAAGTCACATCACCAATGAGTGGGGTCTGGGGTGGAAAAGCTCACCAAGGATAAGAAGGAGGAGATAGCAGCAAAGAGATCATTCATTCATTCATCTTATTTTGGTCTTATGACTGATTGCAAGCTTTAGCTGTTTAGCTGGAGTTGCAACACTGTTTACTGCAAGGAATTCTCATGCGGGAATTCCATCATTCCTTTGGTCTAGCTGATTGGGAGATCTAAGGAGGAGGTCCTGAGCTCACTTTTCATCATTTTTCTTGAGGATATCTATTCTACATCACATACAGTGCAGTCACCTTTAGTAACTGCATCATTTCTGCAGTAGCAGCAACAGCTGGGTGAAACCCTCTTGTTTTATGCTTGTTTCGGAGGAGGAGGTGTCTATTTCACTCTGGGAGGTCTATTGAGGGAGGCCTTGGGCCAATTTATGTATTTTTTTTCTATTAAGATTAAATTTAGTATTTTATAATATAGAGTTTCTGGGTACAACGTTATTTTTTGCAGTGCTGTATCTTGTGTTGCTATTTTTCCAGAAACCCTTGCCGGGGTGTTTCAATGTGCTTGTAAAAGGGGTCAAACCTATTATTTATGATTCCATGATTAATGAAAGTTCTAGATCTGTATGAAACCATATTTTTATGTATATTTCATATTAAAAATAACGCTGTTGTAGTCTTCGGCATTTATATTTTATGAAGTAATGGGATTAGGGTGCTTTTGAGCATATTTGAGATGGGGAGATCTGTTTAGTGTAGCTAGAATGATTTCTCTTTGATGCCCTTTTATATTTAAGCTACATACAACATATACAAGAGGATATAAGTCTTGTACGAATTTTTTATTGCATGTTTTTCCTTTTTCAGCATCCTCATTGACGAAATTGCAGAAATTCCTGAAAAGGAATATTACAACGAATTCATCCTGTGCATCCGAGAAAGGCTGCCGCTATTAAGGGTGAAGTTGAAAAAATTATTAAATCTAGTTTTATCTACCCCATACCCTTGATGGATTGGGTCTCCAATATTGTTCCCGTCAATAAGAAGCAAGGGACCATTAGGGTTTGTGTTGATTACCGAGATATCGATCGAGCTTGTCTTAAGGACAATCACCGCACTCCGTTTATCGATCATATCATTGATGAATGTGCCGGGAGTGAGATATTTTCCTTTATGGACAGTTTCTCTAGCTACAACTAGATTAACATCGCTCCTGCTTATAAGAAAAAAACCACTTTTATTTGTCCATGGGGGACTTTCGCTTATACAAATCTCCCTTTCGGCTTGAAGAATGTTGGAGCAACCTTATAGTGAGCGATGTCTTATGCATTCCATGACATCAAGCACATAGTATTCCTGCTTATTCTGTGAAACGTCGAGATCATCTAGAGCACCTTAGAGATATCTTCTTATGTTGTTGACACTATAATATCAGGTTAAATCCTCATAAGTGTGTCTTCTGCGTGGAATGCAGATGAATCCTAGGCTTCATGGTGTCTAAAGAAGGCATCTGCATCGATCCTCTGAAAGTCGAGGCAATTGTAAATTTTCCTCCTCCTTATTTCATTCATCAACTGCAAAATTTGCAGGGGAAAGCTAATTTCCTTTGCTGATTCATATTGAATTACTCCAAGCTTGCCAAAGGCTTTATGCATTTGTTGAAAAATGGAATCCCCTTCTTATGGGATGAAATTTCTCAGAGCTCTTTCGATGCAGTAAAGCGAGCCCTCATCATAGCTCCGTTACTGCATCCTCCCAATTATCACAACAACTATTGGTTGTATTTGGCCGCCGCCGACAACACTATTAGCATGGTGTTGGTTCAGGACAATGACGATGGCCAGGAGCATAGAGTATATTACTTGAGCTGTAATCTCTTCGATACTGAGACCCGATATTCTCATGTAGAGAAAATTGCATTGGATGTTGTTCATGTCGTTCAACGTTTCCGTCAATACATTCTCCTGCGCAAAACCATAATGATTTCTGATTGCAACCCCACGACTTACATTCTCACATGTCAGTTACTTGGGGGAAAATAATAAAAATGGATCGTTATCCTACAAGTGTTCGATTTAGAATTCACTACTGTTAAGTCGAAGAAATCGCTAGTCTTTGTCGAGTTGATGTGTGATCTTCCTACTATGGATGATCCCACTCCTTTCGATGAGTCCATCCCCAATGAGACTATATTTCTCATTAGTACTCATGATCCATGGTATGGGGACATCATCATATATTTCCAAACCTAAAATTATCAGCCAGAGCTATTGCACTCGATGCAAAGACAAATTTTCTACCAGTCCCAAACATATCGCATCGTTGGGGACACCCTCTATTGTATTGGTGTTGAATTTGTATTTCGCCGCTGTTTGACTCTCAAGGAAGCTGAGAAAGCTCTGAATGACTGTCACTTCAGGGCTTGTGGTGGTCACATGTCTAGTTATGCCACCGCTCAAAATATCCTTCGTGCAGGTTATTGCTGGCCGTCTATTTTTAAAGACTGCATCATCGTAGTTCGCAAATGGCATGATTGCCATATTTCCTCTCGAAAAGAGTTCGCCCCACCCTCACCCTTGCACTCAGTTGTGACCATCAGTCCTTTTATGAAACTGGGCATTGATTTTATGACCTGTAACTCTTGCTCATTCGGGGGGCATGGATATATCATCGCTTCCGGTGACTATTTCACTAAATGGGCCAAGGCAATGCCTAAATATGATAATGAAGGTCTCACTGTGGCACAATTATTATTCAATCATGTCATAGCTTGGTTTGGTGTCCCGAAAGCGATTGTCACTGATCATGGCACTCTTTTTTGCAATCATATTATGACAAAGCTCTCTGCTCAGTTGGGGTTACCTCATGATAACTCCACCCCTTACTATACATAGGCCAATGGCCAAGTTGAAGCTGTCAAAAAAGTCTTGGTGACCATGCTCCAACATACCATTGGGAAGCAAAAGTGAGATTGACACCTCATGATTCTCTCCGCTCTATGGGCATACCAAATCCCGCTAATACTGCCACTTGATTCACACCATTCCAATTGGTGTACGGTCTAGAGGCCACACTCACGATCGAGTGTGAGATTCCTTCCCTGAAGATGGCTATCGAACTCCCTCCTGGTACTTCGCTAGAAGAGGAAAGTTTGTTGTACCTCAAGTGTCTTTATGAGACCAGAAGGATTTTTTCTTTAGTTCTTGAAGCACAAAAATGACGAGTTAAGGTGCAATATGAAAAATATGTCACACCTTGCATGTTATTTGAAGGTGACTTCGTCTTGTTGTATGACCAAGCCCATGAAAAGTTGGGAGTTGAAAAGCTCGAGCCTATATGGCATGAGACCAATATTATTCAACATGTTTTGGAACATGGAGCCTATGAGCTAGCTTATTATGAAGGAAATCCTTTGGCTGAGCCCTGAAATAGGCTCTATCTGAAGAAACATTACGCTTAATGTTAAGTGTGATAATTTTGTACAGTAGTGTGTTATTCATTAGTGTGCTTTGAGTTGCTTTTTGGTGTGATTGTTTGCCTTGCAAACATGTTTCCTCTGCTCACCTTGTGTTTCACTTAGTTTGCAGATGTCTTTGGATCACTATGTTGGTTTGCTGATGGCGCTTTCCGTAGCACACAAAACTTGTCTTCCATAGTGTGGGCACTCTTTTCTCCTGATGGCGAGTTGATTAATTTACAAGGCATTTGTTTGGGTCAAAAAACTAACAATGTTGTCGAGTATAGTGTGGTGATCAAACTATTATAAGAAGCCATTGATCTTGGGATAAGAGATTTGGTTGTTAAGTTGGACTCACAGCTCATTGTGTTACAACTGAATGGGCGTTACTCTATGCGCAATCATCAAATTTTGCGTATGTAATTACGTGCTAGATTATTGGAAAGGCATTTTGATTTTATCACATATCAACACATTACATGACATTTAAATACTTAATAGATTCATTAGAAAACCATGTATTAGTTAGAAATTTGTGCAATATGTAATTCAAGACATCGTCATGATACACAAGTAGCCGTAGAAACATGCATATATATATATATATATATATATATATATCATTCTGTAAGTGTGTTACATCCAAAAGCTAAAAAAATATATGTTATGTTACAAAAATGGCTCTTCGAGCCTACATTAGTACGAAAATGTATAAACATGGCTGCTATCCACCCACATGGTGCTCATGGTATCAGGTGACTACCCGAATTACTCGTTAGAGTAATCGACACAGCTTGCCTGGAACTCTGTGTGTCTCTAGAAACACAATGGGATATCATCAAATGTGTGATACTCTGGAAACGCAGTGGGATCTCACCAAATGTGGGATAATCTGGGATGTCTCGCGTGAGGCTAATGAGGTTCTGCTCTAGCTCTGCTATTGTGTCAGCTCCCTCCTCATAAGGAGCATCCTTCGCTGAATGTGGTACCCGCTGTGCAATCCAAGACATGCCGGGAGGTATCCTTGGACCCTTATATGTAAACAAATCATAAGTTTACATGTCAGAACATATAAAAAAAAATCAAAAAGGAAAAAAAATTCTAAAAAACACTTTTTACCTGCATTGGTCCACTGTGTTTTTGGTGAGATTGAAAGATCTGGATCTCCTCTGAAGTCTATGCCGGCATAGGCATAGTCCTCGACTACAATCAACTATCGCCGCAGCCAACTGAAAAAGGCCGTGGGAAAATACATCTATTGCCCTCCTCCCTGTCTCGGCATTATGTTGCACCATCGCATAAGCCTTGAGTCCCTTGGGGCTAGATCATGTATCTCCAACCACTGATATTGGAACAGGGGTACTCTCTCCAGAAAGAAGGTCACCAGAATTGAACCGTACCCGAACTGTTTCAATATTCTGTTCTTGCACTTGGTTAGCTAGATTTTCATGTTAGCCAACAACCCCTTGCACCAGTTGAAAATTGTCAGTGCCAAGTAAACCATTGCATACTGGAACTATGATTTCGTTGCCTCATGCAATTCCAGGGCTCCTACCACTGTGATGATACAATGCAGTATCGTGCGTAGGGGGAGCACTCTAATGGAAGATATGTCTACCTTACTACTCTCTGTCTATGGAAGAATTTTAAGAAGTTAATGGTGGAGTTGGGATATTTTTCAATTTTAAAATCTTCCCCGCGGCCAGCATGACTGTCTGAAATAATTAGGCGCTGGTGGAGCGCTGCCCTAACGGGTTGAGTGCGACTAGCATGACCCCAAAAGCTCGAAATCGCGCTGGTCGCATGCAATTTTAAAGTTTGAAATAACCTCCCTAAACTCCCTAATTCTAGAAATAAAATCCTAAATGAACATGATGAAAATGACAAGGAGGTTTAGAGCTCTAACTTTGTGGAGAAGGATTAAGGAATGATGTCCTGGATCAGCTGCACCGCTGATTTGAAATTCAGAGGGAAAATTGAAAAAATGCTCTTCTAAATATGGAAAGGTGAAAATGATTTTGTTTTTTGGTCTATTTATAGATTTTTGAAAAAATTTCAGCAATATTTTAACATTTTTCCTCGATATCCATGATGTTTTCTATTTACATGCAGTACAAGACTTTCACACTATTGATGATTGTTTTCGATGCAAACGAGTTGAATTTTATCTATTTTTCGGGTTCGTTAAATGCTTACGAAAAAGGAACCCACCTCGAGTCAACTTTTAGCACTTTTCTGACTCTTGAAAAATAAAAATATTGCCAAGTACTTGTCATTTCGAACTCGTTAAAGTGAATGAATTGATGTAATATCAATATACGTTTACCCCTTTTTCGGTTTGAGATTCACTATTTACGAAAAATGAATACCTTGATCGAGCATGGTCAAGAGGTTCTCTCAGACATAGTTTTCTACCATTTCGGATTCAAGAGACAACTTATGAAAAGGGACATGATAGAGTTTCCTTTTTGTTTATTTTCAAAATCCATAAACATGAAAAGTTATCGAGTTTACCTTCCTTGGACTCGTTAAAGATTAAATGATGAAAGACTTGTCACCATGACGAGACTGCTTTCTCCTTCTTAGGGCTCGTTAAACTTACTAGGATGGATTCATTCAAAGAATGAACATACATGCTTATAATATGCTATCCTCTTCATGCTGGCTATAAAAAATAAAGAGGTACTCGTTAGCAATAACGGGGGAAAATTGAAAGTGAACGCCTTATTTGTATTATGGGAAACTTGTCACTCTTGAACATGACACTCATCTGCAGTTCGTGTCGGGTTGGGGACATCCTACATTCATCACTTTGCCTCCATGGGTTTGGGAAATCCGTTTGCCTCTCATCTGATTACCAATTTTGTAAACATGACCTCTAATCCTGTTTGAGTCAAATGCTTCCACTCTCCAGAGTCATGTCGCTAATATGTTAAATAGAAGTCCTTTTTTTCAAACACCTTCTGCATATTTGACCTCCTATGATACAATCCTAAATCACTCCTTGGCATATTAAGATATTTGCTGTTTCGTGTCGATAATGTGGGAATCATTATGGCCCTCCTTCGATGAATCACTTCCTATCGACTTCAGCTCATTATCCGGGAAAGTGGTTTAGAGACTTCTTTCAGTACCTTGTAGCTTGCATGATTCAATGGCAAGTTCTTCATGTTCGACGACCGGTTCATGTCATTGGCCTTCGATTGAATGATTCTGCAAGTGTTCGACTTCAACACATCTATTCACGCTTGTAGATTGTGCTCTTGTACCTTGAGGTCCATCGTCATTATTGGTGGTCTCTCTCGTGCATGTTGACATTTTTCATTATTGACCGGTAATCAAGTGGTTTCTACCATATTCAACACCAACACATTCATTCACATGGCTAGATTCATACATTGGGTTGATTGAGATCACACTGAAGACCCTGGGTCACATTTGATTTTTGGTCCAGGCTGCATGGAGTTATTGAGTATTCATGATTGTATACATGATCCTATCTATACGGATGGCTACGTTGATACTGTGGATCCATTTATATGATCTCTTTTAGATGGATGGTTGCAACCATACTAGGCATATTTATACCACAGATGTCTAGTGAAACATCATGTGATTAGGCATATTTATACAACATATGTCATATATTGTAATTGTTTGATTTTCTAGGTTTTCCAAAGGTGGTCTACATTATTTGGCTTGGTTTATAAATAATTTCAGCCATCACTCCCTGTTCCGCCTTCATGCTTTAGGGGGCATCTGTTAAATAGTAATTTGGCACCATGCTCATTTTCTTGTCCCTAATCCTGAAATGCCCCATGAAGAATCATGTGAAATGTTTCCATCATCAAGAAATATGCTCACATATCCCCTTGAGGATCCAAATAATACTTCCTTGAAAGATTACTAGAGAAACTTGGTCAAATTCCTGGATTCCTGGGTCAGCGCCCTTCCTGGTGCCATGACCGCATTGATGTCCTTATCCCAGTTCTGGCCCAACGCTATCAATGACCTAATTTATTGGAAAACCATGCTGATCCCTTTCTAGCAGTGCTTCATTAAATGGAGGAGAAGCTTCGACCTCTAGAAGCTCAAGGGCGTCGAGTTGGTTGTTGAAAAAAGATGATAAGGTCGAGCTCTCTCATTTGGAGTTTTTATCTCATCCGTGGGGGATATTCCCTTAGAAAGCGAGACTTCCTCGTTCTTTCATGGGATCCCAACCTCCTTCTCCTTTCTATAAATCCACATCCCTCATTCCCCCAAGTTTAGAGAAAATAGAGCTTGGTTGATCATTTTCAGACTCGTCTAAAATCTCATCCCTTTGCATGCTTGCATCGTGATTAAGCCTAAGTGCACGGGAGAAGGAATGTTTTTGAGCCGGGTGAAGGACTCATATTTTCACCTAAGGACACCTATAACATCGAGGCCTGGTTGTAAGCTCTCCTTTTCTAATTTATTAATAATAACATTTGCTGGTTTCTTTCTATATTTGTCTACATGATTATGCAAATATTCTGGTACTTCTTGATCTGCTAGATAGCTAGTGTTTACGTTTATTATATATTGTATCAGGTTTGCTGTTGTCTCTCGATTGTCCACAAGTATTCGCACGCCATCAGTAGCAGGAAGTGGGCCTACAAGGATCATGGATCGAGGTCACCATCAATGGATCCAAGGATATCATTTGGAAAAAAGTATTTATGTCTCTTTCCTCTTTTCTTTGTAAGCATTAGTTAGGAAAGATTATGTTAGAAAGAATCTCGTGTTGCTAGACCCACTCTAGGGCTAGAGAGATGGCCTCTGTCTGCAGAGGGGATTTGTCTTCACAACAGTGGGGGTGCAAGTGGAATAGTCGGGTGGCCACCAATATCCACCTGGATCACAAATAATTTTTTTCTTTTCATTTTTTCACTTTTTTTTCTTTTTTTCTTTAGGCCTACTAGCTGCCTCAATGAGGTTTTCAACTAGTAGGTCTGCCTAGGTGCCTCAAAGGAGGTTTTCACCTAGGATATTTTATTTTTCTCTTTTTTCCAACCCATTGACTACTTCATGGAGGTTTTGAATCAATGAGCAATCTCAGGTGCCTCAAAAGAGGTTTTCACCTGAGATTTTATTCTTTTTTCTTCTTTCTCTTTTTCCATTTTTAAATTTTTTTTCTATCCTTGTATACTTGAAACAAAAAAATATATTTCAAGTATAGGAATAATTGCAATGGAGTCACGTGCTCATCAAGATGACATATAAAATCATGTTTACACTTGAAATACATTCTTGGACATGTACCTGATTATGAGAGATGAATTGCTTTGACTGAGATTGTATCAAGTACTGTTGAAGAAGTGTGTGTTGCTGCAACTTAATGATTGTCTCAAACCAAATTTCAATATAGCTTTGATGCCCTTGGTTTGCTTGGTCATTGGGATCATTATTCATGTCCTCTTCTACCATGAAATTCAAATCTTCCTCTTTTTGCTGATTATCCTCTTAAACACTTGGAGGATATGATGGCAAACATGAGGGAACTTTCTCAATATCTGATCCTGATGTCTGCTCTTCATCAAGTGAAGCCCATGATTCTTTGGTATTCTCATTTGAATCTTTTTTTTTCCTCAATGTTGTCCTTCAATGACATCAATAAAATCACTTTTTTGGTATACCTTTCTTGAAATAATATGAATACCATTTAGATCAAGAGGATATGTTTGGCAGTATTGTACCTCAACATTGTAAGTGGGTTGAGATACTTCATTGTGTGGGTTTGGAAATGGTGGTACAGATAGTTGAGTGGGAGTGGATCTATGGGATGGATGTGCTTGAGGTTGTGGTTTTTGTGAAGTTGGATGGGAGGGATAGCATGGAGTTGGGTATGGAGGATAGTGAGGAAAATATTGAGGATATTGTGGATTTTTCCCATAAGGTCCTTGCCAACCTTGTTTCCAATATTGGTTTTGGGGTTGAGATGGCCAAGGTTGCCAAGGAGAGAGTGTGTTCCAATTAGTTTGATATGGATGTGAATAAGCTTGAAATTGTGAAGCAGGTCCTTGAATCATATCAAGTTTACTAGGTTGCCATGGTCTTCTTGGAGCTACATAACATAGCTTCTCTGGTGATTGAATTTATCCATTGTCTTCTTGGTAAACTTCCTTAAACCTTCATAATGATGGACAATATTTAGTAGCATATGATTCTGAATGGATAAAACAAATATCAACATCTTCTTTTTGCTCATTTTTCATTCTTAACATTTCTGTTTGTTCACTTAGATTGCTAAGATTTTATATTTTAAAGTTATCAAGAAATTTCCAAGTTCATCTTGACTTACCAATGTTGATGCTAATTTACTTACTCTTGCCCTTCCTCTTGATATGCGCTTGCATGTTTCACAAATTTCTTCACATGATAATTGGTATACATCTCCTTTACTCATGAGATCAAGGAGATCAATCCAATCATCCCTAATTGTTCTAAGTAAGAGGGTTTTTAGTGTGTCAAATCCTAAATGATGAAATTTTTCCCTCTTAACATTATACATGAACCTCTCTATTAGATCCTCAAGGCTCTCATATTCTTCTTGATTCATTCTAAATATTTCCTCCTTAAGATCATGATATTTATGTTTTTCTAGAAATATATTTTGCATATCATTCCATGATATTAATGAATTAGTAACTAAACTCATGAACCATTTAAGAGCTCTATTTTTCAATGTTGCAGGAAACAATCTCAATTTTTGAGTGTGTGATAAGTAGCCATAATATCTACAAAGTATTTAAAATTCAAAGAGAAATGTTTCGGGATCCTCTGACCTCATACCATGGAAGTTGGGAAGGAAACATGGATGGATGTTCTTCATATGCACACTGGCATCAATATCTTGAATGGGAAATCCAAGAGGATCTTATTCATTGTCATCATCTCCATCCACTTCTTCTACCTTTTCTTCCACCTCTTCTTCTTCTACCTGCAAAAGTGGATACTGATGTGGTTCTTACTGCACCATGTGATCAAATGGGGGGGGTTGGTGTTAAATAAGTATTTTTAATTTTTTCCAATAAGAATGCTAATGCAATGCAATTTTCTATTTTTGAAATGAAATATGCCTAATGAAATTTTTTGTTTTTGCAAAAAGAAAAGAGATGAATCAAATAGGGAAGAAAACAATGCATTCTTTGACACCTCCCCCGCAAAGACACCAAAAAGTGATGAGTCTTAGTATGCCAAAAAGAATGCTACAACTCCCCAAGCTACCAACTTTAGTTATCAACCCAGGGTTCGTACAAACTTAAGAGGTATCGAAACTATATGTGAAACATGCAAGGTGTACTTATTTTGTTGATCTGATGTAATGGAGTGAATGTCATGAAATTAAAGCCTAAAATAATTGTAGAAATGGAAGTGTTTCTTTGAAAATAAATTAATCCTAATAAAGAACAATAATTTGTAATTGAAATTCTAAGAGCATGATTTCAAATAAAAAGGCTTAATATAATTTGCGAAAATGAATGTCTTAAGTGGTGTTTATTCTTCCTAAACCATGTATTTAGATCCTAGGGGTCATGATTCAAGCCTAAGAGACAAAACCCAACCTTTGGGGGAAAATATGGTTGAGTTTACACATGCTACAAGAGTGCTACAGGAAACTATGTTTTTGCTACAGGAAAGTGTGTTTTGGAAATAACTCACCGAATGACCAAGTAAATAAAATGAAAATGGTATGGGAAAATTTTTGTTAGTAAGTAGGATGTCTTAGGCCTCCAGTCTAAGTGGAATCACTAGAACATACCTATTGGGATATATTATTCACTATTAAATGACTAAAATAGTACACATAACTTTTCAATCCAGGGATGTCTTTTATTTTAATGACAATTGCACTGTCTGTGCCGATACACCCAACCAGAAGCAATTCCAAATAAAATAAATCGTTGCTAAAGTAAATGCTAGAAGTAAATCACTCATGCATAAATAAAACGATCTACAAGACTGTAATCACAATTCAATTAATATGTTCTAGTGCACCAGACAACAATTATCCAGCTATTGTCTCTAATCTCATATGTGTAACAGCATACAAAATATTGAAATTGAAGAGGATATATTCATAGCTAAAACATCAACAACATAACCTCTACTGATACATAAACCAAAATACAAAAAGATATACACAACTGCCTTAATCAATACAATCCTTTCTAAAGAGGAGGGCCCTTCCTCCCTAGTAGGGCGCAGGTAGAGAAAGAACTTAACGAAAACTAAATCAAATAAATCATGTAATAACAATAACAGTATAATCTGTATTAATATGAGCAAAATTGCAGAGTCAAAATAATGCTGTTCTCTGCTAACTTTTCAACCTCAAGGGTCGAGAACTATATATTGGTTACATCTCAGGAAAACAAGGGATATATCAGTCATGAGAATCTTATGATTCTCATGCTGATCGAAATAGAATACATATGGTTATAACAAATTCTTAATAAAAGTATGAATTGAAAGTTATATATTACAATCAAAACCGCCCAGAGGCTTTTATTCAAAAATACAATGCTTAATAACTTCTACAAATATCACAATAAACCACAGCTGTAGCGTAACAGCTAGAGGACAACTCAGCAATAGGAGTTGACGAGATCCAGTTAGCAGTACAACTGTAACAGCAGTTCGCCAGTGGGTCTGTAATAGAAACGTGTAGCAACATCATGGTGTAAAAATCTCGCTGTAACAACACACCCTTAACTGCTCTTGTATGCCTCGTGCTCAGGATATTTTGTGCTACAAATGACATCTGGAAAGAAAACACAAAGACCATAGATCTTCTCCAAACATTCATCCTCAATTAGTCATAAAAAAGGCACAATATATCATAATAATTGATGAAATGGTAGAGTAATGAAAATAAGGTGAAACATCACAAGTTAAGATAGAAAGGTAGGAAAAAGAGGCAAAGATAGTCCCATTGGTTATAGTCATGAGGCAAAATAGGGAAAACAAATGTAAGAAAAGTGTGAAAAACTGGCACCCAACATCTCCCCCCAATTGAAACACTTGCATGTCCTCATGAAAACTCATCCCTCATGGGAATATCTCCGGTGCAGGACGGTCAGATCATAAGTGCCAGCTGTATCTTTGTCTGCAGACCTGTACCCATGATTGGCCATCAGCTACCATACCCAAGACTCTGATTCATACTTGCTCAATTCATAATTACTCCGATAATCCTCAATTGACAGCCAGATCAAAGGAAACTTGAATCTCAATCTGAGCCACAAAGCACTAACGGATTGTACTATCTGTGCATACGCTAGTACATGTGTAACAACCACCACAAAATTCTGGAATGCAAATGGATCCCCCTTTAGTAGCTCAGCACTACTGCCTTCCATGCATTTCAAGCACCCAGTCAAGGCTCGGCTCTTTATCATTGAGAACTTATTGAGGCAGAAGTTCACAATCCTACTATTGTAAGTGGAAGCTAGTTCCTTTATCCTAGTAGTACTCAACAATATCTTGAATTCTCGCCTTAACTCGACGGCCCATCCTGGTTCTGCTCGGAACCATAATTCCATATTCTCCTCATTAGCATCCATAGATTTGATGGCCAAATGCCACTCATTCTGATTCTTCATGAAGGAAATAAAAGCACGCAACTACAGATCCCCCATATAGGAGAATACCATCACAATCATTTGCATACTCACATGCTCACAAATTAAATTGTGTAAGAATAACTCACATAACAGGCTTTTTTCATCAAAATCAGAGTCACGGAAAACATCTAAAAATGTGTGAGTGGAAGAACATAAATAGGGTCTATCCTCCATAACATCTTTCATTTGGAACAGGAAGTAATGTTCCCATAGAAAAATAGGATAGGATGGGGAAGGCTACCTGCACCCCAAAAAATAGAGGGCGAGATCATTAAGTTTTTGTTTATCTATGGTAAGATCCCGAATCTGTTGCTGTAATAGTAGTAACTATTCCTCTTGTTTCTTATGATTATTCCATCCTTTCTTCAACTCTTCTTTCATCTATCTTTCATGTAGGGCATCTATCTCCCTTCAATGTTATTTCAGCGAAATTTCCCCCTCCCGAAGGGAGATTTCTTCTTGTTTCCACTTCTGTAATTTGAAAATTAACAAGATTTTCTCAGAACTCCATCTCGAGATAGGAATCGACATTCTTCTGCATTCCATATCAACATCAATAATGGGTGTAACAACCTCTTCTGAATGGGGTTGTTCCACCTCTGCTACTGGTTCTTGTGTAACATCAGCTTCCTCGGTGGGTTATTGTGTATCATCCCCTTCGTTTCCACCTAGATTAGCCTCTGTTGCCATTTTTTTTTCTTCTACAATAGTAGTGGCCTCCACAGGTTCTTGTGTATTGGCCTCTAGGTCAATTATTACAGGGGGCTTTGCTTTAACTGCTGGTTCTTGTGTAACAACAATATCCTTAACAGATTCTTGTGTAATAGCCTCCTGCCGTTTTGTTTTTGTTCCCATTAGGCTGATGTTTTCCCCACATAACTTATATCCCACTGCTGTTAGTTCTTGAAAACATGTTGTGCCTACAGACACCAATATTTCCTTCCCCTCAGATAATCTTTGCTTTAATTCTTCATTTTCCTTTCTTAGATTTTCAAGTTCTAAAACCAGGACATGAGTTTCGTCCTTACCTGATGAGGAGGGTTGCCTTTATTCTTCTGACACTCCTGCTTCTGACTAATTTTTGGCCGTAGGAAAAGGTTCTGTGGGTATGCAACTTTCACCCTTTGTTTTGACCATCTATTCCCAATTGGTTCATTAGTAGGTTCTTTCCCAATTCTGACTTTGGAAGGCCAAGTCTGGGTTTTCGCTTCTGCTTGACTTCCTCTTGAAGTCGTGGTCTGTTTCCCCCAGCTTGTCCTCAGCCTCTTTCGCTTGAATTCTTCCCAGATATTTCCTTGCTGGCCTAGGGCATCCAACACGATCAATTTGATGAGTCTGTGATTGGTTACACATGCTTCCAGGTGTGCTCGATGTTCCCTAAAAATTAGAATGGAAGATTAATATTTTTCTGGTGCCGAACGTGATTAAGTAGAGGGAAGTGATAGTTAAATAATATCATAGATATTCCCTCACAAGTGATATATTTGATTAAACCCAAGGCGAAATCTGCCCATGGCTGAGGGAGTGACAACCTGTCAATTCCTCTCCCTTTCTTCTCCAATTTTTCTTCTCCTTCTAGGAAGTCTTCTTTCAAGGAGGGGTCATTGATTTTTCTGTTAAACAATCTCCATCCCTATAATGATAATGTATTTACTCGGGAAATTACCTCTTCAATCACCTCAACTTGCAGGCCCATAACTCGGGTCTCATTGTTGTTCAAATTCTGAGCGAATTTGATTGCCACCACCTCATCCGAGCCTTCTAGCTTCTGGAAATACTCAATCCATCTGGTGTCTCTGAATATATGGTAGGATTCTGGACAATTCTGAAAGGTTTCCATAGAACTCGGCTCATGCCTGACCGTTGCTCCACCCATCCTGCTGTTGTTTCTGAATTTGCTTCTTACTGTTCAACCCACTATAATATCACTGCACTACTCACTTATTCTCGGTGCCTCTTCTTATCCAAATTGACGAGTTTGAAATGAGGATACAAGGCTTTAGTCGAGGAGGGTGATGGGAGGTGACAGATTTTACAGATTACTGAATTGTACCTCACATCACTCTTCACAAATGTCCCTTTATGGAAAGTAATGGGTTCTAGTACACACGCTCTTTCCAGCTGGATTTAGTCATCATTGGCATTTGTGCTATTAATTGGGTCCATGCGGATTTGATGGAGGTTTATGATTATAGATTTTTTCAATGATTTCAAGATATATCCCCTCCCCCACCTTAATTGTGATGGCCGCCCACGACCGTCACAGGAATATCATTACTTTTTCCAATAATCACCAAATCATAAATGATGACGTTGCCTTTTGAATGATATACCTGAGGTGACGTGGAGGAAGATTTAAAATTGGTGGCGTACTTCTTGGAGCGCTTGTGTTGTTGTGTTTGGCTAGCATGATTATTGCTGTTATGGGATGAAGCATAGGAAACCATGTTCATGGCTATCGACTATTACATGTGTAACAACCAAGACAACCCTTAGATTATTTAAGAAAAAAAACATAATAATTAGGAGAAATTGGTACAGAAAAAAAAAATTCAAATGAATACCATCATGTTATAAAATGGATAGGGAAGGGAAGATGATGTTTCAGGGAGAAAAATATGGGTGTAACAACCGCCACAGGAGTGGTTTTTAGCTGTTACAAACTGTCTAACTGCGCCCTGGAAATAGGTTTTCACAATTAGATTTATTATTTTTGTTTTATTTTATTTTTGTTTATATATATATATATATCTATATATATATATATATATATATATATATAAACGGGTGTAAGAACTGCCATAAGGTTGGTTTTCAGCTGCTGCACTTATTGGAATTTTAATTTGCAGGCTACATAGGAAAATGTTCCCCTACTGTTGTAACATGAATATCAGAGTCCACGACAATGTTAACAAATGATTCCTTCGAAGCGGGTTGATGATATGACCTTAGACGATTCCCATTAACTAGTAACGGTGTCTTAGCACTGTCAATGGTGACCAATTGTAAATTCCCATTGTCAAAGACCGTGTCCACTTCGTAAGGACCTAGCCATATGGTGTAGAGCTTGCCTTTGAAATCCTTGAACCTTGAATCATACAAAAGAGCCCAATCTCCCTTTTGGAACTTTTTCTTCTCTATAAACCCATCATGCTATCTAGCTCTTTGCTACTGAATGATTTATGTCTGTTGAATATTAGCCAACCGTTTCTCTTCCAACTCATTGAGCTAGTTCATTCTTTGTGTCTGTGCCGTGCTTAAGTCCATATCGACCTGCAATTTTGTTCTTAATGTCCTTATTTCAAACTCTATGGGGAATAGAGGATTCTTACCATACACCAGTTCATATGGTGAGAAGCCTGTAGTATTCCTCCATTATTTCCTATAAGCCCACAGTACCTCTGGAATTTTCTTGGCCCAGTTTCTTCAGTGGTTGGCTACTGTCTTTGTTAATATTCCCTCAATGACTTTATTGGTGCTTTCCACTTGACCATTTTCTTGTGGGTGATATGGTGACGAGATTTTGTGATGAATTCCACGCTTTTCAACCAGCTTATTGATTAAATGAGATGTGAATTGAGGCCCCCCATCTGTCACTATCTCTCTGGGTATCTCGAAATGAACAAAAAATTCTTCAAACAGGAAGTCTAAAATAACCTGCTCTGTTGCTCTAATTAGTGCCTTTGCTTCAACCCACTTTGTGACATAATCACTGCAGACCAATATGTATGATTTGTGCTGCGATGAAGGATTAATTGGCCCCACAAAGTCTAGGGCCCATTTCTCAAATGGTTTTATCACTATATGAGGCTATAATGACATCTCATCTGATTTCAAAGGCCAACCCATCCTTTGGCAGCTATCACATCCTTTCACAAACTTCTTGGCATCCTGGAATATAGTTAGCCAGTAGTACCCTGTTGAGAGTACTTTATATACTGTCCTTTTGTCAGCGAAGTGCCCTCCACAGGGTTCCTGATGACAAGTCTTCAAGATCTCAAATACCTTATCTTCTCTAACACAACACCTAATCTGAAAATATGGCTTGCTGTGATAGAGATTGCCTTCTATCCAGGCGTAGGTAGTACTCTGTTGTATAATCTTCCTTCTTTCCTTGGAAGACAATTGGCGTGGGAATTTTCCTGTAGCAAGGTAATTGGCTATATCTACATACCATGGTGAGTGAGTAGGGATGGAAAAAAGATATTCATCTAGAAAATAATCCTCAGTGGCAGTGCAGTCATCACTTATAGTTAATCTAGAAAGAAAATCAACAACTACATTATCATTTCCAGGTTTATCTAGAATAGTAATATCAAATTCTTGTAACAAAAATAACCATCATGTAACTCTACCATTAGTAACAAGTTTTTTCATCAAAAATTGAATTGCAGCATGGTTAGTGTGTACAAATACTTGATACCCAATGATGTAGCATCGAAATTTGTTGATGGCGTGCACTACTGCTAGGAATTCCTTCTCAGTAATAGTGTAGTTGAATTATGATGGATTTAAGTTCTTACTGAAGTAATAAATGGTGTAAGGTTTCTTCTCCTCCATCTGCCCCAGAGCAGAACCCACAACTATGTCAGATGTGTTCGTAGCAATATGAAATGGCAATTCCCAGTTTGGTCCTCGTAAAATAGGTGCTGCTGTTACACAATTTTTTAACTTTAGGAAGGCCTGCTCACACTTTCTTATCCACACAAATTCCACATATTTCATGAGTAATGAAAACAGAAGAAATGAAATATTTGAAAAGTTCTCTATAAATCTCCTATAGTATCTTG
Organism: Pinus albicaulis; assembly: GCA_034641835.2. Taxonomy (NCBI): domain Eukaryota; kingdom Viridiplantae; phylum Streptophyta; class Pinopsida; order Pinales; family Pinaceae; genus Pinus; species Pinus albicaulis. The sequence continues at coordinate 290,908,105 of CM076571.1, read as the reverse complement.
CATGTCCCAAAAAACTACGTACCTCTTTTGGAGTCTTAGGGGTCGGGATTTTTGAGATTACCTCAATTTTTACAATATCTACCTTGATTCCATCTGCCGAAATGAAATGTCCCAACACAATTCGCTCGGTCATCATCATGTGGCATTTATCCGTGCTTAGAGCAACATTAGTTTGTTCACAACGTTCCAACACTTTTTCCAAGTTAGCTAATGCTGTATCAAAGGCATCCCCGTAGGGTGTAAAATCATCCATGAAGATTTCAAGGCAGTCATTCAAAATATCGAAAAAGATACCCAATATTTCCCTCTAAAAGGTTGCTGGTGAATTACAAAGGCCAAAAGGAAGGACTATGTATGCAAAAGTACCCCATGGGCAAGTGAATGTTGTCTTGTCTTGGTCTTCCGGGGCAATCTGTATTTGATTATAGCCACTAAAACCATCTAGGAATGAAAATAATTTTTCCCCAGAGAGAGTATCCAAGACCTGATCAATGAATGCTAAAGGAAAATGGTCCTTTTGAGTGGCCTTGTTAAGCTCTCTATAGTCAATGCAGCTGTCCATTTTCCATTCTTTTTCGGAACTATGACAAGCGTAGACACCCACTAGCTGTCAGAAATGGGGTAGATGAAATTAGCATTAAGGAGTTTCTGCAATTCTTCTTTCACTATCTCCTTAAGTGTGGGGTTCATTCGGCACTGTGGTTGTCTAACTGGTTTGCATTCCTCTTTAAGGTAAATGCGATGAGTGCATAGGCCAAGATGGATTCCTTTCATATCTGTATAATCCCATGCAAATGCCTTTTTGTATTTCTGTAACAACTATATCAACAATCTGTTTTGTTTAGCAGTTAAGTTAGGATTGATGTTTAAAATTTTCCCAGGTTCAATTTCAATGGGACTACTGATAGTGTGTAGAGTGGTTTTCAAATGTTCAATAATTGCATCATCTACCTCATCTTCTTCCCCCAGATCTCTAATGGAGGCAACAAAGAGTGAGTTACTAATAAAACCATTAATGATATCTTCCTTTGTTTCATCCTTAAAGTATTGTTCTTTTACAAGCATGAGAAGAGGTAGGGAAAGATCAGATTCAGGTTCAAATTCATCCCACCAGGGACTACTCAAATCCATATGAGGTTTTGCTGGGGGATAAAGATTTAGGTTCTGAGTGGCCTGCCCATTTGAGATCACCATGGATCCGGACCTACATCCGATATATGTGTCTGTGGTGGCTAGCCACGGTCTTCCCAAGATTAAAGGATGATCCCCCAGGTTGGATTTGGTTTGTAAAATGAGAAAATCAGTCGGATAATTTCAAGAAGCCACAGTGATAACCACATATTCTATCATTCCCTCAGGCTTGACATGATACCTATTTTCTAATTCAAGCACTGTGGGGGTAGTTCTAAGTCCATTAAGTCCTAGGGAGATGAAGAGGTCTTTAGTCATGACATTAATGGCTTCCCCTAGATCAATAAAATTATTTGTTATAGGTTGATTTTCAATATGGAAAGTCACTGTAGGGTTCCCTGGGTCATTATATTTAGTCAACAAAGGCTAATCAATCATGAGATTAGACAATTTCCCTATGACATGGATGGTAGCAGGGTCTTTAGGTTTTCTTCCAGGATTTTTGGCACATAAATCCCTCACTATTTTAGCATAGATAGGTACTTCCTTAAGAGCTTGTAACAACGGAATTCACACATACAAATTTTGCAGTTCCTTGAGGAATTCAGATTCAGGTTGTGAGGCCAGCCCAGTTTCAGTTAATCATTGGGGGTATGGAGGATTCTGAAGGCTAAAAACTGAGTCAAATATCACAGATGCACTAGCCTTTCTCGGATTGGCTGTTGTAGGAACAAAAAATCCTCCTAAGTTGGCTACTACAAATGTAATAGTGGCTGCTGTATCAGCTGTTACATGTGTAACATCTGCCTCAGAATCGCCCATGTCCTTTCTAGGTGACTCACATTCTTCGGTAACAATGGGAGTATGCTCAAATCTAATTACTTTCCCTGATCGAAGCTGAACCTTGTTAAGTCCAATAGGAGTAATAAGATAAGTCTGGTGGGTAATTAGAGCATCCATGCTCTTGGCTGCCTTATTATTTGGATTGGGGTTAGGTTTCACAGGTAATTGGGGTTGGACAGAAGGTGTAGGATTTTGAATAGAAGGTTGTTGTAACTACTACTGCTGTATTGGTAGTGGAGGGGGTACTGGACCTTGGCCATTACTTCTCTAGTTCTTACCCCAAGGACTGGGTTGTGATGGAGGATATTACAATTGGTGGAGGAGATGACCACTGGTTCCATGGTGAAGGAAATTGTGTTGAGGAAGGAGTAGGATACTGCCATGGATATTGTTGACAATTATAAACATTATTCCAAGGATAAAAAGAGGAAAAATATGAAGGCATACCTGTAGGTCGTGGCTTCCATGGTCTCTTTGATCTGATGAAATAAGAAGATTGGACATCCTCGCTTGATTCTTGAAGTACCGCCTTCAGTTTGGGCAATTTAAGACACTGAATCGTAGAATGCGCCGACTCATAGATATTGCACAGAATGACACTATTCAGTACACATTATCTTTCCAAATGTTTCTTTTTGCATCGGGGACAAAATATTGCTAAGGCTGCTTCAACTTCTACTTGTGCTTTCTTAACTTGTATCCTAGTGATCTCGATAGAGAGAGTGCTAAGGAGGTCGGTTTTAAAATCCTCAAATAAATTCCCGATCTCTGCTCTGGTTACTCCTCCCCTCGTGGAATTCTGTATCCGGACTGAAGGGTCCCGAACTGAACCTTTCCCTTTGACCAATCCTCTCGAGCTATGCAGGCAAAGCTTCATTCTTTCATCAAGCGGTTCTTACGATATGTCTCCTTTTCCTAATAGGTTTAGATACTCCAGACAATCATCTCTTATACCTCTTAAGAATATTGGCTTTAGAATCTCCGAGTCTAAGTTACTGAACTTAGACCTTTGTAAATTGTAGTGAAATCACTCCATATAGTCTTCTAGGCTTTCGTCCTCCTTCTGTGCAATTCTGAAAATCTCGTCCTTCAAATCCCCGGTTCGATAGTAATCCTGATACTTAAAGAGGAAGGCCTCCCTCATGTCATTCTAGGTTTGAATCGTGCTAGCACCCAGTCTCATGAACCATCTTAATGCTGCTCCTTTCAGAGTAGCAAGAAATAATTTCAGCTTCTGGGGATCTTAAGTGTAGTCATAACCTCTACATAGCACATCGAATTCAAATAGAAAGGTATCAGGGTCTTCAAAAACCATCCCTTGAAAGGATGGTAGGGATGGTAAGGGAATATTCTTCATAGGAGCCTCATCCCATGTTACTACTATTGGGAATTCAAAAGTAACAGAGCTATCTGTCTTGACATTCTTGTCCCTATTGGCTGATTCTTCCTGATGGGATGAAATGACCTTGGAGTGTACTGGAGATTGATAAATAAAAGGATCAGGTTGTTCCAGGACCAGCTGTTTAACAACACTACCATCGTCCAAATGATGATTAATTAAATTTTGTTCCTCAGGTCCTTGATGCTCCCCACTGGTCTGTCTGTGTCCTTCAATTCTCAGATCCTGATTAATGATTTTCCATTGTTGTTTTGAATCTGGAGTCTTGATATGAGGAGTGGATATGCTGTTCGAAGGGTGGTGAGGTCCAAACATGGAAGACACCGATGGCCCAGGATTTCATACAGTATCTGCTTTCTGTGGTCCTCTCTTCCTATTATCTCTGTATGACATGGACTATTCCTTTTCTTCCCTTGAGATCAGATCTCCAAATAATGTCTTTCTTCCCAAATCTGCACTCTTCTTTTCCTTCTTACGACCCGTATTTCTTATAGTCAGTAGAGTGGGGGTGTTTGTAGATGTTGATGTCATTCTACTAGCACGCATGGGCCATATGTGTATCAATTCATCCTATAAGTGCTTAATTTTCTACAGTAGTGAGCCCGCTCAAGTTTTTTAGAGTGATGCACAGGTTCTTACCTCTCGTCTTACCGCCCAACGACTGTATAGCTGAAGACACCCTAAAAGAGCACCCCAAAAATTCAAACTTCTAGGTGTCCCAGCAAGACATTGGTGAGCCTGCTCAAGTTCGTTAGAGTGATGCACAGGTTCTTACCTCTCGTCTTACTGCTCGAAAATTGTGTTGTTGGAGACACTCTAAAAATCAAAATGCTCAGAAATTCACACTCCTAAGTGTCCCATCAAGACATTGGTGAGCCCACTCAAGTTCGTTAGAGCGGTGCGCAGGTTCTTACCTCTCGTCTTACTGCCCAGAAATTGTGTCACTAGAGACACTCTAAAAAAAAAAATGCTCATAAATTCACACTCCTAAGTGTCCCAGCAAGACATTGGTGAGCCCGCTCAAGTTCGTTAGAGCGCTACGTAGGTTCTTACCTCTCGTCTTACTGCCCGGCAATTGTGTCGCTGGAGACACTCTAAAAAAACATGGAAATTGCACCTCTAAGAAACAACTCTAATTGATTGGATCATCACTGCCATCCCCGACAATGACGCCAAAATTTTTGGTTGCATTAATCATTATTAAATGACTAAAATAGTACACTAAATTATCAACCCAGGGACATCTTTTATTTCAATGACAGTTGCACTATCTGTGTCAATACACCCAACTAGAAGCAATTCCAAATAAAAGAAATCCTTGCTGAAGTAAATGCTGGAAGTAAATCACTCATGCAGAAATAAAATGATCTACAAGACTGTAATCACACTTCAATTAATCTGTTCTAGCGGGCCAGACAACAATTATCTAGCTGGTGTCTCTAATCTCATATGTGTAACATCATACAAAATATTAAAATTGAAGCAGATATATTCACAGCTAAAACAATAGAAACATCACCTCTACTGATACATAAACCAAAATACAAACACATATACACAACTAACTTAATCACAACAATCCCTACTAAAGAGGAGGGCCCTTCCTCCCTAGCAGGGTGTAGGTAGAGAAAGAACTTAATGAAAACTAAATCGAATAACACATGTAATAGTAATAACAAGATAATTTGTATTAATATGAACAAAATTACAAAGTCAAAATAATGTTGTTCTCTGCTAACCTTTCGACCTCAAGGGCCGAGAAATATATAGGGGTTACATCTCAGGAAAACAAGGGAAAGATCATTCATGAGAATCTTATGATTCTCATGCTGATCGAAATAGAATACATATGGTTATAATCACTTCTTAATAAAAGTATGAATGGAAAATTATAGATTACAATCAAAATCGCCCAGAGGTTGTTATCCAAAAATACAATGCTTAATAAATTCTACAGCTATGATGATAAACCACAGTTGTAGCAAAATAGCTAGAGGACAGGTCGACAATAGGATTTGACGAGATTCAGTCAGTGGTACAACTGTAATAGCAGTTCACCAGCGGGTCTGTAACAACAACGTGTAACATCATCCTGGTGTAAAAAGCTTACTGTAACAGTACACCCTTAACTGCTCCTCTATGCCTCATGCTCGGGATATTTTGTGCTACAAATGACATTTGGAAAGACAACACAAAGACCATAGATCTTCTCCAAACATTCATCCTCAATTAGTCATAAGAAAGGCATGATATATCATAATAATTGATGAAATGGCAGAGTAATGAAAATAAGGTGAAACAACACAAGTTAAGATATAAAGGTAGGAAAAAGAGGCAAATATAGTCCCATTCGTTATAGTCATGAGGCAAAATAGGGAAAAAAAATGTAGGAAAAGTGTGCAAAATTGGCACCCAACAATACCCTTGTTCACACGCGCTAAAAAATAACAGAAAATTACTACTCTAAAATATGGAAATTCAAGAAATAGTGAGCTAGATAATCTATCAAATTCCTAACCTAATCAAGTGCAAATGCAATGGGGTAATTTTTATTATTAAATTTAACATTATTATGACCTAATCCAAGTGGAATAAATTCAAATGGATCTTATTAACCCCTTCTAAAAAATAGCAGAAATTTACTATTATTTCACTAAAGGCATTTCCAAAAATCTTATATTCGTGAATTAGTAACCAAATCCAATTAACTTAATGATTAATATGACCTTCAAAATTTATTCTAAGGATGAATAGTGATTTTGAACCTGTAAAAAACCTGTAAAAGAACTCACTTAAGTCATTTAACTCCATCATACAACAAGAAAAGAAACAATACTAATACAAAAATATGCAAAACAGAAATAATAGATGTGTGTGAATAAGAAGTGAAAAGAACATAAATAACTTGTGCAAGAGGGATTTGAGGCTCCTGGGATGGCCAAGCCCAAGGAGGAATCAGATTCCTATGGAAGATACCAAGCCTTATAAGATAAAAATGACACCAATCTTCATTATTAAATCAATCCAAGTACATCCTTGCAAGAAAAGAAAGTGGAGCTTCTAGAAAACAAGTTTTCTCCACAATAAGACTAAACAATACATGCCCCTAGAGGACAATTCGAATTGGTACTTATAAAAAATGATGAGGAAGCACTCTCCCTGAAAGGAGGAATATTTCTCCTCAATAATACCTCAAATTGTGGATATGGTTCCCAACACTAGGAGTTTGCAGTAAATGCCAAGGAACACATTCCTACATTTTCTCAATTATTTCATGATATTTTGTTCATTTATTCTCCAATATTGATCCTACAGTAGTAGGGAGAAAGTCCCTAAATTATATCATTCTCCAAATCTTCATAATCTGCCCAACATTCTCACAATATCCTTCAAAAATAAATAATATTAGGCACGAATATGAAATTATCTCCAAACCTTCCTAAGAACATATTAAAGCATAAAAAAAAATTATTAAGTGTAGAAGGAGAGATTTAATATATATTTTATGTGCCTAAGAAAGGTTAGATGGGCCTTAATTTATGTCTAATTTAGAGGAAACAATTTAGTTATGTTCAATACCACTAGCTTGTACCTAATAATACTCCTCTTACTTGCAGTATGGAAGTCATTCAACTCGACTTTTTTCAAAGGATTTTTACCAAGTTACCAATGAATATTCAACATACATATTCTATCAATCACTAATGTCCATTCTTACCATCTAGTTCTCTCTCTCTCTCAACCTACGCTGACCTCTATAAGGAAACTTTATGTCTTCTTCTCATTTTTTGCTAACTCATCCCATTTGTGTCAAATATAGGTCATTACATATATTGATTTTTTATGTACCTCTTGTTGGTTTAAGGATCACATAAATTACCTTTGTATAATGGATCCACCATTTTGACACAAAACATTGACCATGGAGATTTGATTTAGAGGCCTAGTACCTTGGTTACCATTTTTATCACTGGTAATTTACCTTGCATGTCACTGTCAATTTTATCGTTTTTTCTGTTACCCACCACTTTGTGGGTAATATCCCTAGGAGAATTTTTTTCTCAAAGATGGTCCTCAATCGACAACCAAAAACCCCTTGTAGTCACCAACTAGCTCGTTGTTCCATTTCTCTGTCAATTGAGCCATCCATTTGGTCCCTCACCCATCTGTCATGATCGTATGTTTGAAGGTGGGCCTCTCGAACCTAAAGGTATGCCTTGTAATTGGGTAATTGAGTATTGAGTTTTCTTATCATGGGAACTTATGGGCATGGATTAATGGGGGGATTCAACAAAAACATTGGGCTAGGTCTGTGCTTCTGTTCCCTAGACCTCTTTCAGATGTTACTCTTGTGTCTTAGTCCCGTGGGATCTCCTTTACTGACCATTGGGTTTTACGGTGGTACTACATGGGAAGCCCCAATTTTGGTTGCGTGGCCCCCCCTCGCTCATCCATATATATCACTCCCCTTCTGTTTATTATAACCCCATTCATCATATTTACCACTTAGGTGCACATAGGGTTAGCCTCCCCTTCCACTTGTCCACACCTTGGGTCGGGCTTGGAATGATGCCACAGAGGTTGAAGTAGCTAAAAATAAAAGTTAAAGCATAATTGGCCAAATTAAACAGGAAAATGTACCACAAAATGCAAAATATGGTTAGGAAAACATATTTAGCACATGGGAAAAATCCAATGAATGAGCTCTCCCCCATACCCATGGTCATCAACCTGGTTCCATAGGCCCTATATGAGCATCCTTTATCATTCAGGAACCCATGATTGGAAAATTGGAAAATTCATTTATGTTTGGATATATTCTCTTACATGTAAGTACAAATTTAATGCTATTTTATTTTACTTTTTCATAAGCACTGATGATGGGGTTTTGGCTATTTTAGGGCTAATTTCAGCATGCATTTATTGCAAAATTGTGGAATTATGTTTCTGTATAGAATATCTCTATGTATCGGCCATGTATGTTGAAAAAATTGTACTAGATATAATTCTATGGTCGAATTTATCTTGATAAGCCATCTTGATTTTCAAATGAAGTATAAACGCTTTAAGGTCACTCTCTTTTGCCCTAATTCTAAGTGAAGTTGTCCTTGGAGCCTCCTTGAGCTAGAAATGAAGCCCATTCTCATTATTCTTCTTGACTCCAATATCCCAAAAGGAATTAGGCATTGGTACACCATAAGGTGATCACCCTACAACTATTTTTCTTCACCTTCCATCCTCCTCTCTAGGTCTAGCTATGGTGGGTCAGCTAGGGCATCATTTTCCTGACAAAATACCCATAGAAAAACTTCGATCTCTTAGCTTCTCCTGCAATGGTGTCTCTCCAAGGTTCTCTCCAAATTTGAGGAAATTCCTATGATGGGATTGTGAGATATCCCAAGCCGTAGCCCTGAGACCAAATTTTTCCCTGGGTTTCCCTAGGCTAGTACCTCATAGGATCATTAAGGAACCTTTCAATGGAAATTATTTCTTTGATCCTCTTCTCCTCCCAGTTTATGTTAAGATCATCATTGGTTTATAAACTCCCTCCTCTTAACCTAACCTGGGTCCACTTGGTCCTGAGTGGTCTCATTTCTCATTAAGGTCAATTCTTCAAAAGCAACTGGGGAATCCAAGTTTTGCAAGGATTTTAGGGATTGGGAAATTCCTTCAAAAGTCACTCTCCTCTAACCTAGACCTTAAATCCTTACCCCCTTATACTAGAAAACCTCTTACCTTTCTTGAGAAGCAAGCAATTCATATTCTTGAGTCTCTCCTAGGAAAGGAACATTCCGGTCACTTCACATATTTTTTGTTTGATCTATCCCTCATAAGTGGCTCTCTATATCATGGGTCTCCTCCCATCGGTGAAATTCCATAAAGAATAGGGAGTCTTAGCCGAGGTGACAATGGGTTAAGTCTCCATCGTTTCCCTTAACCTAGAAGTTTCCTCTTTACAATTCCCTTCTAGGTCCCTTGCTAGTTTGAGTCGTAAAATTTCTTGCGGCGTTGCCGGGGAAGAAGAAGGTCAGCCTCCCTAGTGAATCGTTGAGGAATTGATTCATTTAAGACAATTTTATTATTCCTCCGGCGACTCCAATCATTATCCAAACCCATAGTTTTCTTGAAGGTGACAATATTCCTCCTTTAACTAGGGCTGCTGCAAAAATAAAGAAACGAGCTCCTACACTTGTTGAAACCACTCTTCTTCCTGGTGAAAAATATAAAAACCATTTCTACCACTGAAAAACCCAAGATGACTAAAAGTGAAATACATTTTGTAAGTGTCTTTTCCCCTTTGAAATTGAGTGATGATCCTAAACCATTACTTGAAAAATACAACCGATGTTTACCCAAGTTCAAAGGAGATGCTAACACAAGTGCCTGTGACTCTATTGAGAAATTCTATTGGCACATGTCCCCTCAGATGATATTTGATGAAGATAGCCTCATGATGCTATTTTCTTTATTACTTGAGGGACAAGCTAGAATATGGTATCTTAGTCTTCCCCTGGCATGCATTGAAGATTCTGATGAATTTGATGATCTATTCATGAAAATATTTTCTTGCAATGCCCAAGGGACCTTCAACATTGATAAGTTTTATCAAATAGTGAGGGGAAAGGAAGACATATGGGAATTCATTAAAAAATTTAATAGGGTAGTCCGGGATGTCCTTGATCACCTAAAACCCTTTGATTCCAACATCCTTGACAAAATTTTTAAATTCGTAGGGGGTCACTTAACATATGCCTTATGAGACAAGGAACCCTCCATATTGGCCAATGCTAAGGAAACATAAATGCAAGTTTAGGAAAACCTACATATATTAAGAATGGATTCCAAAGACCTCCCTAAAACCAAAACCGAGGCCAAGAAGGAAAAATCTAAGGATCAACATGAAGAAACTCTCTTCACCATCCTTAGGAATATGGAAAATATTAGTGAAAATTTCCAGCCGCAGGATAGGGTAGTTATGAACAAAATCACCGCATTGGAGAAGGCCCAAAAGTATAGCTACATTCCAAAAGGAAAACCTTTTCCCAAAAAAATAAAATGAAGAAGATAAGCCAAGCTCATCTCAAGTCCCAAACATTTTGGATCCAACCTATGCAATGGAGTAAGACTCATCTTCCGAAGATGAGAAAAGTCAGAGAGACGAGAGTGACAGTGATGAAATAGACGAGCAGGCCAATCTTGTAGAATCCGATGTATTCAAAATTTATTTGGGGGGTTCGTACACTCATCCTCCCGTTAGTGAGGAGGAACCTAACAAATATGGCCCTCCTCCCAAGCAAGGCCCTCCTAAGGAAGTCCCTTCTAAGGATCCTCCTAAAAAGGAAGCCCCTCCTAAGGATCCTCCTAAAAAGGATTCCCAAACTAAAGCCGAGCCTAAAAAGGGTTCCCAAAAAGGAGGAAATACCAAGAAAAATGAAAAGGGAAACTAAGTGGGACTTAACATTGACTTGTAAGCTACTATAGGGAATATAGTTGTACCTGATCCTCTAAAGGAGATTGTGAAACTTCCTGAACAACAACATCAAATTAAGAGGTCCCTAGATTTTGAAGAGGAAGAATTACCTGAATACTTGCAAAACATTCATATTCCTGATCATAACCCTGGACATGAACCTTTTATTCTCACTTTGGCTATTAACGACCTTTATCTACATAATTGTATGCTAGACTTAGGGGCCTCTACTAATATCATGCCTTTAAAATTTATGAAACTATTGGGTCTTAGCATCATTCGGCCATATAAAAGGTATGTGGTTTTAACTCTAATCTTGTGGAGGTGGAAGGTCTCATAAAGGAACTTAAGGTTTCTTTGGCTAGGAACCTATTGTGATACTCAACAAACCAATTATTATTTAGTAAGTGATAAGTTTAATAAATAGTAGGGGACCCTCTTAATTTTTTAGAATAAAATTCTAGAGAACTATTTTGTTCTAATAAAGGGAAATGATTTCAAAAAGATGAAAAAAAACTATTTCAATAGTAATTATAGCGAAAACAAACCTTTGGGATAATGCTTAATGCCTTATATTTCTTAAAATATGATATAAGGAAAAATTATATCAGACACAATACTAAATTCAATACTTTTGATCAAGAAGAACTTAATGAAAGAATCACCGATACAATGTCATATGTTGTATTTTCAAGTTTACGAGGATTTTAGGAAATTAAAACATTATAACGAATACAATATGGAAGTGAGTCCCACTAAATCGATTTCCCTGAGATATCGCATATCACAAATTGACAATTCCAAAATGAGAACCAAAAGGGTTTCGTTGATAGCCATCCCCGATATCCTTTTTAATAAATCATAGCTACCTTTTCCATCGCCTTATGATCCCTGATCAGACATATGGAATATCGCAGTTTTCACTTGAGTCACTTCAAAAAACCCCGATGCCAAAATTCTGATGCGAAAGACCTCCAGTATAACCTTTGCTCATATTTAACTCCGTTAGAAAGGTAAAAGGTAGGCCAGAACAAATGAATTTCGCAAATCTTAGAATGGAAACCACAAGGATTTCACCGATATCAAATTTTCGATACATTGAAATCCACGAAGGCCATGTGAACGAAATTTTATGCATTTAATAGCCACGTTGTGTGATTTAGGATTTCAAGGTTTGAAATGATTTTTTATAATGGTTATCTGGTACCAAATCATTCACTCATTGAAATGAGAATTAATAAGAAATGATTGTTTGCCTTAACGAATTCTTGTTGCTCATCCTTGTTCCTCTTCTTAACAAGTGAATTTTGATAAACTACAATCAGAGGAGATGTCAAGAGCCATCAAAATTAAGAATAAGACCACAACTCAATTGCAATATGTCTCGCCTCCGGTAGAAACTGCTGAAATGACAATGTTATTTTCGGACACTACATGCACACCATATGCAAGGTCTTCTTCTTAGGAGGATTTATACAAGTTAATTGAGGAAGAAAACCCAAGAGTGATTGAGAGTGAAGAAGCTATAGCAGATGATACTACACTAGTCTTTGAGTCCAAATGGAGTGATACAACCAACTCTTTTCTACATAGAATTGCAGCTCACCCAAAAATTATTCCCTACACTGATATGGTGAGATGGGTTGTTGACAACTTGAATATTGCAAAAAAAGACTTCCTAATTCCCAAACAGATAATTATCGTGTCATTCAAGCGAGAATATTTAAGAAAAATGTACCATTTTCCTCCAAAAAATAAGTATGATTCGGAATTTGTCCAGAAATTCATGCAAGAGAACAAGCACCCAACAGGAGTTATCAGACAATGGAGAAGGGACCCAAACAAGCAAAAACATGAGGATAAGGTTATGTATTCATTAACTTCCATTGTTGGAACTTTTTCTCATGTCACTGCTATGATGTGCCATTTATATGGTTATCCTAATACACAATTTTTTTCTTAGGAATGGGTACCATTAATGGAAGCCACTTTAGATGGTTATATCATGGACTAGGCGAATATTTTGTCAAATAATTTATCCACTTAGATTCCAAGTTATAGGTAGAAATGCAATTTAAATGAAAGAACTCTTCCCCCATTTTTCATGAGTGCCTATGTAATGGATGCTATCTGTTTGTCATATGATTTCCCATCCATGGGATGGAAATGGACAATTCAAGAACCAACCCCTATTCATATCTACCACGATATCTTGTGGTAATCCAAATATCATTTGCATTTATATAACATTTTCCATGCAGTCATACTACCTATTAATCAAGAGATTTTCAATAGCAAAGCTCCCAAACTTTCTGTAGAGGCCAATGCCAACTTAATGTCAATAGGAAGATGATCCGAGGAAGAGAAGAAGCAAACTAACTTAGTCCTAAGGAACTGATTGAGTTTAATCAATACCAAAGTCGAAGATTAGCACATTTTCCAATGGATTCGTTGAAAATTTCTCAACAAAATACTGAATCCCCAAAATCATCATCCTCTTCGACTAAAGATCCAATTGATTCCCAAATTTCATACATAAATACTTCAATTTTTTAATAGACAAAGAAGATTCAAGAGGAAAACAAAATAGATGAAGTTTGTGAAGAATATAGACAAGTAATCTCGACAACATAGACACAGTAGTTAAATACTCCAGTTCACACCGAATTAACACACACTTTGGTAATAAATGGAACAACATCATTCAATGTTGAGGTTGCCAAGCAAAAAAATACCATTGAAGACATGGAAATTATCCTAGCATTTCCTACATCAGAAGTTGCCCTAAGGATTGAAGAAATTCATCCTTTAGACATATTTTATAGTCCTAAATACAAAGCAGCGATAAGAAAACAAAAGAAAAAGATAAAGTTAGACCAAACCGAGGAATTATTCCCTGGTGAAATTACTTTTCATGTTCTATGGAAATGAGCACAATCAAATCTAGATGAATAATTGAGTAAACTCTCACAGTTTGAAGGCAATTATGCAAGTGCTACTATTGATAAGGCAGTAGAAATTCGACTACTCCTTAGAGAAAAATAAGAAAATATTGTTCATTTGGAACAATCTATTCAAAGTGAAAAACAAATGCTTGAACAACAATGGAAAGTAAAATTGGGTGAATTACAAAAAGGTTTCGATGATATGAAACTCCAATTTGAATCCAGTTTGAAGGAAAAGGATGAAAAAGTACAACAACTGCAAAGGAAAATAAATCAGTTGAAATATAATCTAGAGAGAAATAAATTTAAAAATGAATCAGGAGAAATAAATAAACTCCTTGTTCAACAACAAGTCATATTTTCTGAAAAGTTGACTATAATTGATGATTTATATAAATACAATGATTCTTTGATTAGTAGATTGTCCGATCCGAGATAATTTTATGAAGAAGTTGATGAAAATATTTCTAAACACATAGACTGGAAAAATAATGATGAGGGAAGAGCAGTCGATCTTCCCCAAATTGATGAATCTCGGAAAGATATAGTTTTCGGTGATTGGGGCATGAAAATCAAGCAAGCAGAAGTGGCAATCATCCGAGCCGGAAATCTCGCCTCCAATCTCACTGAATACATCAATGATAGCCTATTACAGGGAAATATAATCAAAGAATTCTCATGGGATGCATTACCAGAAGTCAAGTATTTGATAAAATATTGGCAGGATTTATCTAAGAAGAAAACTCAACAACTTATCAAAAGTAAACCTCTAGATCCATTGGAAACTTTTGATAAACCTACATAGTCAATGGATTATGCTGAGGTGTCTTTCCAAATCGACATCTCATATCCTCCTTGCACTCAAAGATGCTATCTTCATGGGGCATATTTGTATGCAACCTATTCATCCCCCTAAATTGAAGCCAAAGACAGACATATGTGGACTCAGGGAGAAAATGAGAAAGCATCCAACATCACAGTTATGATCCCGTTGTTACAACAAAATCACTATCTTTGTCTTTAATTTATCTTAGCTCATTTTGTTGGAACTGTTTCCAGATATTTTTATTTTACTATATTTGTAATTTTAATAGACTATAAAACCATTCTCATGTATTTAGAGAGGGGGTTCTAAATTTTTGTAAGACAACTTTGAAGTTTTCACTATTGTTACTTTTGATTTATATAATAGAAAAGTTGAACCATAAGCTATATTTTTCATAAGCAGAGTCTTGATGTATTAGGTACTATTATCCTTATATTTCTTCTTTGATTCAATGAGAGAGATAGTAAATTTTCTATTTAATTGTTTCATCATATGTATGTTTTACAAACAATCAAACATTTGTCACTATTGATATGTATGATTGTATTTTTTTTAAGCATATGTGAAACAACGAGATCTTTTATGTCATTTTTTTTAATCAACTAATTTAATTAACTATTTAATTAAATTATTTTATCTTATTCACTTTCTCTTCATAAAGTATTTAATGTTCTACATTGTTTTATGCTGCATGGAATATCTCAGAAATCACATACAAAGAAATACTATCCTGGGAAATATATATATTAAGTCTACTTTATTATTATTGTTATTAGTTTTAAAATCAATCCATTTCTCTTGTTTTATACTTTACATCCATTCACACATACAATTTTAAAGGGAAACTAGTCCCATTATCCCCAATCGGAACCACTATTCCAAACAGAAAAGGAACGATTTTAAGTTCCCGAACAGGTGGTTATCCTCGATGTCGAGGCAGGTATTTTTGAGCCTTCAACATTTTTGGCACTAGAAGGAGGGCTTGTAGAATATGAATGGCAACTAGGTCTAATCCTAAATCAAAAGGCCATCATAAGAGTCAAACTCCCTCAAAATCCCCACCAAGTTATAGTTCCCATTCAAAATATCCAACTCGTAGATCTAAATTTGTGGAAACACTCACAAAATCTTTAGCTCACTTCCGAAGTTAGTTGGTCAAACCTCCTCTCCAAAATTGCAAGGATCACCTGAAGTTGAAACTTTAATTCATGTATTGGAAGAAATTTCCATATCAGGAGAAAGACTTGTTCAATATGAAATTTCTGAAGGAAGTGTATTATCATCTTTAGGAGTTTCTCATGTATTAATTTGTTCTAAGAGTGAAAATCTAGGAATTACTCCTTTGAGTTTCCATTACCCACTCATCAAAGAAAGGTCCTTACTTTAGAAACTCAATCCTCTACTAGCGATATTAATACTTCCTCCCCTCCTCACACTCTTTTATTCGATCCTTCAAATATTTCTCTACCTTCTTCTTACCATCCAATAAATCCTTCCACTCATATTCCTCAGACACAAACAACTATTGCTATCATAGTGAGTAGAACTATAGGAGGTACATCCTCTTCCAATCAATCAAATTCAGCCTCTGGAACAACCACATCGTCTTCTTCTATTCCTACAAATCCCAGAATGGCAAACAAACCATGGACTAACCCAAGGGCAGTACAAAGGGCACAACCACTCCATGAATTGCCTAAACATCCAGAAATATGGTTGCTAAAATATAATCATGATGATGGATTTCCTGTTGAGGAATATCTACACAATTTTATGTTATCCATTAATCTTAATGGAGTTGTAGAAGAAGAATGTGTAGTGTTGTGAAACCAACTCCAAAAATACAAGAAAAGAGAGATCAACGCCTTAGAAAAAATCCACTTCGAGGGGGAAACCTCCAATACATTTCATAAATGAACAATTATTGGATGATACAAATGACAAAATCTCCTTTCTATATATAAGAGTCCACAGGGCCACAATGTAATCCTAGTCGACCTAACAATAATAATTTAAGGGCACAATAATAACAATATGGGGGTTACAGGGGTACAAAAATAACAATAAGGGGGTTACACTAACAACAATAAGGGATTATACTAGTAATGTAGGGACCTAACATGCTCCTCTCCTTCAAAAAAGTGTTGTCCTCAATGCTTGAGTAGCTCAAGGTTCTTTTGTATAAAATTCTCATCCTCCCATGTAGAATCTTTAGTGGGTAAGTTTTTCCAGTTGATGAGGTACTCTGAAATTGATCGATATCGTAGTTGTCGAGTTCTTGTTTCCGTGACTGCTTCAGGTTCCAATATGGTTTTTCCTTCCTCATCAAGTTCTGGCAATATTGTTTGAATTGGAATTTTGTCCCCTATTACATTTTTTAAGCATGAAACATGGAAAACTTAATGCACTCGCGAAGAAGCAGGAAGCTCCAATTTGTATGCCATAGTACCAATCTTTTGCAAAACATTGTAAGGACCATAGTAATTTGGCGATAATTTATTATCCTTTTTAGCTTTCTTGATGGACATTTGTTTGTATGGTTGTAGCCGTAAAAATACCCAGTCTCCCACATCAAAACTTCTCTCACTGCGATGTTGATCTGCCTGTTGTTTCATTCGATTTTGTGCCAAATTTAGGTTATCCTTTAAGAGTTGGAGAACTTCTTGTTGATGCTTGATGTGATCCTCCACTGCTTTTACCCTAGCATTTTACCTTAAAGAAGATGTGATGGATGGTGGATGATATCCATAAAGTGCCATAAATGGGGTCATTTTTGCTGCAATATGGAAGGAAGTGTTATACCACCATTCAGCGAGAGGTAACCACTTGAACCATTGTGCTTGCGTATCAGATAAAAAAAAACAAAGATATCCTTCCAAACATTTATTTAATATCTCTGTTTGACCATCATATTGAGGATGATAAGATGAGCTATGAGCTAGTTGAGTACCCAAACAAGAAAATAATTCTGTCCAAAAATTTCCTGTAAGAATGGGATCTCTGTCACTTACAATAATCTTCGGGTTTCCATGTAGCTTTTGAATTGTTTCCATAAATGCAGTGGCAACTGTACTCGCTCTAAATGGATGAGATAATGCACAAAGTGTGCATACTTGGTAAGTCTATCAAATACCACCATGATGACACTCCTTCCTTCGGACTTAGGTAAAACTGTGATAAAATCCATTAAAATCTCCTCCCAACGTTGACTTGGAATGGATAAAGGTTGTAGAAGACCCGAGGTCTTAATTGTCTCAACTTTATTTTGCTAGCAAACCAAACATTCCACCACAAACTTTTGAATATCATATTTAAGGCCATCCCAAAAAAATTCTTTCTTCACCGTGTGGTAAGTTTTTAAAAATCTCGAGTGTCCTCCTAAAGGATAAGTGTGCAATTCCAAAATAATATTTTTTTTTAGTTGGGAATTCTTGCAAATATATAAGCGATATTTGTACCATAAGGAATCATTTTTCCAAATAAATGTACCAGATGAACTAGGATCTTGCTGCAAATTTTGAATGAGAGGCCACACTTCTTCATCCTTCTTCCATTCATCCCTTGCTTCGGTTATCCAATCTGGTTGGATAATTGAAATGGCACAAAGCAATGCTTCCACCTCTTCATCCTTTCTTGAGAGTGCATCTGCAACAACATTTAGCTTCCCTGTTTTGTAGACGATTTCAAAGTCATAACCCAACATATTTGTGACCCATTTTTGCTGCTCTTCTGAAGATAGTCTCTGTTCCAAAAAGTGTTTAAGACTATCATGATAAGTTTTTACCTTGAAGTGTCTTCCCATTTCTTTAGTGCATGTAGTATTGCCAACATTTCCTTCTCATAAATAGCCTTTTGTAAATACTTTCCTTTGATTGAATGACTTTCAAAAGCAATGGGTCTTCCTTCTTGCGTTAAAACAACACCAATTCCATTTCTTGAGGCATCACATTCCACAATAAAGGTTTTTGTGAAGTCTGGCGTAGCTAATACTGGTGCTAGGTACATTGCCTCTTTAAGATTTTCAAAGGGCTTAGTTGCTTTAGGAGTCCATGAAAATGCATATTTATTCAATAATGTTGTTTAAAGAGGTGCTACCATTCTCCCATAATTCTTAACAAACTTGCGATAATACCCTGTTAACCCAAGAAATCCGTGCCACTAATTTATGGTTGTGGGGACTTTCCATTCCTTAATGGCTTTAATTTTGTTAGGGTCTACCTTAACACCCTCGTGAGATACAATATGACCCAGATATTCCACCTCTTGTAATCCAAAGAAACATTTGGATGTTTTTGCATATAATTGTTTCTCCTCCAATAGTTTAAGCACCCTGTCAACATGTTGAACATGATCCTTCCAAGACCTGCTGTAGATTAGTATATCATCAAAAAATACTAGCACAAATTTTCTATGGAAGGGTTTGAAAATGGAATTCATCAACCCTTGAAATGTAGAAGGTGCATTGGTAAGGCCAAAATGCATGACCAAAAATTCATAATGACCCTCATGAGTTCGAAATGTTGTTTTCGGAATATCTTCAATCTTCATTCTAATTTGATGATATCCTGAATGAAGGTCCAACTTGGTAAAATAAATTGCTCCATGTAATTCATCCAATAATTCATCAATCACAGGAATGGGAAATTTATCTTTAATGGTGAGCTTATTGAGCTCTCTATAATCTGGACACATGCGCCATGATCCATCCTTCTTGTGTACCAATACTACAGGAGCAGAGAAAGAACTTTGACTAGGTTGAATTATACCCACCTCTAACATTTCTGCAATCATACGTTCAATTTCGCTCTTTTGTACATAAGGATATATATAAGGCCTGATGTTTGGAGGAACACTTCCTGGAATCAAATGAATAGCATGATCATGATCACGAATAGGTGGGAGTCCTTTGGGAGTTTCAAACACCTTGGAATGATTGTCCAAGACTTGTTGGAGATCTGCAGAAATAGGTGATTTTGATGTTGGAACTTCTAGTGAGCATAATTGTGCAATTACGCCTCGCTGTTCTTTCTTTAGAAGCTTTGTCATGACATTAGAGCTTATTATCCTTCCTGGCTTCCCCGCAATACCCCGTAATTCGACTTCCTTTCCTTCTGAAAAAAATTTCAAGAAAAGTTCTTGAAAATTAAAAGCTACCGTCCCCAAAGATTGTAACCATTGTACTCCTAGTACAACATCAGCACCTCCCATAGGAATGGCAAGCATTGGACTAGTCAATACATATTCCCCGATGGTTAGCTTGATATTATGGCATTTTCCAGAGCAATTTATAGTTCCTCCATTTGCAACCATCACTTGACATTCTGGTGCTGGGTATAGGAAACAATTCAATTCCTTGGCTACCTTACAATGAATAAAATTATGGGTACTGCCCGAATCAATCAACACTATTACCTTTTTCTTCTTGATATGTCCTTCTATCTTGAGAGTTTGAGGAGTGGTAATTCCTGCCAATGCATTACATGATATGGTCAGACTCATTTCTTCTTCTTCTAGGGTTTCTTCCTGGTGTATATCCTATACTTTGAAGTTTCTTCTTCATTTTATTCCTCCTCTTCACAATCTATGTAAAATAATTTCTTCTCAGTTCACTTATGACCTTTAGTGTATTTTCTATCACAACTGTAGCAAAGTAATTTTTCTCTTTTTTCTTCCAATTGTTGTGATGTCAACCTTGTAGGTTGTGGAAGTCTAGGAGTAGCACCACTTCCATCTTTATAGATGTGAGTGGTAGGCTTCCTTGTCGCCATAATTTTACATTCAATTTTTCTTGCCAACCTGAATGCCTTCTCCAATGAATTAGGTTCCCAAACACGAACTTCATGTTGGATGTTATCCTTTAAAGTCCCTATGAAGACATCAATCCTGTGTTCCTCTGGAATATCAGTTACCCTTGTATTCAATTTTTGGAAGTCCTCAATGTGCTCCGCCACTAAACCCTTTTGTTTGAGATTTATCAATTGGCTAAAGAAGGTGTTGCTCTTGTTATCCTCACAATGTGCTATCATTTTGATCCAGGTGGATATTGGTGGCCACCCGCCTATTTCACTTGGGGCCCCACCATTGTCTCTTTCAGTTTTTTTTTCACAACTTACTATTTTTAGTAGTTTTTTCGGGTCCTGAACTTCCAGAGCCATTTTGAAACCCCAAATGGAGATAGTATGCCGAAGTTACGTCCCTGGGAAGTTGAAACACCAATTTACCCAAACGGGGCCCATAGTTTTGGCGCTTCA
Source organism: Pinus albicaulis (assembly GCA_034641835.2). Classification (NCBI taxonomy): domain Eukaryota; kingdom Viridiplantae; phylum Streptophyta; class Pinopsida; order Pinales; family Pinaceae; genus Pinus; species Pinus albicaulis. The sequence continues at coordinate 290,887,239 of CM076571.1, read as the reverse complement.
TCTCCTAGGGTTAGGTTTTTGGACGTTTAGAATTCTCCATTGTTTCTCCATAATAAATAGGCCCTCAAGCCTCATTGTAATACATTTCAGAGGTCTGTAGTTGCCACATCTCTTCTCAGAGATTCGCTACCAACACCCTAGATATTTTATTTCCATCATGTTTGTAAGCATATTTCTTTGATTTGATATTAATGAACAAAAAAAAAAAATGAAAGAGACAATGGTGGGGCCCCAAGTGGAATAGGTGGGTGGCCACCAATATCCACCTAGATCACATTTCCTTCGTAAAAATTGACCAAGTGACAAATTTTTTATGGGAGCAAAGCCATCAACACCATACAAATGTATTTTGTTCTAAATTTAAAGTGGAAATGCGTACCTTTTGTGTGTTTTTCACATTATTGAGATAAAAATATTGCTCCATCTGTAGTATCCATGTTACGGGATCCTTTCCATCAAACTTACTCATATCCATCTTTGGAATATGGTAGTTCTTCAATCCAACATTAGAGTTTATGAAATCACGTTTAACATTTATTTTATTCTCATCATGAGTTTCCTCTACTATCTTTTCACCATTAGGAATCATTTCTTGTATCAACTTTGTCAAACCTTCCATGTATTCTTTTAGATCATTCTTCATGTTTTCCATGTTGTCTTTCATTTTTTTTTTCCATGTCCTCCATCTTAGCTTCCACACCATCCATATTAGCTTCCATGCCTTTCTTCAAACCATCCATATGTTCTTCAAACCATACATCTTCGCTTCCATGTCTTTCTTCAAAACTTCCATTTCAATTTTTGCTGCTCTTTGTGAGAGCGAAATTTGGTAAACTTGCTCTTGTAATTTTGATAGATCATGTTGCAATTATTCATCTTCATGAGTCATAGTAGAGTTTTCTGAGGGCTTAATAGGTTTTGAGGAGCTCGATATTGAAACTAAATTATCTCTTTAATTTTGGGTCTTCAATATCTGAAATTTGGCCCTACGGTAGCCCTCTAAATCCTCTTTCGAATGCCACTAGTCTGACCTGATTTGGATTCTTCAAGGCAAAGTTATGTCCAATCTCCTAGAATGACCTAAATATGGACTGGTTCACTAGAGCGAACTTGTACGGATTGCCACGTGTCACTGTTTCCTCCTTCGGCTCTAAAATTGATAGAAAATAAACTAATGTCTGTTTACTTGCTGCTGCTTTTTACAGAATTCCAATCCGATGCTCAGAGAGAGAGTTATGAATATTTTTCCACGATCACCTCTTTGAGATGAAATTCGGGAGCTTGAAAAAACACTGAATTCCACAGACCATATCTCCGACAATATTGCGAAACAAGCTATGAAATTTTGCGACGATCTTCCTCAGGATTTCTGATTCGGTCCCTACAAATTTCAGCTTTTGAACCTTTGTAGAAATAAATTTATAGCGAAAATTCCACGATGATCTGTTTAGGTTAAATTCAGGAGCCTGCAAAAAGACCTAACTTTCACAGATCATATCTTTGAAAATATTGTGAATCAAGTTTTAAAATTTTGCGAAGATGTTCCTTAGGAATTTGTCTTCGCACTATAAAAATTTCAGCTTCTGAACCTTCATAGAAAACAAGTTATAGTGAAAATTCCACGATGACCTGTTTGGGGCAGCGAAACCCTAGAATCCAAACCTTTGATACCAAATTTTGTGAAACCAACTCCAAAAATAGAAGAAAAGAGAGATCAACGCCTTATAAATCAACTACTTCGAGGGGGAAACCTCCAATACATTTCATAAATGAACAATTATTGGATGATACAAATGACAAAACCTCCTTTCTATATATAGGAGTCCATGGGGCCACAATGTAATCCTAGCCGACCTAACAATAATAATTTAAGGGCACAATAATAACAATATGGGGGTTACAGGGGTACAAAAATAACAATAAAGGGGTTATACTAACAACAATAAGGGACTACACTAGTAATATAGGGACCTAACATGTAGTTAGACTGTTCCCTTATACTTTCGAAGGATATGGAGGATCGTGGTATTTTTCATTAGCACCCCGATTAATAAACAGTTGGGATACTTTAGAAGAACAATTTTTGATGAAATTTGGAGATGATCACACAAAGGCTACCTTAATCAATGATTTGTATAACCTTAAAGTCAATCCAAATGAAATGATAAAGAACTTCAACTCCAAATTCAATAAATTGTTAAACAAAATCCCTGACACTTCCAAACTCAATGATGATGTACAAATTGAATGGTACATCTCTTCTCTTCTTTCAAACATTGTTATATTGTTGATAGAACCAACAAAATAACTTTACTTGATAACATGAAAGAAGCTTTATCAGTAGAAAAAATAATTCTTTCCCTCGAGAAGAAAAATGCCCAAGAAGAAAGGAAAACAAAGAAAGTCATTTTTAAAGAAGAATCAAAGAAGAAAGCTCCTAAACATCCTTTTGATCTAGAAGGATTACAAAAAGTCCTTTAAACCATGACAAATGAAATGGTGGAAATCAAGAAGAAAGTTGTTGAAACTTCTAAAAAACCTTTCAGATTTTTTATAAAAGCTCAAAATTCACAAACTCAACCTCCAAATATTATATCTAATGCTGAATCTGATGAGGATGAGGGTGAGGAAGAAGCAACCATGTCAGCTAGAGAATATCAAGAAGAAGAATTAGTTGAAGTTCACAGATTATGGGACTTTATTCTCACTACCTCTGAAAATGGAGAAGAACAAGAAGCCTTACCAGTCAATACAAGAAGTAAAGGATCTGTAGATTTACCATAATCAGTTCAAAAACAGAAATATTCTACTCCTACTACTAAGGAAAAAGGTATGACTGAAAAAGTCCCTTCTACATCTTTTAATCTAGTTCCATATTCTTCAAATTCTCCATCTTCATCTAAAATTATTGTTGTATCTGACACCATTGAATATAACATAGTAGAAGATATTAAGAAGGTCAAAGCAAATATTTTCTTATATGAAGAAAGTAAATTGAAATAGCAGCAAGAATTCTTACTCAAAGAATTAAATGCAGTTCCAACATCACCTTTTCCTACCGCTGTCACTTCTAAAGCTTCTAAAGGAAAAGGTAGATCTCCAACTAATTCTTCAGATAAAATTGATCCTACCGATGCCATTTTAATTGGAGATAGGTCAAATTCCAATACTCCCCGTTTCATTTTAAATTTTGAATTTTTTAACAAAAATGTTCACATTTTTTTGGTAGACTCTGGTGCATCATCAAACATCATGCCTTATTCAATTTGTATTAACCTGAATATAACACCTGATAATTCTGATGTCCAAATTGTTCAATTAGATAGGATAAAATTCAAAGTGTTGGGGGAAATGAGTTTTGTTCTTATAATACTGTCTTCTAATTCAAAAGTGTGTCAAATAATTGATATACTTGTTGTTGATATTCCTGAGTTCTATGGTTTAATCCTAAGCAGGGACTGGTCTGAGAAACTAAAAGGTTATTTCGCTATAGACTGGTCTCATTTGTGGCTTCCATATAATGGTAAACCCAATCAAATTTGGGTTTACCAAGAAAAACACATGAAACATTCAGTAACCCATCTAGATGAAGAAAATGAGTCACTTTCTTTCACAAACAATATCCTTGGAAATTACTTTTCTGAATCTTTCTTTGGCAGTTTTCCTGCACAAGAATATCCTTTGTTAGCCGATTTGTCACCTCTCAAGTTGAAAATTTTTCATAAACAGATTCATCTAGATGTGTAAATATTGTAGATAAACCAATAGTTAAATATTTGTTTTGGATTCTATATTTTTATGGTTCTAAATCTAACGATGGTGCAGGAGCATGATGTGTTTTAGTAAGTCCCGAAGGAGAAAAAAATATGTTAGCATGCAGGTTACAATTTGAATGCACAAACAATATCGCTGAATATGAAACATTAATTCAGGGATTACACAAGGCTATAAACCTTAATGTAAAATACCTTTAAGTGTTTGGAGATTGTGAAACTGCTATAAAACAAGCGATAAATACTATCCATTGTGTTTCCAGTCATTTGAAACATTATCAATCTCTAGCTCAATCTCTTACTTCACATTTTATAACATTCAACATTTCTACTATTCCGAGACTCCAAAATGTCAGTGCTGATTTATTGGCTAATGTTGCATCTAGGCTCATTCCACCTGAGGATTTTAGTCCCGATATATTTTCTATTGAATTGATTTTTTACCCTTCTATTCCCGACAATTCACCAATTGGCGTGTTTTCAATGATGATGAGAAAATTTTAATTTTTTTAACATATGAAGGTTCATATAATGACCAAATAATTGATGAAGATAAGCATGATAAATAGTTGAATCAATCAAATGAGGAAAATTCTTTGCCCAAGCATGTCATAAAACTTGAAGACTTGTATGACTTAAAATATATGTTTAAAAAGGTTACTAACTGTAAGCTTCAAAGTTCAACTTTGAGGTTTGAATTGGTGAAACTTGGGTCAGATCTTAAGCCTCAAATAATTAATTTAGGCCTCAGAATCTCATAAGATGAGAAATCTGCCTTTATTCATCTAGTGAAAAGATACAAATACATTTTTTCTTAGAATTATCAAGATTTGAAAACTTATGATACCTCCATCATTCAACACATTATTCCAATGTTACCAGATGTGAAGCCAGTCCAACAAAAGTTAAGGAAAATACATCCAAATATGGAAAATCAGATTAAAGGTGAGTTGAACAAAATCCTCAAAGCCAAAATCATTTTTCCAGTTAGACATTCCAAATGGGTTTCAAATCCGGTACATGTTAGCAAGAAAAATGGTGATATTCGGATTTGTATTGATTTTAGAAATTTAATAAAGCATGTGACAAAAAATATTTTCCACTACCACTGATGGAAAAAATCTTATAATCATTATTCGATTTGAACTTATGTCTTTTCTGGATGGTTTTTCAGGATACAACCAAATTCTCGTACATTGAAATGATAAATTAAAAACTACATTCAAAACTAAATGGGAAACTTATGCATATCCAAAAATGCCTTTTGGATTAATAAATGCACGAGCAACCTTTCAAAGAGATATGGACATTGTCTTTAGAGATCCGATCAATAAAATTGTTGATGTCTACTTGGATGATATAACTATATATTCCAATAAAAGAAACAATCATTTCCAGGATTTGAAACATATCTTTGAAATATATCGAAGGTATGGAATATCATTAAACCCTAGGAAGTCATTCTTTGCTCTAAGTGAGGGAAAAATTCTAGGATTTATTGTCTCTAAAGAAGGAATTTATATAGATCAAGAAATAATCAAAGAAATTTCTGAAATTCCGTTACCTCATAACAAAAAATCAATGCGATCTTTCCTTGGGAAAATTGTTTTTGTCAAAATATTTGTCCCATATTTTTCTCAAATTGTTCTCCCACTACAATATATGATTAAGAAAAATTCAATTTTCAAATGGGGACATAATGAAAGGGAATCCTTTGAATCAATAAAACAAGCTATCATTGAAGCCCACTCGAAGACTCCTAATTTTTCTGATTAGTTTATATTTGATACTTTTTCTTTCGAACTTTCTTATGAAACAATTATAACGCAAATCAATGAGAAAAAGGTTGAGGTTCCCATTTCCTTCTTCAACTCAAATTTCCAAGGAGTTGAAATAAATTATTCGGATGTGGAGAAACAAGATTTTTCAGTTTTCAAGTCCATTAAGTATTCCAAACCTTTTCTTTTGAAGACTCATACTAAATTAATTGTTCCTTTCTCAACAATAAGGTAATTGGTTTCCCACAAGGAGTTAGGAGAGAAAAGGGAAAACTGGGTAACTTCTCTGTAAGAATATGACAGAGAAATCAAACCTGCTAAAATTGTTAGGGGTCAAGGTTTTTGCAGACTAATTCTGGAGCTTTTGATACATCAATCAATGAAGATTCAAGTAATATTATTCAAATTTCAGAGGTATGTCTCATTAATACTGAATCACAATGTGATGATCTGATATTTTATTTGAAAAATGGTTATGCTCCCCTCAACTCAATTATAAGAAAAATAGAGGTTTAAAACTCAAAGGCAATCAATACGAACTCGTTGACGATTTGTTATTGAGAAAGAATTGTGATTTTGTTTTGTTAAGATGTCTAGAAGAACCTGAAGCACTAAATATCTTGCAGGAATTGCATGATGGACCAACTGGTGGACACTTTGGAGGAGATACCACATCTCATAAAATCATACTTGATGGATACTACTGTTCAACTCTTTTCAAGGATACTCATGCATATGTAAGGAAATGTAAATTTTTCTAAACTGCTTCAGGAAGACACAAGAAACCATCCTTGCCTCTACAACTAGTCAACATTGAGCAATATTTTGAACAATGGGGATTGGACGTAATAGGTGAGATTGTTTTTCATTTGTATAAACAACATAAATTCATTCTAACTGCTACAGATTACTACACCAAGTGGGTAGAAGCAATACCACTGAAGGTAGCCAATTCTAAAAACATCATTCAATTCATCATAACCAAGTTTGGTCTACCCCATGCAACCATTTTTTATAATGCATCTTACTTTCCAGGAAATAATATAAATGATTTTTCTTTAAAGAGAGGTTTTAAATTAAAATATCATGAAAACTATTATCAGCTAGGAAATGGCTTAGCAGAATCAACCAATAAGAATCTTATTAGGATAATTAAATGATCTGTTGACCAAAACCAAAAGAATTGGCATAAGGCTTTGATATTTTCTCCAGGGGCTGAGAGAATAGCTAAGAAGACCTCTATAGGTACTTCTCCATTTAATCTAGTTTTTGGGAAAGATTATGTCCTCCCTCCTATTCTAGCTCTTCCCTCATTAGCCCTAGTGCAATTCATTGGAGAAGAACCATACTATTATTTACAATTAAGGATGTCACAAAACGCAAGTTGGAAGAAGAAAGAGACAAAGCCAAACAAATATATGCCCATTATAAAAAATTAGTTAAATCTTCCTTTGATGCAAGTTCAGTCAACAAAAAAACTTTTGATATTGGAGATTTAGTCCTTAAATGGAACAAGGCACATTAAGAAAAAGGTAAACACACTAAGTTTCAAAAGCTGTGGCTTGGTCCATTTCAGATTGTTGAGCAATTAGGTCCATCAACTTTCATTCCACAAGATTTACAAGGCAAGAGTGATGTTCTTCCCATTAATGTACTAATTCTCAAGGAATACTTTTCTTAATAGAACGTTTTTTCTATTGTAAATTACTGATATGTACATATTTGTGTCTTTAGTTTAAATAATGTTAAGTAATACATTATTGAATTTTCATTGGTGTTTTTGACTATTTAATGATGGTTAATATGTAAAGAGGCAATAACTTAAAAAACAATTGCAAAATTTAAATTGGGTATGATAATTATCATTAAACTCTGAAAAATATTTAACCCATTAAATTGTATATTCTTGTGACGTGAAATTATAAAAGACTATGTTAATTTTTGATTAAGACATGAAAGGTTTTCTTAATAAACTAAATAACATATTGAAAATCTTGGCATCTTTAGTTTATATTGTCATCCATTACTCATAAAGAGTAAATTCACCTCCCCCTCCACTAATATGATAATTTTTAGAGTATAATTAAAAAATATAGAAAACTTAAAATATAAGAGGTCTCATCATGAGCCTACTTACCATGATCATACGAAACTAATAATGTTGACATTATCATAATTGGCTACCAAAGTAGGATAATGGCTTGTAGTTTTATAGCTATAATGAAAGAAGTCTCATCACAAGCTGGCTTGTTCAACTTTATTATAACGCATGAATGGCATTGTCGTTATCTGGCTACCAAACTAGGACAATGACTTTTAAGAAATCTTAAAAAAAAAAATAGTTATTACCTCTAACGCTTTCGTTATAAGTGGATGGGATACTGGTTCATTATTGGTTAAAAGATAACCCTGTCAAGGCTATGAACACTTGCTGGTAGCAATGGCTCTACCTGTGATTTAGAAGTTTATTTTTAACGCTAAGATTCGATAAAACTCCTTAATTTATCAATATAACTAATTAATTACTCATCCAAGTAGCAAAAGTCTTCACCTATAACAAGTTCCAAATATATGCAACAAAATGAGTCTTTTATTCAGAGATCATTTTTTCACATCCAAATTTCGAAATTAGTTTTTGTTTCCAAGTTTTTATTTAATAAATATTTTGACTCTTTATTTATTTTTAGAGATAACTATTTCTTCCAGTGTATCACCAATTGTTGTGCTACTCAACAACCCCCCTTATTAATTAGAAAGTTATAAGTTTAATAAATAATAGGGGACCCTCTTAAATTTTTATAATATAATTCTAGAGAACTCTTTTGTTCTAATAAAAGGAAATGGTTTAAAAAAGATGAACAAAACTCTCCCAATAGGACTTCTAGCAGAAATAAAACTTCGCAATAATGCTTAATGCCTTATATTTCTTAAAAATATGATATAACACAAAATTATATCGGGCCTAGTACTAAATTCAAGACTTCCGATCAAGAACAAATTAATGAAAGAATCACCGATATAATGCCTTATGTTAAATTTTCATGTTTACAAGGCTTTTAGGAAATTAAAACAATTATAACAAATGAAGTGTGGAAGCCATTCCCACTAAATCTCTTTCCATGCGATATCACATATCGCAAATCGAAAATTCCAAAATGAGAACCAAAAGGGTTTCACCGATATCCATCCCTGATATCCTTTTTAATAAGTCCTAGCTACCTCTTCCATCGCCTTCCGATCCCCGATTAGGCATATCGCATATCACAATTTTTCACTTGAGTCTCTTCAAAAACCCCAATGCCAAACTTTTGATGCGAAGGACCTATGATATAACCTTTGTTCATATTTAACACCATTAGAAAGGTAAAACGTAGGTCAGAACAAATGAATTTCACAAATATTAGAATGGAAACCACAAGGATTTCACCGATATCAAATTGCTGATACATTGAAATCAGCGAAGGCCATGTGAAATTTTTTTTATGTATTTAATAGCCACGTTGTGTGATTTAGGATTTCAAGGTTCAAATTGATTTGTTATAATGTTTATCTAGTACCAAATCATTCCCTCATTAAAATGAGAATTAATATGAAATTACTGTTTGCCTTAACGAATTCTTGCTGCTCATCCTTGTTCCTCTTCTTAACAGGTGAATTTCGATAAACTACAACTAGAGGAGATGTCAAGAGCCATCAAAATTAAGAAGAAGACCACGAATCAATTGCAATCAATCTCGCCTCTAGTTGAAACTACTGAAATGATAATATTATTTTCGGACATTACATGCACACAAGATGTAGGGTCTTCCTCTTGGGAAGCTTTATACAAGTTAATTGAAGAAGAAAACCCAAGAGTGATCGAGAGGGAAGAAGCTACAAGAGATGATACTACACCAGTCTCTGAGTCCAAATGGAGCGATCAACCAACTCTTTTCTACACAGAATTGCAGCTTGCCCCAAAATTATGCCCTACACTGATATGGTGAGATGGACCGTCAACAACTTGAATATTACAGACATAGACTTCCTAACTCCCAGACAGACAGTTATTGGGTCATTCAAGCTATAATATTTAAGGAAAATGTATCATTTGGAACCTCCAAAAAAGAATTATGATGCATAATTTGTCCAGAAATTCATGCAAGAGAATAAGCACCCAGAAGAATTTATCAGACAATGAAGAAGGGACCCGAACAAGAACAAACGTGAGGATAAGGGTATGTATTCATTGGCTTCCCTTGTTGGAAATTTTTCTCATGTCGCTGCTATGATGTGTCGTTTATATGGTTATCCTAATACACAATTTTTTTTGAGGAATTGGTACCATTAATGGAAGTCGCTTCATATGGTTATATCATGGATTGGGCAAATATTTTGTCGAATAATTTATCTGCTCAAATTCTAAGTTATAGGAAAAAGCACAATTTCACTGAAAGAAATCTTCCCCCATTTTTCGCGAGTGCTTATGTAATGGATGCTATCTATTTTTATTATGATTTCTAATCCATGGGATGGAAATGGAAGATTCAAGACCCAACCCCTATTCATATCTACAACAATATCTTGTGGGAATCCAAATATCATTCGCATTTCTATAAGATTTTCCATGTAATCATACTACCTATTCATCTAGATGTTTTCAATAACAAAGCTACCAGACTCTCTGTAGAGGCCAATGCCGACGTAATGTCAATAGGAAGATGGTTCGGGGAAGAATCATTCACATATGTCTGCATTTTTGGCAGTCTTGTGGATCCACATGTTTTTCCCCTCTATATACCTGACAAGCTAATGGCCAGGGAAGTTGCATACCAAAAACTTGGGAATGGTTTGACTAGAATATTACTAAAAGATACCAAGAAAATTGTATGGCCTTCTTTTCCTATTTCTTGTGGCATCTATAATTTGGACAATCTAAAGCATGCTTATCTTGAAATTGATCATATGAAAGATTTTAATTTCCCAACAATCTGTTGTGGCCAGCAACAACCCCCCTTCTTATTTAATATTAGTAATAATACTAAATAAGTGGGGACCCTTAGTCAAAAAATCCAAAAAATTAATTAGTATTTATTTCCTTTCTCAAATAAAACTTACTATCATAACTTAGGGAAATTCCTTTGAAAATCTTTAAAGTAAACCTAAGTTTATGATAGATCAAAACATAATCTTTTTTTTGAAGAAAAATACCGCATCCATCGCAAAAAGTGGATATCCTTTGTAAAAGCAGAATCTTTTAAAATTGTGATTCCACGATATTGCGATAGCACGATCCCAAAGAACTATACATTAAAGTATTGAACGCAAATCGCATATCGCAGAAAAGTTGTTTAAATAAGTTAGATTTTGTGAAATTGCGATATTGCGATTTCACGATGATATGAGACTGCGATTTGTGGATGTTGCGATTTGCGATGATTGCGATCCGCGATATTGCAAAGCAGATCGCAAATCGCATTATTGCAGATTCTTCCAGCGCGTTGTCCAAAGTAAATATTTTCATAAATAAATATTCGTTATGCGATTTGATGTCAAAATTAATGAATGGATTGTTAATCATTGATGGAAAGGATTTTGTTTTGATTGAAAGGTTGTTTCACGTTTAAAATAATATTTTTCATCCGCCTTCAACATTTAAAACTATCCCGTCACCTTTCTCATATCATTACTCTCACTTAATTCGTAACACCGCAGGCACGAAGGAGCAGAAGACTATACAAAGCATTCACAGAGTATTATGGGTAAAAAAGAGAAATTTTCAAGTGCTGAAAACAAAGAGATGGCTTCCTTATACGCAGACACTGCTTGCAACAAGGATGCCGGTATCACCACTTGGGAGGGGATGCATAATTTGCTCGAAGAAGAAAATCCCAGGGTAATGGAAGTCGCGGCTACTGCAGGATCAAGTAAATCCTCTGAAGCGTCTCTTATAGAATTGGCTTGTTCATTTCTGCACAGAATAGCAGCAAGACCGAGAATTCTTCCTATACAGATATGGTAAAATGGGTGCTGGATAACACCAATATTTCAGAGAGGCAATTTAGAATGACAGGACAAGAACTCATCGGGTCATTCACTACAGAAGATTTGAGGCTTATGTATCACTTACCGGAACCTCAGGCGACTTACAACAAACAATTTATGGAAAAATTTGCGAGAGAAAATGCAAATTTGGGGGAATGCACCAAGGAATGGAACAAAATAGATGAACCATTGAAGAAAAACAAAAACGGTATGTACAGTACTGGTTCGCTCACCTCTCCATATTGTTTTGCTACTGCTATGTTATGCAGGCTTTTTGGAAAGCCTGAAATAAATATGGTCTTGCCTGAATGGCTCCCTTTGTTGAATGCTGCTGTTAACGCTACAATTTTAGACTGGGCCAAAATCTTCTCTGATAATTTAGCCACTGCTATTTTCAATTACCGGTCCAAACAGACTGTTTCTCAGAGGATTTATACTCCTTTTTATCTATCTGCCTATGTTATGGATTCAATTTGTTTTGTTTCTAAATTCCCTTTGATGGGTTGGCAATGGACAATTCATGATCCCTTGCCTATTCATGTCTATCACAAAGAGTTGTGGGAATCAAAGTTTGTTCCTCATTTTTACAAGATTTTCCATGGCATAATGTTGCCTCTACATAGAATGTTGTATAATAAGGATGCTCCAAGGTTTTCACCGGAAGCAAAAGTCGACATTCTCCCCATTGCATGATGGTTTGGGGAAGAATTGTTTACCTATGTGAGGGTTTTTGGGAGTTTTGCTTCTCCCCATGTTTTACCTTTGTATGTTCCAGACAAACTTCTAGCCAGAGAAATTGCATATCAAACCTATGGAGAAGGTGGTTTGACCAAAGAGTTAAAAGATAAAAAGAAGGCCATCTGGCCACAATTTCCTGTAGCATGCAGGGTATTCTCATTATTTTATGTTGGTCATTCATTTAAGGAAGTAAGCAACATTACATGCTTACAATTGTTTAAATTTCCAAAAAGGCTATTTGACCCAAATGATGTTGCTAAGAATTTTACCATTGCAATCAAGGTAAGGGTATTTTATGGAGAAGAAGATCCTTTTGATGATATGTTCTTAGGAAAAAACACATTTAAAGAAGTTTTACATTCAGAAGAATTTCAAGAATTTAAAATGTACAGAGAAAGAAGATTGACCACTATTCCTTTGGATATTTTGCGTGTGGAACCCGCAAGGGAACCAACTCCTAGTGTCAATCTCAGTGGCAATTCAGGTACAGATAATTCTAAGTCAAAGTCTGAAAGAGAAACTTCTGAACGTTCTAATAAGTATAATGAAGAGCAGGATAAAACTGAAGAATCAGTGAAGGATACTGCTCAATCAAAAGAGCTTTCACAACAGCAAATTTTGACTTCTCAGCAGATAAATCCTCTTGCTCCCAATGTACAACAACAATCAGTCACAATTGAATTAGACAAAGAATGGGAAACTTTTAATGAATTTCTTAATGTCGAAGGACAGAATATACAGACCCCTGTACAGACAACAAAAGTTTTGAGCACGGGAATGAGTGGCAACGTCACAGAAACTGAGCATATACCTATCACTCCCTCTTCTGAAATTGTACTCAATATAGAGGACATTCCTCCTCTGGATGTATTCTACAGCCCGCAGTATAAAGTAGTAGTGAGGAAGCAGAGGAAAAAGAGAAAGTTGGAGAGCTCAATCTCTACTGAGGCAGAACAATTAGATGTCTTATGGAAGGATACTACTACGGATCCAACTGATAATATTACCAAGTTATCTCAGATTACAGGAGCTTATGCCTATGCAACTATTGATAGAGCATCTGAGGTAAGGCTATTATTAAATGAAAAAGAAGATCAGATACAAGTTCTGCAACAACAATTGCAACAAGCCCGTGCTAACAGTGAAGCACAGATAAAACTTGAAAGTTACAGCAAGAGCTTCAACAGATGCAAATTGAATATCAGAAAAGTTTGGCAGATAAAGAGGAACAAAAACAGATTATCCAAGAGGAGCACAAAGATGACCCTAAGCTTCCAGAGTTTATTTCAGAGTCTGTTTCTTTGAACAAACAACTACTTCAACAACAAGACATATTATGCCAGAAAATCTCGCAATACAACTCTTTTTGTCAAGAAAGTGATAAAATCACTAATCATGTCGTAGAATTAAGACATGATTATGATTTAACTAATGAAAGAGTTACTAATTATTTGGCATGGAAAAAGACAGAGGAAGGAAGAAGAGCAGGAGCACCGATCATCAATGATAGTCATAAAGAAATTCTCTTCAACAATTGGGACGTACAGATCAGAGAGGCAGAAAAAGCAGCAGAGGAAGCAGCTACAGCAGCGGGAAATATTACTGATTGTGTAAATGAAAATTTGCACAAATTTAATTTGATTTCAGAAATTATTCCGGGACACCTTCCACAAGCACAACAATTGCAAACAGAATGGAGGCAAAAGGCTGATGAAAAGGCAAAGTCAATTCAAGGACTGACAAGATTAAACTGGGATTCTTGCTGGACATATCTAGTGAAACCACACAGTCAATGCAGTGCGCTTAATTGCATTATTAATTCTGCTGAGAAGATAGCTCCTACACTTTCCGATTCTGTCTTTTCGGGGCAGTTGAAATCTGAAGTCGGCCAACCACGTCTTCTCAAAACAATGCTGGATGCTTGCAAGATCAAATATCAAATTCATAAGTAGATAGTTGATAGTCTTTATTTTTAGATTTAGTTTTAGTTTTACTATATTTTTGCCTAGAAAAAGGACGGTCATTTAAACCGAATCCTAAATTTTTGTAATAAACTATTTTTAGATTTTAGTTATTAGTATTTAAACCCTTCTCCATTTAGAGAATGGTCCTGAAATTTGTCAAAAACTTATCCTCAGAACATGCACTTCTGCACCCTTAGAGGAGGTTTTTATGAATGAATGGAACGAGATTTATTGATATCTGTGTCTAATATCTATTACTGATGTTGCATTTCTGTACTCTTGATAGATGTTGGATTAAGAAAGAGATAAATCATTATTGCTTCTAGCTCATGAGTAGAACCAGTTATAAATGGTACTTTTATCTCTTAACTGTTTCTGTTTCTGTGTTAAAAGTAATATTTATTTTTAGTTTTTTTTATGTTAATGTTTGAATATTTGAGTTATCATTTGGCATTTTTGTACAGTGATAATTATTTATTTTTACTTGATATATGAATAAGCTTAATATGCGATATGTTTTCCACAACTGTTTCATCTAACTTTTTATGTGAAATAGTTTATCTTTATTGAATTATTTTCCCATAATAATTGAATGATATTTATTATCAATTGTTATCTGAAATCCTTTTAGATCGCATATATTGAAAGATTACATCCCGGGTTAGTTTAGAGTTAGATATTTCTTAGAATACAGTTTGCATATGAATAGATTAGAAATAGATTAAAAGCATTTTACTTAGGAATTTTAGGAAATAAATATCAAATCTCAAACACACACACACACATATTGAGAAACTGGTCCCATTATCCCCAGTCGGACCCACTACACCAAAAAGAAAAGGAGCTGCTAACCAAGGTCTGGACCGGGTGGGTATCCCCCTTGTTATAGACCCGATTTTCGGGGCTTCAACATATTTGGCGCTAGAAGGAGGGCCTCCAACTATGAATGGCAAGTGAATCTAAATCTAAATACCATTCTGAGAGTAAATCACCCTCACCATCTTCCCCGACTTGTCCATCATACTCAGAAATTTTAAATCTAGAACCAGAAGTCGAAAGAAGAACAAACACTGCTACAAATCCTGACTCTTCAGAAGAATCTGCTATTGAACCTCCTGAAGTTGAATATTTGATTCATAAACTTCAAATATTTTCAATATCACCTCAAAGGTCTGATAAATCTCAAGGCAGTGTGACTTCGCAATATAATCCTGCTCATCCTCTCACTAGATTACAGAGTGAAAAGCTTGGCATTCATCCAACTGAGTTACCTCTACCTACAAGAAAAAGAACTAGGAAATCACCCAAAGGGTCTGATAGTGAGACTCTTTCATCATCATCATCCATCTCAAACACTTAATCGTGAAGTCAACCACCCACTCCTCCTCTCCAGACTACTGTCCATCAGTCCACTCAATCTTCCACATCTCCTTCTTAAATCATAATATCTTCATCTTCACAGTCACAAATATTATCATCTGCACTTTCATCTGTTAGTAGTTCAGCGATGGCCCAAATGCCGTGGAATAATCCAGGGGCAGTATTAATGCCTGCACCCTTGAGTCAAATACCAGCCCATCCTGAAAAATGGCTGCCTAAGTTTAATCCTGAAGCAGGCATGCTAGCAGAAGAACATATAAACAATTTTATGTTATCGATAAATCTCAATGGAGTTGTTAATGAAGATGCTGTTGTCCGAATTTTTCCTTATACCCTACAAGGAGCAGCTGGATCATGGTATTTCTCATTACCATCTGGATCTATTACTAGTTGGGATATCTTTCAGGATCAATTTTTGACTAAATTTGGCGATGACAAGTCTACAGCAACATTGATCAATGATTTGTCTAATCTTAGAGCTGATTCAAAAGAACTTGTCAAGGATTTCAATTCTCGTTTCAATAAATTGTTAAACAAAATTCCTACTGCTTCCAAGCCTAGTGAAGAAGTACGAAGTGAATGGTACATTTCTGCTTTGCCATCAAACATAGCAATATTTGTTGATAGGGCTAATAAAACAACTTTAGCAGACAATATGAAGGAAGCAATAGCAGTAGAGAAACAAATCATTGCTTTAGAAAAGAAAAATTCAATAGAAGAATGGAAATCCAAGAAGGTCACTTTTAAGGAATATCCCAAGAAAAAACAACCAAAAGATCCATTTGATTTAGAAGTATTGCAAAAAGTTTTGAAAACCATGTCCAATGAAATGGTTGATATCAAGAAACAAGTAGCAGAAACATCTTCTAAAAAGTCTTTCAAGCCTTTTAGAAGAAATTCTTCAACTGATTCAAAACCGCCAAATGCTATTACAAATGCTGAATCAGAAGAAGAAGAAGAAGAGACTGTTACTAAAGAAACTACTGATGAAGAAGAGTTGGTAGAAGTACAAGGCATGTGGGATTTCATCCTCCCAGATGAGGAAGACCAAGAAGCATCCCCGGTTAGCACTAGAAGTAGAAATCAACTTGATCCTCCTCAATCTACTCCTAAGCCAAAGAGCGCAAGCTCATTGACTAAGGATAAAGTTGCACCCAAGAAAACGACATCCAAAGCAATTCAAACTAGCCTAGTCCAAACAGATTCATCAATTCCATCAAGAACATTGATTGTTTCGGATGAAATGGAATATAACATTATAGAAGATATGAAGAAGACTAGGGAAAACATCACTTTTTATGAATTGAGCAAGTTAAAACACCAGCAAAAAGTACTTTTGAAAGAATTACATGCTGTACTAGAAAAACCTTTGCCCGATCCTGTAATTTCTCAAGCTTCTAATGACATGGGAAGACCTCCAACTAATTCGATCAGTAAAGTTGATCTTGAAAATATCGCTTTAATTGGAGGAAGGTCCAGATCTCATACTCCTTCATTTCTTCTTACTTATGAAGTTTTTAATAAAAATTTGCATAACTGTTTAGTGGATTCTGGAGCTTCATCTAATATTCTACCAAAATCAGTATGTGCAAAATTGAACGTTCAACCACAAAAATCTGCTGTGCGCATAGTACAGTTAGATCGATCGCAAGTCGAAGTGATTGACGAATTAAATCAGGTTACCATAAGGCTGTCATCAAATCCTAAGGTATGTCAAGTTATTGATATTATAGTTGCAGATATTCCAGAATTTTATGGCTTAATTCTTAGCAGAGATTGGTCAGAAAAACTTCATGGATACTTTGCAACTGATTGGTCGCACATGTGGCTTCCTTACAATGGTAAACCAAATTAGATAAAGGTTGAACGAGAAAAGCATCAGAAATACATAGTAACAGAACTGGAAGGAGAGAATGAACCAGTTGCATATAGCAGTAATATCATTGGCAATTATTCAGTTGATTCTTTCTTAGGAAATTTCAATGCTCATACTTCACCTTATTTAGAACATTCTGTTTTATCTCAAATAGAAATTTTTTCTCAAACAGACAGTTCTAAATGTATTAATTTTGTAGATACTCCTGCAAATAAATCTTTATTTTGGAAATTATTTTTTGATGGTCCTAAGTCTAATGACGGAGCAGGAGCGGAATGCGTGTTGGTTAGTCCAAAGGGAAACAAAATTATGCTAACTTGCAGACTTGAGTTTGAATGCACTAATAACACCGCAGAATACGAGGCTTTAATCCAAGGGTTATATAAAGCAATCGGATTGGATATCAAATATCTGAAAGTTTTCAGAGATTCAGAAATTGTAATCAAACAGGTACACAATACTATACATTGTTTATCAGGTCATTTAAAGCATTATCAATATTTAGTTCAAGATCTGACTGAACATTTTATAGCATTCAATATTTCACCAATTCCTAGAATCCAGAATGCTATTGCAGACCTTCTAGCCAATGTAGCCTCCAAGCTCATTCCTGCAGAAGACTTTAGTCCTGATCGATTTTCAATTGAATTAATCTTTAGACCTTCGATTCCTGATAACGTTACCAATTAGAGAATTTTCAACGATGATCCTGATATTGTAAGCTTCCTCACATCTGAAGGATCTTATACCAATCAGATAATCGATGAAGACCAACATGACAAACAATTACAACATGATAGCACTAATAATGCTATTCCAAAGTCAATAGTCAAGTTAGAAGACCTTTATGATTTGAAAGACCGATTTAAAAGATCTACCAATTCAAAATTACAAAGTTCAACTTTGAATTATGAATTAGTAAATCTAGGAACTGATACCAAACCACAAAATATCAACCTAGGCCTTGGTCTAACTCCTGAAGAAAAATCAGCATATGTTCGTCTTTTGAAACAATATAAAAGTGTCTTTGCTTGGAACTACGATGAACTCAAAACTTATGACACTTCTGTTACACCATTTTTTGGTCATCTAACTTATCATCATTAGATGGACCCAAGTACACCATGTAAGACCAATTTTACCCTAAGTAAAATTGCTTTCACTATGTAAAATAACTTAATAAACCACATTTATTAGGTTGTTTATGGTCTAAACAGGAAACCCCAAAAGGAAATATTAAACAAACCTATTTTGTTTTATTTTCCTCATGGAATAATTAATTAAACCATAATTTAATTATTATTCCCAGTCATGTTTAACCCAAAAACAAAGAAATTAATTAGATAAACCTTTATTTATCTTATTATTTTCTAGGAATAATTATTTAAATCCTATTTAGATAGTATTCCTTGTTAAATATGACCAAATCACCCACAAATAATTAAATAAATCATTATTTATTTAATTATCTTTCAATCACTTCCTTAAATAATTAAATAAATCATTATTTATTTGATTATCTTCTAACCGCTTCCTTAAAAAGATAAATAAATCATTTATTTATTTATTTTTGACAAATTAAGGGATTTGACCCAAGTCAAATACCTTTTCCCTCCAACAAATATAATAAAATATTCCATAAAAAGTGGATCTAGATCTGGTTAACCCATGCACCAAGATCTAGAATTACCCAATATTTTGTTATAAATAGGAGGGTCTTTCCTACCATTCTTCACCTTTTGTTGCCTATTAGATCACTCTGGATCTATACACTTGGTCACTCTTTTCTACCATTTGCTGTGTGAGCTCCCTTTGAGTTCTATTCTTTGTGTGGGTTTTCTACACCAACAAGAGAGAGAAATCTTAGATCTGAAGTGCCGAGGACTTCCAAGAACCCATCCCACTAAGGAGAATTGGATACGCCTTCTTGTTTTCCTCCCAGGTGCCCAATTAATATAAAAATTCTTTCAAAAATTGTTCTTGTCTTGTCTATTGGTATATGGAGCAAACCCTTATTTTTTCTGCTTAATGTCTTTCCATGCATAGATCTGGTTTTTGCAGCTCTTTTATGTTCAACTAACCGCAGATCTAAAGATATTGTCATCCACTTTTGTTGTTAGGGCTATTAGTTATGCGTAGCTAAAGTGGTCCTTTTTCGTACACTTCGACAAAGGATTCATACTAACAAATGGCGACTCCACACGGGTTTTAAATTACGACCGCTGTCGTTTTTCATATTCCTGCATATCCAGCTACTTCAGACCCTAGGGCTTCTTTTCAACTGTTTATTTTTCCTATTTTTATGTTGTTTTTCTCACATAAAACCCTAAAACATTAAAATTTCTAACTTCTGTGTGTTTCTGGCCCTATTGCGTAGGTAAGCGACACCAGCCGCAACTGAGACGGCAACTTTTCTGAAAATCTGCCGCCGAGACAACCGGAACGGGGGGTCGCACTTTTTGGCCCATAACCTGCGACCTGGACCTCCAGGTCGCACTTTTCAGCCTCTTTTCTGCGACCTGCACTGAAAACAGGTCAGAACCTGCGACCTGCCAATTTTTCAGTAGTTTTTCTGCAATTTTTCTGGGTTTTGCTGAAGCTTCTATCAGGGTTTTCCAGCCTCTGTCTCAGCCCGCTTTGACCAAGTTCTGATATGTTTCTACTCATCTAAGTGGGAACCTATCCCCCTAGGACTTTAGTACCCTCCACTTTTTGTGGAAGAGTTTTAGCTGTTTCAGCCGTCTGTTTTTCAGAGTTTCAGCCTTCCTTTTTTCAGATCTGGAACCTCCTCCTCAGATCCCTTTAAATCAGCCTTCCTTCCTTTCAAATCACCTCTTGTCATTTTGTTTGGACCTCTCTTTAGGACCTCCTCCCTGTCCTTTCCGCGTTTTGCTGATTTCTTCCCTTTTTTCCAGCCACCTTGCCTCTGTCTCTTGGCTGTGATCTGTACCTCTTTTCAGCAGCTTTATCCTTTAGATCCCTGTCCCTTTTGACCCTAGATCTATTGGCCTCTTTTTAAGTGTGTTTTGACTAGATTTTTGCCCTTTTTTAGATTAGTTTTGAGCGACCCGCCTTCTTGGGTTGAATCGATGCAATAGTAGCTGTTATTTTTCTGTTATTTCAGCATTATATACTGTTCTCTGCAGATTTATTTTCAGTTACGCAGCACACTTTTTTCTTGCTCTCAAAATGGAAAGGGTTTAAAAATTAAAATTAACACACGCCACACACTGACCCTAAGTGAAGAAGCGCCTGGTTAACACCGCCTGGCAAAGACTCTAAAATCAATTGTCACTGCACCTTTTTCTACCCTTGACCTCACTTGATTCTGTCCCTGTTTGCCCTTGTCGGTTTCCTTCTTCCCGTCATCATTGCGCCCCCAAGGCGCCTTTCCTGGAGACTTCTTGGCCTTCACCCTCAGTTTCTGGTTGATCGACCTGCTCTGTCCCGCCGTCGTTGAGCCAATCCTCCTCCGAGTCCGCACTTCGACTCCTCTTCTGATTCATTGGGTTCTCCCTCTCCTCCTGGTTCTCCCCCTATCACCTTCACTATGTCTGGTCCAGGGCCTAACGTTAGCGGTGCTCCAGGCCCTAATGCCGGAACCACTACTAGCGGAACCGCCACAGGAACTACCTCGGCCATACCCTTGCTGCCATACATTGCAGGCCTCAGCCTCCCCGATTTCAATCAGTTGATCAATGACCCTATCCACCACGATGTTGGTTGGCCTGCTATGCCAACCAAGCTCCCCTCCGACATCCCTAAGTTCAAAGGCCTGGCTGGAGAAGATCCAACCAATCATGTCCGATCTTTCCACATGTGGTGTTCCTCCAATTCCATTACCGATGACTCCATCCGTCTTCGTTTGTTCCAACGCATGCTTACCGGCGAAGCTTCTAAATGGTATGTTGAACAAGCCACCTCTTCCCATACCACCTTTGCGACCCTTGCCCAAGCCTTTTTATCTTATTTCCAGCTCCCTCTCCGATACGATACTGGCACGGAGCTCTTGACTTCATTCAAGAAAACCTCTTCGACCCGCCTTTCCGCCCATGTTCAGGAATGGCGACGAAGACGGAGCTTATGTCGAGCCCCCCCCTTCGAAGATTGGGTTTACATGGACTGGTTCCTTCGCACCCTCTTAGCTCCTATCGGCAAAGATGTCGCCTCTCACTTTCCTCAAACCGAAGAAGCCGCCCTCCAAATAGCCTTGAAATATGACCTGATCTACGCTCAATCTGGTTATGTTTATACCGTTCTTCCTGACCTCCCCAGGCCCGGCGGCGCTAACGCCCCGGGGGCATCTCATTCTGCCGACGGTATCGTTGGAGCCCTTTCCCATCCGTACGCTCCACCTCCTATGGGCTATGGTCTCCCTCAGGGAGGGGCTAGCACCTCTAGCACTCTTCCCCCTCCCGGTAGCATGTATCCAGGATACGGCATGCCTCCTCCTTTTGCCCAACCTCCTGCTTACCTCAATGTTGCCCAACCTAACCATTACCTTTATCCGTAGCCTGGTGCGCCAGCTCCTCCAGCATATGTGCTTCCATCTCCCTTGCCTCCTCCAAACCCGCAACAGCACTTACAGCCCCCTCCAGGGCAAATATTTGCACAGCAGGGTGCGACTAATCCCCCTTCTTCACAAAGAAGGCGGAGAGGCAATCCAAACCAATCTTCCCCTGGTACCCGTGGACCCAATTCTGGTGTGGACCCTAACACTGCCAACCAGCAATAGGGCATTCAACCCAGGCCGGACAGGTCGCTTCGCACAAACAAGCCTTGTTCGTATTGCAGTGTTTATGGTCATTATACCCATGATTGTCCCCTCTTACCCCAGATGCGGCAGATGTGGGAGTCTCAAGCCACATTGCGCGGACAACACACCTCCCCTCATGCTCCTCCTAATGTGGCCACTACCCAACCGGCTGTGTTTACTGATCCTTTCCCTCAGCAAGGATTCGTGGCTACCCAACCGCCTGATAGCCAGGTCGCCACTCCCCCTTCCCTTTCTGGTTCCTCTGATTACCAGATCCTTATGATGCACTCCGATCCTTCCCCGACCGTCGACCTTCACCTTCAAACTCGGTCTCGCCAGTACCCCAAGCCTCCTGCTCAGTCTACCCCCGAGCCTCCTTCTTCAGGTTCTACAGAGCCTCTTTCGACATCCAGTGGCCCCTTACATATCCCTCAACCAAAAGTTGAGGTTCATACCAAGATCCCTAAGGGACCCCTACGTCGAAACGCTGCTTCCGGTCGAGCTGCTCATTCGTATAGCATAGTAGATGATTTGGCGCAATCTCCTGCTGCCATTTCCACACTGGAACTCCTCCAGTCGTGCCCTTCCCAAAAGAAGTCTCTACTATCTGCCGTGGGCGCTGTAGATCCTGCTGATGACCAAATGATTGTTTTCGACGCCACTCAATCGGACCATCCTCCTCTCCCTCCTTCCGTCGCCTTCCAAATCCCAGTCAAAATCCAGAATGCTAATGTTTCCCGGTGTATAATTGATGAGGGGGCATCCACCTGCGTGATGTCTGTTTCGGTTTGGAAGCAACTCGGATCCCCTGAGTTGGCCCCTTCCCCGATCACCCTTCGAGCGTGGGACGGCCATGCCTCCCAGCCCATTGGCCTGTTTCGTAATTGTCCTATCACCCTCGCCAGTAAGACTGTTTGCGTTGACGTCGAAGTCATCGACGCCCCGCTAGACTACAACATTCTATTGGGGCGAAGCTACACCTATGCTATGTCTACTGTCCCATCCGCGATTTTCCGCAAGATGTCTTTCCCCCATAATGGAAAGATAGTCACCATTGACCAGTTGACGTATCATGAGCCAAAATCTCAGACCTCACCTGAGACGACCATCTCTTCTGTAGCCAACAAGCAAATCGTCGATTCCTTGACCAGTGTCTCCCCCGGCGTTTAGAAAGATTCCTCCCTGCTTGGAACTTTTCCTAGTCTCCCTCCTCCTCCCATCACTGATCCCAGCTTATCGAATGTTTGCATGATGCAATTGTCTCAGGCTACCCTTAAGCGGCCTGCCTCGGCTAGTCAGCAACCTCCCCCTCGCCCTCCGAAACCCGCTCCTAGCCATTCATCTTAGCCAGCCGGACCTCCTCCTTCTGGCCCTCCCCATACAGCTGGTATCCCTAAACCCCTTTATCATCCTGGATCGGTTCCCCCAGGCCTTAACCATCTCGGAGCCGTCCCTCCTGGTCATTACCCAGCTGGGAAGATACCTTTCCTCGCTCCCCCTCCCGGAGTATATTCTGTCCCCGTCATGGCCACCCTCTCTCTCCCTAACCTGACCTTGGGCATACCAGTCTGGTACCTTGATCCTCCAGCAGCTACCCCTCCTGGTCACCCCAAAACCTACATGGATTTGACACCAGTTCAACCGGTCCCCCTCGCTTCCTCCGTTGACACTGTGCCCCCAACACCTCTACAGGACCCTTCTCCTATCGTGACAGCTCCCGGGAAGAGAGGCAAAGCCCGCAAGGGGGCACCCAAAGACAAGACCACCACGACTGACCCCGCCCCTCCTCCACCCGCAAAGCCTTGTGCCTTGTGTGATGTCGCCGGTCATGCCACCCATGCTTGTCTCGAGTTACCCCGTATTCAGCCCATGGTTAAAGTCGCGTTCCCTGATTCTACGGTCCCTGAAGCCTCCCTTCCTTCTTCGTCCGTAACCAAGAACCCCAAGACTCTCCGCACTAACAAACCCTATGCTTTGTGCAGTGTTCATGGCCATTACTCCCACCATTGTCTTCACCTGACGCATTACCGTGCCTCCTTAGAGGTAGTTCGAGAGTATGAGGTTGAACAGAATCAATTCGCCTCTCCCATACTCGCGCAGTATGCTTCGGGCCAGCCTGAGGATCCACCCACCCCCATTGACATTCCCCCCCCTGATGTTCAGATGACGGAGTCTACCACAACCATTCTTTACCTATCCTCCTCTGCGAGACACTCGGAGCCCAATCCCCCTGCATCCTCCCCTGATGTTTCGCCCAACCACCTCTTTTCTACCCATACCCGAGATCACTCCACCCGTGTCTCTGTTGACCTCCGCAGCCCGAGTCCTCACCATACTTCCGATAGCCCTCATATACCACCCTCTAGTTTGTATATGAGTCATAGTCATCCTGCTCCTTGCACTCCCTCCGGAAGTTGCCGCTCGATGTCTTCTGCCCACTCATGCTGCCGTCATTGTTTCTCCTCCCCTCATTTGTTGTCTTGTAACACCATTCCGCAGGACCCCCCGTCCACACCCTTTATCGGTTATGCCGATGGTGCAAGTCGTTACTCCCAGAATCTAGCCTCGGCAAGTTGGGCCATCTTCAACCCCTTGCATGCCCTTGTTCTCTCCAACGGGGTCTGCATTGGTTCTGCCACCAAAAATCAGGCCGAATATGATGCAGTGCGTGGTCTCTTAGTCGATGCCCTCTTCCATCGCATCCTCCATCTACACGTTCGTTTGGATTCCCTACTTCTTGTCATGCAACTAAATGGTGTTTATCGTGTGCATAACCCTGTGCTATTTAGACGCTATTTACAAGTGAAACTCTTGATACGTGCATTTGAAACCATAACTTTCAACCATGTACCTCGAGAATAGAATCACTATGTGGATAGTATTGCAAACCATGTTCTAGATTGGCATTTATCACACACATTTCATACAAGACAATAACATTTATAATCATTAAAAAACGATGCATATCCATAATATGTGTCACAAAACATGTGTTTAGAGTCCATCTACTCTGATACATATGACATGCCCATCGCATGTTACAAACAACTCAAAACTAGGGGCACCACCTGCCCCTACATACACACTAGGGGGCACCACATGCCCCGCACCTACTCACTATCTGGAGGATCCCGAGCCAATGGCTCTGCCCCTGCAGCCCGTAAATCACGTATGCCTTGACCGACCATCACCATGCGCTGCATGACACCTCGCCATTTCGAGGGAAGACCGATGCATGCCTCCACGTATTGGTCGTCTAAGTCTTGCCACCCGCACTCTGAAACTCCGATCAGCAACGTCTCACATCTACGGCAGATGTCCTCCAGGAGGGCGGTCGCATCCTCATTACGCGCTGCTCTCGACCCACTCGGCCCTGCAGCGCCCGAGGCTACCGGGCGTCCCATATATCCGGTCGGTTTTACTGGAGCTATATCTGCATACCAAAAGTACATGAATCAGTACCATATCTACTATTCAATAACTTTAACATGCCCATACAAGAATAGTTACTTATCACTTACCATCGGGCCCCCATACCCGACCAGGCGGAAGTGGTAGGTCCGGATCACGACAATAACTCATCCCACTATAGGGATAGTCGTCAATGTATAACGGCATCTGATCCCAATGGGCAAAGAACTCAGGTCGAAACACTTGCCCGACCGCCCCTCCTCCTCCTCTGCACAGTAGCCGCCCCCACCGACGCATCCTGGGCTCTCTCGGGCCCCCATCTGGGAGCTGTATATGAGGCCGCAAGGTCGCATACGAGAAATCGTGGTTCACTTGTCGATTGCAGAGCGACAACTGTCACTTTAGTGACGCCAGCATCATTTGGGCCCACCCATAGTAGGTCCCACTCAACACACTCTCTACAAGCATCATCTGCCCCCCGGTGATGTGATGGAACGCCTGGTTGCCCAGGATACGCAGCACAGCTGTAGCCACTGCATGGGTCTCTAGCCTCTCTAGATCCCCGATCGGTATCCGAGTCCCCTTGACTTGGAGACCCGGTCGACAATGTCATTCCACAAACTCCATGATATGCTGCCCTCGCGGTAACACTGGCTGCGTGTTTCCCACCATCCCCAGTGGTGGGAGACCTGTCAAGAAATACACATCCTGGACTGTCAGTTCGATCCTGTGCCCCTGCACTACAAAGACCTCATGCTCTGGATCCCAGTAACTGATAATTCAGGCCAACAAAGGCTCTCCTGCTCTCATCAACGGGTTCTCCAAAAACTTTAGAACCCCAAACCTGGCCAACACACGACGGACACCTTGATCCGTATGGATCTCTGCCCGTAATGTACCTAGGTCCCTCTCTCTCCAGTTAACCCGTAAATCTGCCATACCTGCACAAAAACATCATCTTTGTCAGCATACAGATCGGGAATACCATACCCAAACACAAAAAACCAACTCTCAGCCATAAAACAGCACCAAAACCCACTCATCTCCCAGGTCGCAGTTTTCTGCCCACTTCTGGACCAGGTCGCAGTTTTTGCCCTAAAACTTGCGTCCCAGGTCGCACTTTTTGGCCCAAAAAGTGTGACCCGACCGTAGAGATGAAGGAGGGTCTGTTTCTGAGATTTTGGGCCCTAAACTGAACTTTCAATCCATCAAAATGAAAGAGTAAGGTTAGGCCTCTTACCTGCAACTGACGGATCTCGATTCCAACGGTCAGTTTGTCCGCTACGCTCGCCGCAAGATTTAGGGCCTTCTCTCCTCTCTACCTTCACCACAGCAACAATAGAAAATGAGTGAATTTGGAGGGAAAACTGCCTTATTAAAAGAGAACCCCTGTTTCTTCTTTCGAATGCTGCGACCATACCGTAGCCCCGTTTGACAAACCGTCTGCACCATCGGAAAGCTCTCACCGAGCCCACAAATGGGTATCTGTTATTTTTTTGTGATTTGATATTTCACCAGGACACATTTTGTCCAAGAAGGGTCACTTCACCTCTCTTTAAAATCGAATTTCCTCACTTACGACACTTGTACTTGGGGCACCATTTTGCCTCCTTACTTGTCTTTGTTCGTGTCGATTTTCGTCATGAGTTACCATCTTGTACTCATGTTTTCATGGTCCCACATTGGGACTTTACTGTGTGGCAGCACCATCGAGTTGCCCTTGTTTAGAGCATCCAAGTTGAGTCATCATCGCATTCATGGAGTCTATCCCGAGTCCCTTTGTACCCCGCTATATCCCTCCATCCTTCATTGCTTGGTTTCTCTCTTGTGGCGCACATTATGACCTTCAGTCCCACTGTCCCCCATCCCTTATGATCTTGTGTCAGTCGCTGCCACGTCATTCATGCCCTTTATGCTCTAACAAGGGAAGTCATCCATTCGCTACTCAGTCCTTTCCATTTCACCATCATCATTAGTGTCAGTCTGTCCGTCACTCTACTATTGTCTTTCATGCCTTAGGTGAGGATCTCTCATTGCCTCACTTATGGCAGGCCTCCTTCTGTCGACATCAGCTCATTCATTCCAGAAGCCAGGTCTAGAGGGCGGTGTACCTTGGTTCCAGCTTCCACTCTTGTTCGGTGCCTCGGATCAGGCAAAGGGATCTCTCATTTCCCTTTGACTTGATTGTTTCTCCACTCCAGCTCCTTTCAGCATGACCAAGATCCATATACTTGATGGTTCAGTGATACAGCAGTAGCTCTTGATGATTCCCGAGTGTGTGTGAGATGTCTCAATCCTCATGAGGGGGTGGCCCTGCAGGTAGCCCCCCACATGCCCGGATGACCTCCTCCTTGCCGCCTTCGATGCAGCTCCAGATATTTGATGATGTTGGCCTTAGCCACTTGCAGCGCCTCTTTGATTTGCATGTATCAGTCAGATTTTGTGAGCCCTTCCCCATTTACAGGGGGCATTTGGGTTGTATTTGTATCTCATGTACTCAGATATTATTGTACAAGTCCTAGCTGTTATCCTAGGCACAACATGTATATGGGATTCCTCATTGTATTTTTATCTGGCTCATGATTATGCCGGCTGTACTTTATGGTTCGGTCCCTTGTTTACTGGACACACTATTCTTTTGTACTTTGTCTCAGCGGGCATAGGTATGCCTCCCCCGCCGCCTTCAGCACATGTACCCTCTCATAAAAAGAGACTTGTTGCACCTGCGAGTCTCGTCTCCTCAGGGTCTAGTTCTTCATCACACTATCTACCTTGCATTTCTCTCTCTGACTTCCCTTTTGTTGTCTAGTGATTGAGTTCTTACAACGTACTTCGGTCATACGATTTGCTCCTGACACTCGCACGCTGGGGGGCAATTTGTTACACCATTTTTTGGTCATCTAACTTATCATCATTAGATGGACCCAAGTACACCATGTAAGACCAATTTTACCCTAAGTAAAATTGCTTTCACTATGTAAAATAACTTAATAAACCACATTTATTAGGTTGTTTATGGTCTAAACAGGAAACCCCAAAAGGAAATATTAAACAAACCTATTTTGTTTAATATTCCTCATGGAATAATTAATTAAACCATAATTTAATTATTATTCCTAGTCATGTTTAACTCAAAAACAAAGAAATTAATTAGATAAACCTTTATTTATCTTATTATTTTCTAGGAATAATTATTTAAATCTTATTTAGATAATATTCCTTGTTAAATATGACCAAATCACCCACAAATAATTAAATAAATCATTATTTATTTAATTATCTTTCAATCACTTCCTTAAATAATTAAATAAATCATTATTTATTTGATTATCTTCTAACCGCTTCCTTAAAAAGATAAATAAATCATTTATTTATTTATTTTTGACAAATTAAGGGATTTGACCCAAGTCAAATACCTTTTCCCTCCAACAAATATAATAAAATATTCCATAAAAATTGGATCTAGATCTGGTTAACCCATGCACCAAGATCTAGAATGACCCAATATTTTGTTATAAATAGGAGGGTTTTTCCTACCATTCTTCACCTTTGTTGCCTATTAGATCACTCTGGATCTATACACTTGGTCCCATTTTTCCATCATTTGCTGTGTGAGCTCCCATTGAGCTCTATTCTTTGCATTGGGTTTTCTACACCAACAAGAGAGAGAAATCTTAGATCTGAAGTGCTGAGGACTTCCAAGAACCCATCCCACCGAGGAGAATTGGATACGCCTTCTTGTTTTCCTCCCAGGTGCCCAATTAATATAAAAATTCTTTCAAAAATTGTTCTTGTCTTGTCTATTGGTATATGGAGCAAACCCTTATTTTTTCTGCTTAATGTCTTTCCATGCATAGATCTGGTTTTTGTAGCTCTTTTATGTTCAACTAACCGCAGATATGAAGATATTGGCAGCCACTTTTGTTGTTAGGGCTATTAGTTATGCGTAGCTAAAGTGGTCATTTTTCGTACACTTCGACAAAGGATTCATACTAACAACTTCTATCATCCAACATACTATACCAATGATAAATGATGAGAAACCTGTACAACAAAAGCTCAGAAAAATCCATCCCAATCTAGAAAATCAAATCAAATATGAACTCAATAAGTTATTGAAAACCAAAATTATTTTTCCTCTTCGACATTCTAAATGGGTTTCCAATATGGTTCCTGTTAGAAAGAAAAATGAAGATATTAGAATTTGCATTGACTTTCGAAATCTTAATGAAGCCTGCCAAAAAGATAATTTTTCTTTGCCTCCCATGGAGCAAATATTACAAGCATTTGCAGGATTAGAATTAATGTCTTTCTTAGATGGTTTCTCTGGCTACAACCAAGTGTTAGTCCATCTAGATGATCAATTGAAAACTACATTTAGAACCAAATGGGGCACTTATGCATATCAAAAGATGCCTTTTGGTCTGATCAATGCTGGTGCCACATTTCAAAGAGCCATAGACATCGCTTTTAAGGGATTAGTTAACAGATCAGTGGTAATTTATTTGGATGATATAACTATATATTCCAAAAAACGAAGCAATCATCTTAGATATTTGAAGCAGATATTCCAACATTGTCAAAGGTATGGAATTTCACTTAACCCGAAAAAATCCTTTTTTTCATTAAGTGAAGGAAAACTTCTTGGATTCATAGTGTCAAAATCTGGAATTCATATTGATCCTGATAGAATCAAGGAGATTTCTGAAATATCTTTACCTCACAACAAGAAAGCTATGCAATCTTTTCTTGGCCAAATTAATTTTGTAAAGAGATTTGTACCAGATTTTTCAAGAATTGTATCTCCTTTATAAACAATGATTAAAAAGAATTCAAACTTCAAATGGGGCCAAGATGAATATGAGGCATTCAATCTAATCAAACAAGCAATCATTAATGCTCCATCTTTAGCAACTCCAAATTTTTCCGATCCTTTTATTTTGTACACATTTGCCTCTGATAAATCTTACGCTGCGATTCTCACTCAAGAAAATCAAGACAAAGCAGAAGCCCCAATTGCTTTCTTCAGTTCAAATTTACAGGGAGTTGAGTTGAATTACTCAGATGTGGATAAACAAGCTTATGCTATTTTTAAAGCAATGAAGTATTTCAGACCCTTTTTACTTAAAACCCATACAAAAATCATTGTACCATTTCTAGCGGTAAGAAATCTTTTAGTCGAAAAAGATGTGGGTGAGAAAAGAGCTAATTGGATTACTGCCTTACAAGAATATGATGTTGAGATCAAACCAACAAATATTGTAAGAGGTCAAGGCTTTTGCAAAATACTAGCTGGAGCATCACAGATTTCTGAGAAATCATCTAAAGAGATACAAATGTATGAGGTAAGCCTAAACAATGATGAATCATTATATGCTGATATCACTTTTTATCTGAAGAATGGATATGCTCCTCCAAATCTTGATCACACCAAGAAAAGAGCTCTAAGGCTGAAGGCTAAACAATATCAGCTTGTAAATGATGTTCTTTTTAGAAAGAATTATGATTCAGTTCTTCTTAGGTGTTTGGAAAAATCTGAAGCTGAAAAAGTCTTGCAGGAACTTCACGATGGGCCAGCAGGTGGAAATTATGCTGGAGATGCTACTACACATAAAATCCTTCGCGCAGGCTATTACTGGCCCACTTTATTCAAAGATTCACATATCTATGTAAGAAAATGTCAAATTTGTCAAACCGCAGCTGGAAGACAAAAGAAACCATCATTGCCATTACAACCAGTAAACATTGAACAACCTTTTGATCAATGGGGATTGGACATAATAGGTGAGATCGTTCCTCACTCTGCTAAGAAACATAAGTATATTATTACAGCAACTTATTATTTTACGAAATGGGTAGAAGAAGTCCCTCTCAAGACTGCTAATGCTGAGCACATCATTGAATTCATAGATCAGTTCATAATCACCAGGTTTAGTTTACCTTCTGCTTTAGTGTTTGACAATGCAACATATTTTTCTGGTAATGCTATGACTGAATTTGCACTCAAGAGAGGTTTTAAACTTAAATACTCTACCAACTATTATCCACAGGGAAATGGGTTAACTGAATCCACAAATAAAAACTTAATCAGAATCATTAAGCGAACCATTGATCAAAATCATAAAAATTGGCATAAGTCTTTAATATATGCTTTATGGGCAGATCGAATAACATAGAAGGCTTCTATTGGCACTTCTCCCTTTAATTTAGTTTATGGGAAAGAATTAGTTCTTCCAACTCATTTAGCAATTCCTTCTTTGGCCTTAGTTCAATATATAGATGAAGCACCAACTTCTTCCTTGCAACTAAGACAGATGGAAATAATTAAGTTAGAAGAACAACGAGAAAAAGCCAAAATAACTCATGCTCATCATCAAGCATTAGTAAAAGCTTCCTTTGATTCAAACATAATAACCAGAAAAGAATTTCAGGTTGGAGATCTTGTTTTAAAATGGGACAAGGCTCACGAGGAAAAAGGAAAACATACAAAATTTCAACGAATGTGGCTTGGTCCTTTTCAAATTGCAGAAATCATAGGTCCATCTACTTTTATGTTACAGGATTTAACAGGAAAAAGAGAGTCTTTACCTGTTAATGGACAGATTCTCAAAAAATACTTTCCATAGGAGATCATTCTTCTATTTTGTATATTAGTTTTCTTTATTGTCAAAATAAAACGAGTTGTTAATAGTTACATTTGGAATTCACAAAGAAGATACGAATTCTCTTTTTAGATTTTGTTTTTTTTCTACTTTTATAAATAGAATTCTTTTCAGAATATTGATCATCATTATTCAAAGATACAGTTAAAAACGTTAGCCTAGAAATGATACTAGTTTCAACTTTGAAAACTTTGATGAAAGGCAACTTTTAGTGAAAAATTGTTTTATATCAATTCAATGAAAGGTATCAATAACAAAACAAAGTTTCTCTATAGAAAAGTTCCTTCCAAAAAACTCTACCATTGTCGTCCAGAGCTATCTTAAGGAAATAATGATATCCCCCCCGCTTAGAAAATTACAATCTTCAAAGAATTATCCAATGATACACTTTTTAAATTAAAGAGTAAGAGGTCTCATCACGAGCTGACTTATCATGATCATAGATATTATAACTTGCTGACTTTGCCAATACTGCATACCATAACAGGGCAATGACTCAAGATTGTTGCAATCAAAAGACAAGGGGTCTCATCACGAGCCAGCTTGTTCAGCAAAGCTATAAATCAAGTGAATGGCATTGTCATGAGTTGGCTACCAAACCAAGACATTGTTCTTTAAGAATAAAAAGAAAAAGCAAAAGCAATAAGTGTGAATATGGATTTCTCTTTGAAAATTGTATATTTCTCTAAGTAGGATACAGGATCATTGCTGGGTAACAGGTAACCCTGTCGAGGCTATAAACGCTTATTGGAAGCAGTGGCTCTACCTACGACAAATGAGCATATTTAAAGCTGATTTATAGAGAAGCCTTTGTTTTTATCTTTTTAAACCAAGTAATGAATGATGTAAATACAAGGACTAGCTTGAGGAAGTGAATAATCAAAAGTTGAATATAGAAGAAATGAAATATCATTTATAGATTAAAGCATAATGTACTTTGTCTTTTTATAATAAAGTTTGATTTTTTGGAAAATTTTCTGTTTTGAAAAGTTTAGAAAATTCAAAAGAAAAGCAGAGATAACTGGTTCTTCCAAGTGAATCGCCAAGTGTTGTGGCCAGCAACAACCCCCCTTCTTATTTAATATTAGTAATAATACTAAATAAGTGGGGACCCTTAGTCAAAAAATCCAAAAAATTAATTAGTATTTATTTCCTTTCTCAAATAAAACTTACTATCATAACTTAGGGAAATTCCTTTGAAAATATTTAAAATAAACCCAAGTTTATGATAGATCAAAACATAATCTTTCTTTGAAGAAAAGTACCGCATCCATCGCAAAAAGTGGATATCCTTTGTAAAAGCAGAATCTTTTAAATTTGCGATTCCGCGATATTGCGATAGCGCGATCCCAAAGAACTATACATTAAAGTATTGATCGCAAATCGCATATCGCAGAAAAGTTGTTTAAATAAGTTATATTTTGTGAAATTGCGATATTACGATATTGCGATATTGCACAGCAGATCGCAAATCGCATTATCGGAGATTATTCTAGCGCGTTGTCCAAAGTAAATCTTTTCATAAATAAATATCCGTTATGCGCTTTGATGTCAAAATTAATGAATGGATTGTTAATCATTGATGGAAAGGATTTTGTTTTGATTGAAAGGTTGTTTCACGTTTAAAATAATATTTTTCATTTGCCTCCAGCATTTAAAACTATCCCGTCACATTTCTCATATCATTACTCTCACTTAATTCGTAACACCGCAGGCGCGAAGGAGCAGAAGACTATACAAAGAATTCACAGAGTATTATGGGTAAAAAAGAGAAAGTTCCAAGTGCTGAAAACAAAGAGATGGCTTCCTTATACGCAGAAACTACTTGCAACAAGGACGTCGGTATCACCACTTGGGAGGGGATGCATAATTTTCTCGAAGAAGAAAATCTCAGGGTAATGGAAGTCGCGGCTACTGCAGGATCAAGTAATTCCTCTGAAGCGTCTCTTACAGAATTGGCTTGTTCATTTCTGCACAGAATAGCAACAAGACTGAGAATTCTTCCGTATACAGATATGGTAAAATGGGTGCTGGATAACACCGATATTTCAGACAGGCAATTTAGAACGCCAGGACAATAACTCATCGAGTCATTCACTACAGAAGATTTGAGGCTTATGTATCACTTACCGGAACCTCAGGCGACTTAAAACAAACAATTTATGGATAAATTCACCAGAGAAAATGCAAATTTGGCGGAATGCACCAAGGAATGGACCAAAAGAGATGAACCATTGAAGAAAAACAAACACGGTATGTACAGTACTGGTTCGCTCACCTCTCCATATTGTTTTGATGCTGCTATGTTATGTAGGCTTTTTGGAAAGCCTGACATAAATATGGTCTTGCCTGAATGGCTCCCTTTGTTGAATGCTGCTGTTAACGCTACAATTGTAGACTGGGCCAAAATCTTGTCTGATAATTTAGCCACTGCTATTTTCAATTACCGGTCCAAACGGACTGTTTCTCAGAGGATTTATCCTCCTTTTTATCTATCTGCCTATGTTATGGATTCAATTTGTTTTGTTTCTAAATTCCCTTTGATGGGTTGGCAATGTACAATTCATGATCCTTTGCCTATTCATGTCTATCACAAAGAGTTGTGGGAATCAAAGTTTGTTCCTCATTTTTACAAGATTTTCCATGGCATAATGTTGCCTCTGCATAGAATGTTGTATAATAAGGATGCTCCAAGGTTTTCCCTAGAAGCAAAAGTCGACATTCTCCCCGTTGCACGATGGTTTGGGGAAGAATTTTTTACCTATGTGAGGGTTTTTGGGAGTTTTGCTTCTCCCCATGTTTTACCTTTGTATGTTCCAGAAAAACTTCTAGCCAGAGAAATTGCATATCAAACCTGTGGAGAAGGTGGTTTGACCAAAGAGTTAAAAGATAAAAAGAAGGCCATCTGGCCACAATTTCCTGTAGCATGCGGAGTATTCTCATTATTTGATGTTGGTCATTCATTTAAAAAAGTAAGCAACATTACATGCTTACAATTGTTTAAATTTCCAAAAAGGCTATT
The DNA here is from genome assembly GCA_034641835.2 of Pinus albicaulis. Taxonomy (NCBI): domain Eukaryota; kingdom Viridiplantae; phylum Streptophyta; class Pinopsida; order Pinales; family Pinaceae; genus Pinus; species Pinus albicaulis. Next base: position 290,851,855 of record CM076571.1, on the reverse strand, counting down.
TGACCCAAATGATGTTGCTAAGAATTTTACCACTACAATCAAGGTAAGGGTATTTTCCGGAGAAGAAGATCCTTTTGATGATATGTTCTTAGGAAAAAACACATTTAAAGAAGTTTTACATTCAGAAGAATTTCAAGAATTTAAAATGTACAGAGAAAGAAGATTGACCACTATTCCTTTGGATATTTTGCGTGTGGAACCCGCAAGGGAACCAACTCCTAGTGTCAGTCTCAGTGGCAGTTCAGGTACAGATAAGTCTAAGTCAAAGTTTGAAAGAGAAGCTTCTGAACGTTCTAATAAGTCTAATGAAGAGCAGGATAAAAATGAAGAATCAGTGAAGGATACTACTCAATCAAAAGAGCTTTCACAACATCAAATTTTGACTTCTCAGCAGATAAATCCTCTTCCTCCCAATGTACAGCAACAGTTAGTCAAAATTGAATTAGACAAAGAATGGGAAACTTTTAATGAATTGCTTAATGTCGAAGGACAGAATATACAGACCCCTGTACAGACAACAAAATTTTTGAGCACGGGAATAAGTGACAATGTCACAGAAACTGAGCATATACCTATCACTCCCTCTTCTGAAATTGTACTCAATATAGAGGACATTCCTCCTCTGGATGTATTCTATAGCCCGCAGTATAAAGCAGTAGTGAGGAAGCAGAGGAAAAAGAGAAAGTTGGAGAGCTCAATATCTACTGAGGCAGAACAATTAGATGTCTTATGAAAGGATCCTACTACGGATCCAACTGATAATCTTACCAAGTTATCTCAGATTACAGGAGCTTATGCCTCCGCAACTATTGACAAAGCATCTGAGGTAAGGCTATTATTAAATGAAAAAGAAGATCAGATACAAGTTCTGCAACAACAATTGCAACAAGCCCATGCTAATAGTGAAGCACAGATAAAACTTGAAAAGTTACAGCAAGAGCTTCAACAGATGCAAATTGAATATCAGAAAAATTTGGCAGATAAAGAGGAACAAATACAGATTATCCAAGAGGAGCACAAAGATGACCCTAAGCTTCCAGAGTTTATTTCAGAGTCTGTTTATTTGAACAAACAACTACTGCAACAACAAGACATATTATGCCAGAAAATCTCGCAATACAACTCTTTTTGTCAAGAAAGTGATAAAATCACTAATCATGTCATATAATTACGACATGATTATGATTTAACTAATGAAAGAGTTACTAATTATTTGGCATGGAAAAAGACAGAGGAAGGAAGAAGAGCAGGAGCACCGATCATCAATGATAGTCATAAATAAATGCTCTTCAACAATTGGGACGTACAGATCAGAGAGGTAGAAAAAGCAATAGAGGAAGCAGCTACAGCAGCGGGAAATATTACTGATTGTGTAAATGAAAATTTGCACAAATTTAATTTTATTTCAGAAATTATTTCGGGACACCTTCCGTAAGCACAAAAATTGCAAACAGAATGGAGGCAAAAGGCTGATGAAAAGGAAAATTCAATTCAAGGACTGACAAGATTAAAATGGGATTCGTACTGGACATATCTAGTGAAACCACACAGTCAATGCAGTGCGCTTAATTGCATTATTAATTCTGTTGAGAAGATTTCTCCTACACTTGCCGATTCTGTCTTTTCGGGGCAGTTGAAATCTGAAGTCGGCCAACCACGTCTTCTCAAAACAATGCTGAATGCTTGCAAGATCAAAGATCAAATTCATAAGTAGATAGGTGATAGTCTTTATTTTTAAATTTAGTTTTAGTTTTACTATATTTTTGCCTAGAAAAAGGACGGTCATTTAAACCGAATCCTAAATTTTTGTAATAAACTATTTTTATATTTTAGTTATTAGTATTTAAACCCTTCTCATGCATTTAGAGAAGGGTCCTGAAATTTGTCAAAATCTTATCCTCAGAACATGCACTTCTGCACCCTCAGAGGAGGTTTTGATGAATGAATGGAACGAGATTTATTGATATCTGTGTCTAATATCTATCACTGATGTTGCATTTCTGTACTCTTGATAGATGTTGGATTAAGAAAGAGATAAATCATTATTTCTTCTAGCTCATGAGTAGAACCAGTTATAAATGGTACTTTTATCTCTTAACTGTTTCTGTTTCTGTGTTAAAAGTAATATTTATTTTTAGTTGTTTATATGTTAATGTTTGAATATTTGAGTTATCATTTGGCATTTTTGTACGGTGATAATTATTTATTTGTACTTGATATATGAATAAGCTTAATATGCGATATGTTTTCCACAACTGTTTCATCTAACTTTTTATGTGAAATAGTTTATCTTTATTGAATTCTTTTCCCATAATAATTGAATGATCTTTATTATCAATTGTTATCTGAAATCCTTTTAGATCGCATATATTGAAAGATTACATCCCGGGTTAGTTTAGAGTTAGATATTTCTTAGAATACAGTTTGCATATGAATAGATTAGAAATAGATTAAAAGCATTTTACTTAGGAATTTTAGAAAAGAAATATCAAATCTCAAACACACACACACATATTGGGAAACTGGTCCCATTATCCCCAGTCGGACCCACTACACCAAACGGAAAAGGAGCTACTAACCAAGGTCCGGACTGGGTGGGTATCCCCCTTGTTGTAGACCCGATTTTCGGGGCTTCAACATATTTGGCGCTAGAAGGAGGGCCACCAACTATGAATGGAAAGTGAATCTAAATCTAAATACCATTCTGAGAGTAAATTACCCTCACCATCTTCCCCGACTTCTCCATCACACTTAGAAATTTTAAATCTAGAACCAGAAGTCGAAAAAAGAACAGACACTGTCACAAACCCTGACTTTTCAGAAGAATCTATTGTTGAACCTCCTGAAGTTGAATCTTTGATTCATAAACTTCAGCGATTTTCAATATCACCTCAAAGGTCTAATAAATCTCAAGGCAGTGTGACTTCGCAATATAATCCTGCTCATCCTCTCACCAGATTACAGAGTGAAAAGCTTAGCATTCAACCAACTGAGTTACCTCTACCTACAAGAAAAAGAGCTAGGAAATCACCCAAAGGGTCTGATAGTGAGACTCTTTCATCATCATCATCCATCTCAAACACTTCATCGTGAAGTCAACCACCCACTCCTCCACTCCAGACTACTGTCCATCAGTCCACTCAATCTTCCACATCTCCTTCTCAAATCATAATATCTTCATCTTCACAGTCACAAATTTCATCTTCTACACTTTCATCTATTAGTAGTTCAGTGATGGCCCAAATGCCGTGGAATAATCCAGGGGTAGTCTTAATGCCTGCACCCTTGAGTCAAATACTGGCCCATCCTGAAAAATGGTTGCCTAAGTTTAATCCTGAAGCAGGCATGCTAGCAGAAGAACATATCAACAACTTTATGTTATCCATAAATCTCAATGGAGTTGTTAATGAAGATGTTGTTGTCCGAATTTTTCCTTATACCCTACAAGGAGCAGCTGGATCATGGTATTTCTCATTACCATCTAGATCTATTACTAGTTGGGATATCTTTCAAGATCAATTTTTGACTAAATTTGGTGATGACAGGTCTACAACAACATTGATCAATGATTTGTCTAATCTTAGAGCTGATTCAAAAGAACTTGTCAAGGATTTCAATTCTCGTTTCAATAAATTGTTAAACAAAATTCCTACTGCTTCCAAACCAAGCGAAGAAGTGCGAAGTGAATGGTACATTTCTGCTTTGCCATCAAACATAGCAATCTTTGTTGATAGGGCTAATAAAACAACTTTAGCAGACAATATGAAAGAAGCAATAGCAGTAGAGAAACGAATCATTGCTTTAGAAAAGAAAAATGCAATAGAAGAACGAAAATCCAAGAAGGTCACTTTTAAGGAAGATCCCAAGAAAAAACAACCAAAAGATCCATTTGATTTAGAAGGATTGCAGAAAGTTTTGAAAACCATGTCCAATGAAATGGTTGATATCAAGAAACAAGTAGTAGAAACATCTTCTAAAAAGTCTTTCAAGCCTTTTAGAAGAAATCCTTCAGCTGATTCAAAACCACCAAATGCTATTACAAATGCTGAATCAGAAGAAGAAGAAGAAGAGACTGTTACTGAAGAAACTACTGATGAAGAAGAGGTGGTAGAAGTACAAGGCATGTGGGATTTCATCCTCCCATATGAGGAAGACCAAGAAGCATCCCCGGTTAGCACTAGAAGTAGAAATCAACTTGATCCTCCTCAATCTACTCCTAAACCAAAGAGTGCAAGCTCATTGGCTAAGGATAAAGTTGCACCCAAGAAAACGACATCCAAAGCAATTCAAACTAGCCCAGTCCAAACAGATTCATCAATTCCATCAAGAACATTGATTGTTCCGGATGAAATGGAATATAATATTATAGAAGATATGAAGAAGACTAGGGCTAACATCACTTTTTATGAATTGAGCAAGTTAAAACACCAACAAAAGGTACTTTTGAAAGAATTACATGCTGTACCAGAAAAACCTTTGCCCGACCCTGTAATTTCTCAAGCTTCTAATGACATGGGAAGACCTCCAACTAATTCGATCAGTAAAGTTGATCTTGAAAATATCGCTTTAATTGGAGGAAGGTCCAGATCTCATACTCCTCCATTTTTTCTTATTTATGAAGTTTTTAATAAAAATTTGCATAACTGTTTAGTGGATTCTGGAGCTTCATCTAATATTCTACCAAAATCAGTATGTGCAAAATTGAACGTTCAACCACAAAAATCTGCTGTGCGCATAGTACAGTTAGATCGATCGCAAGTCGAAGTGATTGACGAATTAAATCAGGTTACCATAAGGCTGTCATCAAATCCTAAGGTATGTCAAGTTATTGATATTATAGTTGCAGATATTCCATAATTTTATGGCTTAATTCTTAGCAGAGATTGGTCAGAAAAACTTCATGGATACTTTGCAACTTATTGGTCGCACATGTGGCTTCCTTACAATGGTAAACCAAATCAGATAAAGGTTGAACGAGAAAAGCATCAGAAATACATAGTAACAGAACTGGAAGGAGAGAATTAACCAGTTGCATACAACAGTAATATCATTGGCAATTATTCAGTTGATTCTTTCTTAGGAAATTTCAATGCTCATACTTCACCTTATTTAGAACATTCTGTTTTATCTCAAATAGAAATTGTTTCTCAAACAGACAGTTCTAAATGTATTAATTTTGTAGATACTACTGTAAATAAATCTTTATTTTGGAAATTATTTTTTGATGGTTCTAACTATAATGAAGGAGCAAGAGCGGGATGCGTGTTGGTTAGTCCATAGGGAAACAAAATTATGCTAACTTGCAGACTTGAGTTTGAATGCACTAATAACACCGCAGAATACGAGGCTTTAATCCAAGGGTTATATAAAGCAATCGGATTGGATATCAAATATCTGAAAGTTTTCGGAGATTCAGAAATTGTAATCAAACAGGTACGCAATACTATACATTGTTTATCAGGTCATTTAAAGCATTATCAATCTTTACTTCAAGATCCGACTAAACATTTTATAGCATTCAATATTTCACCAATTCCTAGAATCCAGAATGCTAGTGCAGACCTTCTAGCCAATGTAGCCTCCAAGCTCATTCCTGCAGAAGACTTTAGTCCTGATCGATCTTCAATTGAATTAATCTTTAGACCTTCGATTCCTGATAATGTTACCAATTGGAGAATTTTCAACGATGATCCTGATATTGTAAGCTTCCTCACATCTGAAGGATCTTATACCAATCAGATAATCGATGAAGACCAACATGACAAACAATTACAACATGATAGCACTAATAATGCTATTCCAAAGTCAATAGTCAAGTTAGAAGACCTTTATGATGTGAAAGACCGATTTAAAATATATACCAATTCAAAATTACAAAGTTGAAATTTGAATTATGAATTAGTAAATCTAGGAACTGATACCAAACCACAGAATATCAACCTAGGCCTTGGTCTAACTCCTGAAGAAAAATCAGCATATGTTCGTCTTTTGAAACAATATAAAAGTGTCTTTTCTTGGAACTACGATGAACTCAAAACTTATGACACTTCTATCATTCAACATACTATCCCAATGATAAATGATGAGAAACCTGTACAACAAAAGCTCAGAAAAATCCATCCCAATCTAGAAAATCAAATCAAATCTGAACTCAATAAGTTACTGAAAGCCAAAATTATTTTTCCTGTTCAACATTCTAAATGGGTTTCCAATATGGTTCCTGTTAGAAAGAAAAACAGAGATATTAGAATTTGCATTGACTTTCGAAATCTTAATAAAGCCTGCCAAAAAGATAATTTTCCTTTGCCTCCCATGGAGCAAATATTACAGGCAGTTGCAGGATCAGAATTAATGTCTTTCTTAGATGGTTTCTCTGGCTACAACCAAGTGTTAGTCCATCCAGATGATCAATTGAAAACTACATTTAGAACCAAATGGGGCACTTATGCATATCAAAAGATACCTTTTGGTCTGATCAATGCTGGTGCCACATTTCAAAGAGCCATGGACATCGCTTTTAAGGGGTTTCCATGTAGCTTTTGAATTGTTTCCATAAATGTAGTATCAACTGTACTTGCTTCAAACATATGAGATAATGGACAAAAGTGTGCATACTTGGTAAGTCTATCAACTACCACCATGATGACACTCTTTCCTTTGGACTTAGGTAAACCTGTGATAAAATCCATTGAAATCTCTGCCCAACATTGATTTGGAATAGATAAAGGTTGTAGAAGACCTAAGGTCTTAATTGTATCAAATTTATTTTGCTGGAAAACCAAACATTCCACCACAAATTTTTGAATATCAGATTTAAGGCCATCCCAAAAAAATTCTTTCTTGACCTTGTAGTAAGTTTTAAAAAATCCCGAGTGTTCTCCTAAGGTAGAAGTGTGTAATTCCAAAAGAATATTTTGTTTTAGTTGGGAATTATTACAAAGATATAAGTGATCTTTGCACCATAAGGAATCATTTTTCCAACTATACGTACTAGATTTAGTAGGATCTTGCTGCAACTTTTGAATGAGTGTCCACACTTCTTCGTCCTTTTTCCATTCATCCCTTCATTCTATTATCCAATCTAGTTGGATAATAGAAATGACACAAAGCAATGCTTCCACCTCTTCATCCTTTCTTGAGAGTGCATCTGCAACAACATTTAACTTCCCTTTTTTTGTAGATGTTTCCAAAGTCATAACCAAAAATCTTTGTGACCCATTTTTTCTTCTCTTCTGAAGATAGTATTTGTTACAAAAAGTATTTAAGACTATCATGATCAATTTTTACCTTGAAGTGTCTTCCCATTAGGTAAGGTCTCCATTTCTTTAGTTCATGTAGTATTTCCAACATTTCCTTCTCATAAATAGCTTTCTATAAATAATTTCCTTTGATTGGATGACTTTCAAAAGAAATGGGTCTTCCTTATTGCATTAAAACAACACCAATTCCATTTCCTGAGGCATCACATTCCACAATAAAGGTTTTTGTGAAGTCTGGTGTAGCTAAGACCTGTGCTAGGCACATTGCCTCTTTAAGATGTTCAAAGGGCTTAGCTGCTTTAGGAGTCCATGAAAATGCATATTTCTTCAATAATGTTGTTAGAGGTGCTACTATTCTCCCATAATTATTAACAAACTTGTGATAATACCCTGTTAACTCGAGAAATCCTCGTAATGGCTTTATGGTTGTGGGGACTTTCCATTCCTTGATGGCTTTAATTTTGTTAGGGTCTACCTTAACACCCTCGTGAGATACAATATGACCTAGATATTCCACCTCTTGAACTCCAAAGAAACATTTGAAGGTTTTGCATATAATTGTTTCTCCTCCAATAGTTTGAGCACCCTGTCAATATGTTGGACATGATCCTTCCAAGACCTACTGTAGATTAGTATATCATCAAAAAATATTAATAAAAATTTTCTAAGGAAGGGTTTTAAAATGGAATTCATCAACCCTTGAAATGTAGAAGGTGCATTGGTAAGTGTTGTGGTGTGTTTGGTGCACGTATGTACGAAATCACACCAGTTTAAGTGGTGTGGTTTACCCCTTTAAACTATTGGTAACATGCAAAAAGAAGTGGAGTAACTGAGCATACTATATATAAAAATAAGCATGAAAATGTAATCTAAAAACTAAAATAAAAATAAACATAAATAAAAAGAAGCTTTGAACGAGTCAAACGACACAATAATGCAAATGGTGGCTCTAGGCCCCTCTTATTGAGCGCTGGTAGTAAGGAGAATAATACTTTATCCTCTTGCCAAAGGGCCCCTAGAAAATGGTTCTAGGTCCCAATACAGGGATGTGATTATCCCAAGCTTGCCTTGGTGCAGTATCCCTCTCTCTCTATTGTCTGGACTGAGCTTGTTGGATGGCCAACAAGTGAGACCCCTCTATCTTCAACTCCGGGTCACACACTGCTGGTATTACTTGGGAAATTCTGGCTAGCATAACGATGTGATCACCCATTATTCATCTCATGGTGGCTTTATATAGTGGATTTAAAATCCTCCTTCCCTCCCTTGGTACAGTGTGGATGGTGACCCAAGGGAGAGTTATGATTCCTTTGTGTGCTCCAAATATTCCATTGTGTGCTCACATAGTGTCTAAGGAGGCATTGGTGGCTGTCCTTAGGCGGCTTCAAGTAAGGAGTAACTTGTCCTTTGCTTTATGTGGTCCCAGATAGTGACATTTCGCCACTCTCAAGAATGTGTGCTTATTGGGCCAAAAGGCACGCAAAAGGCGCTCTTCTCAAAGGATAATGTGCGCAATTAGCAATTAAGATTAGTTCAAATTTGATTTTCCTTAAACCTTTGAGATTTTTAAATACTTTTCGGATCCTGTAATGTCTTCCAGTCCTGTAAATCCTTTGGCTTGAAATTAATTAATGTCATCTTCAGCTGTATGATTTTCCAGTGTTAACAGTTGCCCTCTAATGTGTGAGGTCTAGGAAGGACTATATAGCCGAAATACATTATAGTTTCTTTTCTGTATCATGCGTAGAGAGAGAGAGGGAGACCTGCGTGAAGCCTTGGGATTGAACACACCCTGCACCGTTTCCAAGAATGACCATGTCTAAGGGATCCCTGAAAGCAAATGCAATTTACAATACATATACAAAATTTCAACTAGGCGGGCATGTCCCATGCTCATGATGCTATGTCTAGTTAAAAAAAGTTGACATATATATGTTCTGTCCGTGTCACTACTATGGTAGTGATGCTAGTGGTTGTTGACAACGACTGTTGATGCCCTCACGGGAATTTTTTCTTTGACGATAGGTGCAATGCGGTACCCACATGTGTAAAATTGGTATGGAGTATAGTTGTGCAATGTAAACATAGGTGTTGGCTGAGACCTTCCCTGTGTAAGAATTGTTGACAGAGACGCTTATGGAGGCACGAGTCTTCGACGAACTTGATCAAAGTGCAATGGTTGTGAGGTACGATACCATCCTGACATGAAAGCTTTTTTTGAAGTCAAATGTCAGGAGGATCGACAACATATGTGGACAATGATGTCTCCCACAGTGCCACTAGAGGATGCCCCTTGTATGGAGAGGGGTGATCCAAGGTACCGCTTCCTTTTTGGAATATAAGTGTTGAAGTCAACAAAAAGGAAGCCTCAACTGAACGAGGGGTCACCGACATGAGGGGTCGGGGACCTAGATGTGATGGGTTTAACATAGGCATGTTGGTGAGGGGTGACTGAAAACTGATGATGGGAGAAAAATATGAAACAAGAGGGTGAAGGGACGAAGTGCACTATTTGCGGTATTTGTACACTTACCAAAATAATGAAATAATGGGGTTTGGTTTGTACAAAACATAGAGACGGGTACCCCAAACATGAAAGTGTTCGCTCACTGATGGTGTGAGGAAGGTGTTTTTTTGAGGGTGGGGGTCCCATTGGTTGGTCTCATGTGTGGGGTTGATGAAGCAGATGAAACAAGTGTCGCAGATGGGATTATGCTGGTGGAGGTATAGTGGGCCAAATGCGAGGCGTGGTGGTGCACTTTTGATCTGCTTGTACAACCTGGTCATCCAGGAAGGGGGCTTCAGCTTGTATGGTAAACTTGATCTTATGCATGATGAATGGATAGGCATGAGGTGCTTCTAGGACTAAAGTGGTATGGCCATGGCGTCACTTATGTTGTGATATATGGTCTACTATGGGTGACGGGCCACCATGGAGGGGAGGCTCTACCGACCAACGAGGATGTTTATCATGTGCAAGATGAGGTGATGATAAATACGGTCAGATATGAGGACCCTATGGTTTATTTCTGATGGAGAAATGATGTTAGGATATGCAGAGTTTTCTGGGACTCTATCATGCTGGGGGTAGAATGATACCTGCTCTAGAACTTTCAGTAGATGACGTTGTGGATGGTTTGCGAGCTTTTCCTGCACACAAAACTACCTCAAGTGAAAGCATCTTATTTATAAAATATTATTGAAAGTCATGAGCTTTAAAAAATAAGATGAGAGAGGGCATACCTGCCGGCGCTGAAAATTTATTTTTTCAGGAGTGCGAATGTGTGGCATCGCCTCTGTTTGTTATGGAGTGCTAATCACAATGTTACTTTCGGTCTGGTGATCAGATAATTTGGGCTCCATTTTTCCCTTGGGAGTTGTTACTTGGCTCCTAGCTTTGATTTCAGTTGGGGTTGCCCCCAGACTGAGATTAGGGGGGCATTGCCGGTTACTGCACCCTGTCCAGGATCTCCCTTTTGGTTTGTTCCTTGGCTTCTTTTTGCAGCATTTGGAGGATTTTCATAATTATCCTGGTTGTATGGTTGCTAATGAGCCTAGGAAGGGTTGCACTAGATTGACCAATGCATTATGTTGTGCCATTGGTCCATTCTGTACGGGGAATGGGGGATATCGGTTCCCTTGTATCTGGTTGGTATATGAGTGCCGGGGTGAATTTCATGATAGCTAGGTCGTGATACATTCTAAGTAGAATCGTATGAGTATCCAGGGTATTAATTACTACTGACTAGGTGTCCTTGGGCCAAATACCTAATAGAAACGTCTGCAGAATCGATGTGCATGGTGCTACTGCTGCCTAGGTGATCTTGGGAAAAATTCTCGATCAAACCGTCTGCAGAATCAATGTGCATGGTACTACTGCTGCCTAGGTGATCTTGGGTCAAAGATCCGATCAAGAAGTCTGCAGAATATACCTACTTGGTAACTCCCTGAGTACCATGGGTGCTACTGTTGCCTAGGCGATCTTGGGTCAAAGACCTGTATCAAACCGTCTGTAGTATACAACGTGCCTGGTAACTCCCTGAATACAGATTATTGTTGCCTAGGTGACCTTGGGTCAAAGACTTGATCAAACCGTCTGCATTAATCGACACACGTGATAACTCAAGAGGATGAGGCAACCTGTTTCCCCTGTCCCTGGTTGGTATATGGTGGCTTGGGGAGAGGAGGGAAAAATGGCTTTCCTTCTGGTGACTATTGTTCCTCCTGTGGGTACATGATGGTACGAAGTTTATCTCAAGATGCCTGGATGGAGGGATCCTCTTGATAGGATCGCTCGATGGCATGTAAGGTGTCCCTATATGGGGGAATCTTAGGGAAATGATGGGTATACTACCCATAGTTTCTACAGAGAGCGCATGCATGATTGGTACGTAACGCTTTGCCTTTAAATTTGGTGGTAGGTTCCTTTTTATGGGAACGCGGCGTCTCGGTGTTTGTTTCGGAGCCAAGGAGTGGTTTTAATTCATCCAGCTCTGGACATATATGGGTAGGATGACCTATTACGCCACATATGGAAAAGAATGGTGATTCCCGTTGAATGGCAGGGGTCACCATATTATTTCCTCTCTTCTTGGTTTTATTAGTCGTAATCACCGGTTTTGCAATGGGAACTTACTTTGTAGGGGCGGTCTTAGCTGTGTCTGGGACGGGTGAGGGCTCCTCAGGACTGAGGGGCTTTAACCCTGTGGCAGTAACATGGGTGGCTCCTATTTCAGGAGGAGGAAAGAGGTACCACACTGGGAATGCCAATGATATGTTGGGTAATACCAGTGTTGCCAAAAACTGTTGGGAGATGAAGCCAGATGGGGGGTAGAGGAAAGGGGTTTGGGAGGCGGCGTAGGCTAGAGAGTTTTTCGTGGCTGATGCCTCAGTGTTGTTACTACTTGAGTCTGTGTCGTAGCTAGCCTCGATGCTTGACGTGGACATCATGCATACCAGAGCTCCTGTGACATCGGGTGATGCCTTAGGGATTATGGGAGAATCTTCTAGGAATGACCCTAGAATGGACGACGGTTTGAATTGGCCAGGGCCATATTCTTGGTACCGTGAGAGAGAATCCGAGGATGTATTTATGTAGGGTAGAATTACATCAGTATTGGTTAGGGGACGCTTCTCGTTGTGTGTCAACTGGTCTACGATAATGATGCAATCCTCGTGGGGGAAAATCATGATGCGGAAGACAGAGGAGGCTATGACAGACATGGCGTACATATAACTCCGCCCAAGGAGTATATTGTAATCCAAGTGAGCGTCCAAGACTTAAATGTCTATGTGGACCGTCTTTCCGGCTAAGCAGACTGGGACGTTTTGGTAGAGGCCGACGGGGGTCAACAGATGACCGTCGTATGCTCAAAGCGTGATGACTTAGGGTTTTAGTTCGAGAGAACCTAACTTCTGCCAAATTTTTTTGGACATGATGCATGTGGACACACCCTTGTGTATGACACATCGGTGGATAGTGATATTCTGCACCGAAACTGGTATCTGGAAGGCGACCATGGAAGGAAGCCGGGGGGTGGCTTTGTCTAAGTAAAAAGCCATCAGGCACGTATCGGCAGGGTCGATAGTGCCTAATGCGGAAAGTAGGGCTTTCCATTGTTTTGGGCATGATTGTAAAACTTCCAAAGCTAACATGGTTGTGGGAGATTATGCTAAATCATCCATGATGCTATAATTATGGGCCGCTTTGGAGTAGTTTCTTGCTCGCCTATTAGGTCCCTTTGCCATCTTTGGCAATGGTTCTATAAGCATCTTTGAAATAGTCAAAGGTGCAGTCGATGCACTTGTACGTGCCCCTGATGTATTGGTGTCTGGTGGGGTGTCGTAATTGTGATTCTGGGTTTGGAAAAACATATCCTCTCCAGTTATGTAGATTTCATGGCTACTTTTCCTAGAATCATCTATATTTTGCTGGTGAGTGCTTATCGTCCCTTGGTTGGGGAAAGGTTCTTGCATCACGACTGGTTGCTGGGAAGATCCTCCTTGTCCTCGGTTACTCTGTAGCTTCTTTAGCTCAGGGAGATCGAGATAGTGGTGAGTATAGTGTCTGTACTCACCACATATTGAACAAGAATGGTTTGTTCGAAGAGGTGGCCTCTTGATCTGCGGTTGGGCATTGCTAGGCCCCTAGTTCCGATTTCGGTTGGAGTTACCTCCAACTTGGGATCATGGTGGGTGTTGCTGGTTGCTGCCCCCTGTCCAGGGTTCCCTTTTGGATTGTTTTTGGATTTTTCCTTACCACAGTATGGGGGAAGTTCTCCTGATTATATTAGTGTGGTTGGTTTTGGGATGATTTCACAAAGTTCACCTGTGCGTTGTTTTACAGAGGTGGGTCGTGTGCTGGGGATTGAGCATAATGCAGTCCTGGGTTTGCACCTAACTGTTGGAGGGGAGTTCTTTCGTCAGTTTTTATTTCTGCGTACTGATTCCCTTGAGCCAGAGGATAAGGTCCTCCCTGGTGATACACTTATGCCCTATTAGTCAAATTTTGTTGAGGCATATGATGACTTTGAAAACCAGTTTGAGGCACGTTCTGGGTATAACTATATGTGTAACCGGGGTTTTGACTGCTGCTACCTAGGTAACCTTGGGTCATTGACCCAATTAGCCTGTCTGCAGATTTTGATGCGCTTGAAAATTCTTGATAATTTTTCAGGCGCGAGGCGTTAGGCAGGATGTTATAAATGTATCTTGACTGCATATAAATTAGGTCAAGCTTCTGGGCTTTGTTGATTGCATCCTCTTCTGATATGGGGTTCTGCTGTGCCACATCCTTTGAAATCTCTGCCGTCAGATTTTTCAAGAACAAATCTAAGAGAACCTGGTCGTTGAGTTTAGCTTTACATAAACTACAATGTCGCCTCCATTCATGGAGATGGTCCGAGATGTGGACGTCGGGGGTTTGTCTAAAATGAGTCAGTAATTCCATTCTGGAATCATGGTGAATGGGTAACTGAAAATATGTTAGGAATGCTATAGTGAGGGTGCTAAAGGTTCCATGTGAAGCTGAAGGTTGCTCCACGTACCATTTCACGGCTACTCCTGTGAGAGTGCGTTGAAATAATATCAATCAAATAGTGTCGTCAATGATATTGTTCGATGAGGACCACAGGTGAAAGGTCATGACATGATTACCTAGGTCTTCCGCTTGCTTGCCTTCGAATTTTGGTATATCTGAAGGGAGATTCATGGGCATGAGAGGCCATGTAGGATCGTGAGCGATGGGGTCGTTCGTTATCTTGGTTAAATCGGGTAAATTCAACGAAGCTAAGAAAGGTGACTGAGAGGTTGACACCATTGCAATGTGTGAAGACACAATGTTCTGGTTTTAACGAGGGTTAGTCTATGACATACCCTGTTGTGTATTCAACTGGCTTCCTATATGGGATGCACTCCTATGCCCCCTGGGGGTTGTGGGAGGAGTGGTATGTGGTGTGGTGTTGGGAGACCGACTAGGGTTCCCAACTATGGCTGCCCCAATAAAGGACGAACCAATGATGGTGGCAGTGTTCTGTCTTTGATGCTTGAATGGCGAAAGACCTGGAACCCCTCCCGATAATGTGGGGAGGTCCAAAATACGCTTGGATCGACGAGGTTCCATTGGGACCTGTCAGGTGTCGCCCAGATTTTGGAAAAATTTGAGAGGATAGAGCCTATGATCAAAGAAAACTTCTTGTCACATACATAAAACAAAGTGAAAAATAAAATAGACCTCCCTTTAAATTAATATATGTGATCAAGCAATCAAAAAAGTGGTTCTTGTTCGTTTGTGTATGATACTCAAAATACTAGAAGACCTATGCATCCTCACACACTGAAAAGTAACTAGGCCTTGAGAAGTTTTCTTGCGAGTGCTGGCACAACGTCCCGTAAGAGTTGGTGATGCCCCCAGTCAACCGAAGAGAATCCACCAAGGTAAGGGTAGAGGGTCTGGCGCTTGCCTGCACCGTTACCTATAGGGTAAAGGTTGCCCTAGTTTTTGGGCACTAAGAACCACCGTCCCACATGAGCGTTCGAGTCTTAGGCTTCTTGGTAGTTAGATAACAGTACCGAGTATCAGTCAGGTCAGGTCATTAGGGGAATTTTGAGGTCTAAAATGGGCCTCCTAAGGAAATAATAAAATAATAGCTAAACCAATAAAATAATATTTATGAATTTTAAATTCACTTTTTGCACCACAATCCATGTAACCATAGTTAATTTAAATTCAAAAGTTGTACCAAAATAAAATTAATAAAAAAATTGTATTGATGTGACTATAAATAAGAATGAGATTTTCATGAAAAAGTCATTATCATTGAACAACTAATGCATTTTTCCTTTGTACTCAAATAACTTAAAATAAAATATAAATATAAATTTATAAATTCTTAATTATATCTAATGCTATTAATTAAAATTCATATTATTTAAATTGTAAAATAACATGTAATTAATATACTATATAAAAATAATATAATATAATATAATGTAATAAATGTATAGGGATATGCATTGTTTCTTTCAAGAAATATGAAATGACAATATTATATTTTTATTCAAAAAGTGTGAAATGAAATTTATTATGAGTACTTTACTTTGAATTTAAAAGTACTTAGAGCACTATCATGGTTAACCATGAGTTTTTATCCACCATTGAGAATGTGACAAATAAGTACCTTTAACTCAAACAATGCCACCTCAACCATTAGGGATGATGTCATTCCCCAACTGATACCGCATGCACTACGCCTAAGCCTAACCCCCTCTGAAAAGGGTCTCTTATGCACTTGGGTTTTCTTTGCTGTGGGATGATAGGTGGATTTGAAGCTCCCTAAATACACAACTTCTATGTTTCAATATGAAGTATGATCAAGGCAGCTTATTGGATGCCTACCCCCTTGATCCTAACTTAAACTATAAATTATTTTGTGGCCCATGTGGGGAGAATTTAGTGAGTTTGGTTAAGTTAGTTTTAGGCGTCTTTGCTTCTCTTAGTGGGGGAGTGTGTGTGAGAATAAAGTGCAAAAACACATAGTTTTAACGTGTGGATATCGTTGATCCTTTACAAAATCCCCTATTTAAACTATGTTGTATTGTTCCTGGCTCAAATGGAAAACATGTGCGGATAATGGGCCGCTTCAAATTTTCCTAGTTAATCTATGTGACTAACTATAGGGAGATGGAAAATTGTGAATATGGAGTGTTCATATGCTTACCTAGGATCACCGGAGGGTGCAAAGGTAGCAGAGATTACTTTCTCTTCTATAAACAATTCAATCCTAGTCCCGCAATTCCTAGTGAAAAAAATTGAATTAAACTAAAAAATTTTACACTAGAACAAAGAAAACTAGCTATGCATGCATGGTCTTGGGCCACTTACTTGGACTAGTTATCTAGGTGTGAGTACCAAAATTTTCAAAACATAATTTTTTTGAAATGCAAGTTACTTTTCCCCCCTACTTAAACTATGTGTAAATTTTGCAAAAATCAACTTGAAGTAAAACTGACACTAAGCCTACAGAAAGTAGCTAAAAGTGAGTTTTAACAAGCTGCGGGGTACCAAAACTAGTGCTGGCAGGTGTATTAGGGGCTACCAAGCACTTTACAAGTAGAAAAAGATATAATTTAGGGATAAATTTCTCATTCTGTAAATTGCGCGCAAAAGGCTGAGACAGGTGCGATTTCTGCGTGGGGGTCAACACTAAACGCGCGCCCTGTGCGTCTGTGAGGAAAAAACACACGCAAAATCCTACAAGTAAAAAAAAATAGGAGCTTCTCTTCTTCAGTCTGTCACTCGGGGTGAATCTAGGGACTGTAAGAGAAATCAGAGGACACTCAGCTCCACTTCACAGCATAGACAGAGGTCTCCTGCAAAAGAAGGCACAACCACATAAACTTGGTAATAAAATGTTAGTGGAGTCGCCAATCCTATTGTGGTGTGTTTGGTGCACATATGTATGAAATCACACCAGTTTAAGGGGTGTGGTTTACCCCTTTAAACTATTGGTAATAGGCAGAAAGAAGTGGAGTATTTGAGCATACTATATATAAAAATGAGCATGCAAATGTAATCTAAAAACTAAACTAAAACTAAACATAAATAAACAGAAGCTTTGAAAGAGTCAAATGACACAATAATGCAAACTATGGCTCTAGGCCCCTCTTATTGAGCATTGGTAGTAAGGAGAAGAATACTTTACCCTCTTTCCAAAGGGCCCTTAGACAATGGTTCTAGATCCCGATGCAAGGATGTGATTACCCCAAGCTTGCCTTGGTGGAGTCTCCCTCTCTCTCTACTGTCTGGACTGAGCTTGTTGGACGGCCAACAAGTGAGTCCCTTTTGTCTTCAGCTCCAAGTCACACACTGCTGGTATTGCTTGGGAAATTCTGGCCATCATAAAAATGTGATCAACCATTCTTCATCTCATGGTGTAGGGATTATTCTTCATGTCTTCCATTAAGAAGCTTTGTCATGACCTCATGTGATCATCCATTCTTCATCTCATGGTGGCTTTATATAAGGCCAGCATAACCATCCCCAAAGATTGTAACCATTGTACTCCTAGTACAACATCAACACCTCCCATTAGAATGGAAAGCATTGGACTATTCAATACATATTCCCCTATGGTTAGCTTGATATTATGGCTTTTTCCAGAGAAATTTATAGTTCCTCCATTTGCAACCATCGCTTGACATTCTGGTGTTGGGTATAGGAAGCAATTCAATTCCTTGGCTACCTTACAATGAATAAAATTATGGGTACTACCCGAGTCATTCAACACTATTACATTTTTCTTCTTGATATGTCCTTCTATATTGAGAGTTTGAGGAATGGTAATTACTGCCAATGCATTACAGGATATGGTCAAACTCATTTCTTCTTTCTCTATGGTTGGTTCCTGGTGTATATCCTCTTCTTTTGAAGTCTCTTATTCATTTTATTCCCCCTCTTCACAATCTATGTAAAATTATTTCTTCTCAGCACACTTATGACCTTTAGTGTATTTTCTATCACAAATGTAGCAGAGCCCTTTTACTCTTTTTTCTTCCAATTTTTGTGGTGTAAACCTTGTAGGTTGTGGAAGTCTAAGAGTATCAACACTTCCATATTTATAGATGTGAGTCGTAGGCTTCCTTGTCGCCATAATTTTACATTCAATTTTTCTTTCCAACCTAAATGCCTTCTCCAATGAATCAGGTTCCCAAAGGAGAACCTCATGTTGGATGTTATCCTTTAAAGTCCCTATGAAGGCACCAATCCTGTGTTCCTCTAGAATATCAACTACCCTTATATTCAATTTTTGGAAGTCCTTAATGTGCTCCACCATTGAACCCTTTTGTTTTAGATTTATCAATTGGCTAAAGAAGGTGTTGCTCTTTGTATCCTCATAATGTGCCATCATTTCCTCCGTAAAAATTGACCAAGTGCCAATTTTTTTACGAGATCAAAGTCATCAATACCATACAAATGTATTTTGTTCTAAATGTAAAGATGCAATGCGTACCTTTTGTGTGTTTTTCACATTATGTAGATAAAAATATTGCTCCATCTGTAGTATCCATGTTACGTGATCCTAGCCATCAAACTTCCTCATATCCATCCTTGGAATATAATGGGTCTTGCATCTAACATTAGAGTTTATGGAATCATGATTAACATTTATTTTTTTCTCATCATGAGTTTCCTCTATTATCTTTTCTCCATTAGGAATAATTTCTTGTATCAACTTTTTCAAACCTTCCTTCAAACCTTCCATGTCTGCTTTTAGATCATTCTTCATGTCTTCCATGTTTTCTTTCATTTTTTCATCGATGTAATCCATCTTAGCTCCGATTCCATCCATATTAGCTTCCATGCCTTTCTTCAAACCATCTATATTTTCTTCTGTTAGTGTCAGTATTTTCATCCTACCATCAATGATCAAAATTCTCTTTTCATATCATGTTAGGGGTCTCACTCAATTTTTTTATATCATTCCACTAGATCATGCAAACATTTGGTCACTAACTAGGGTATTGAGATCATTACTACTCCTTTCACCTCCATGGTCAATGGACATCATCATGGTCAGGTCATTCATTGTTTAAAGAATCCCATAGTCATCATGGTCATTATTCAACTCATTCTTCCATGTTGTGTTATCATTAGGTCATAGGGTCAAAATTATGAAAATTTGTCATTTCACCATCAAATTCATATTTGGAAGTAGTAATATTCAAATATATTCAACAATTTCAGGTTCCAAACTATCATTTCCAAGTAAGTGGTTTTGTTTTTACCATATTTGTCTCTTAGTTGTGCTTGGAAAACTCATTTCCCTCTCCTAGGGTTTTGAGGACATTTTTCTTGGTTTGATGAATTCCATGGTTAAATAATCAACAAGACATGTATCTTGATGCTCTTAAACCTTCCCCCATCCTTAATATACCTTCCTAAACACTTCCCATCACTCCTATCCCTCAAAATCATCATTTTTCCACAAGCCCTAGCCTATTGCTACAATTTGACACTTTTCTAGACTAGGCCTGTGTTTTTCCATTTTGGGACCCTTCCCATAACTAAATCCTTGAAATTACACTTTACCCTACTCTATAACACCTATCCCTATCCCCCAAAATTTCTCCAAGAATTTAGACAGCACCTGACCCCTTCATTCCCCTCCCTCTACAAGGTAGTCCTAAATCCCCTGTTTTGCCTACACCAAACCCTAATTTCCTCTCCCACTGAGCTAGGGTTTTCTATGGAATCAGAGACATATGAGTAGAGGAGGCATAAGGGAGGTAATTTAAGTAAGTATGAGGCCATTCCAACTCATAAACATCATGTATCCATCATTTTTCAAGAAGTCATTCCAAGGGACAATCATTTACCACACATAGGGCTAGTTTTTCTTCAAACTGTGTTTTTGACCAAAAAGAGATGCATTTGAAAAACGTGAGAGAGGTTTTTTTACATAATATTCCAAGAAAGAAGAAAATCCTTCAGTTTTTACATAGGTGTCATGGTTTTGGAGAAATTTCAAAAATACAGTTGCTACAAGAGGTTTTCTGCACTTCTGGAGCGACCTTTGGAAAATCAAAATCTCTCCTTGATGGAGTGTCCAAATTATTTTCTTGATGAGTAAAATGATAACTAGACAGATAGATATTTCCAATGAGATATCATGAGCTCAATTTAGAGTTGAGGAAGGCCTCCAAAGGTTTCCTTCAAGAGCACACTTCATTTTTGCACCCTCATTCTGCACTTTTTGACCAGTCTTGTGAGAATTGATTTTTGAGGGTCTATACTTAATAATTTTCAGTTCTTTATAGGTCCATTGTGTAGCCAAGAGAGAGATATTTCAAAATATCTATCATGAGCCCAATTTGGACTTCAGGAAGGTACTCAAAAGTTGATTTGAAGTCATCACTGCACACTTGGCACTGAGAGGGAGCACTTGGCATTGGGAGGGCACACCTAGGAGCGCAACGCCCTTGTCGTTGTGCTCTGTTTTGAGCCATAATTTGACCAAAAGGCCACCACCATTGGATGAAAAATGGTAAATAAATCTCATAAAACCACTTTTCAAGCCTTGGTTTTCAAAACAAGCAAGTCAAAATGTAAAAAAAAATAGCAAAAAATAATGTTTCTTCCTCATTTTTGGCCCTGGCGCTGCCTGTTGGGTAGTCTTGGGAGTAGTAAGTTTTGACAAGGAAAATGAGCTTAATTTTGAAGAACTGGAGGAATATCTAGAAAGTAGACTTGAAGGGCTTTCCAACAAGTCATCTTGGAGCCGATTTCGACACCTACAACCCAGTCAAAAGCAGCCTGCAAGATGGAGAGCGTGTTTGCCAAAGGGAGGGCGCATCGGGCAAAGAGAGGGTGCCTTTGATAGTTTGTTGATATTTTTGAATTTTCATTGAAAATTTGAGTTTTATTTTGAAAATGATGATTTCACCTATGTAATTGAGCATGGTAAATGTAATTATGATATGGATAAGTTACCTAGGGGTAGATTCATGATGTAAATGTAATCATGAAATTCAAATGAATTAGTTTCAATGTAATTAGGGAGGTGTTGGACGGATAATTCGTTCTTGTGAACAAGACAGATCTCCCAAGTTTCCTATGGATAACTAGCAACAAACAGACAAACAAAACTATTTTCTCTAAATAATATTCAATTCATTAATTAGCTACAATAGGGGTTTTTAAGACCTACCTGTAGTCCAACGCTATTTGTAATAATCTTCTTTCCAGTTTCTTGAAAGAGTCGTCTTCAAATATCTGCAATCACAAACATGGAAAAAATCAATAGCACTTGCATAGGATAAACTAATTCACGAATTATATATCTATCAAGACGATCAAGGAATTCAAGAAATAAGTAAATCAATTAAATAACTCATTGATAATACATGATAAACAAGCTACTTAATTAAAGAAATCATTGAGAAAACGGTATTCATTCATATTATCTTTGATAAAGAAGAGCCTTACAACCGTGTTCGCCTTGATGTCGTACAGGCCTTCCTGGGGTCTGGAACAAGAATTTCCTTTACTCTGACAAGCTTTGCACTCTCTCAGCTAAAATGCACATGGGTGTGTAATCATTCCCACATAATGATCAGTTAAGAGCATCTGAGTCTATACAACATTTCTCCTCAAGAATTCTCAAAGTCTAACTCACTAACTTTTCCACTATCTCACACACTAGCTTTTGAAGCTGCACTATGGCTTTAATTTATAGGAAAAGAGAGGAGGTTATGGTTTCACATAAGAAGGGATATAATTCTATTTTGAAGGGATTGAGCTCCATAAACCAAGGGGTAGGCTCCCATAATGGAGGAATGAACATACACGATAGGAGCGAACCTTCGACCGGACAATTGCTTCTAGAAGCTTCCAGATTTGACTGTTGGGCTTCTAAATGTTACTTTCCACCTTCATTTTACCTTTTACAGGGGTCCACACCCTTAATGAAGAAAAAGTGCGTTTAGCTCCGCATGCTTTAGATAAAAAAGTGCCAAAGACCACAAACAATGTTAAGAGAAAGTGCGGTACAAGTGTTTTTAAGACTTTTATGAGCTTTTCTCTCAATTTCAAAGCTTGATTTTAAGAACTTTGATGTTCTAGACTTCTAAGGGAGTAATATATGAGTAATGATGAACCCATATAGATACTAAAATGTCATGGTGAAAAATTTCAGTGTAACAAATTTCCCCCTAAAGTGCGAAGTCTGAGAGCATTTGAAGAGTGATGTGCTTTATCATTTCAAGGACTAGCCTGTGGACACCCCAGTCAAAATCCTGTAAAAACATTCAATGCAATATATATATATATATCTATATATATATATATATATATATATATATATATATATATAGATATATATATTGAGGTAGGCATTCCCATACTCAGATCAAAAACTAACTAAAATTGTTCTGATACAAAAATGATTTTAATATTACATCAATATTGTAGACACAGAATGGACGCAGTCATCTGTAATAAATAGTCTACTGCATAATGATTAATAAAAATCCTCACAGCTTGGATGGTGGAAACTAGATTCAGGGTCTTGATTTCTGCTTCCCGAACTAGTACGATTCTATCTATGCGATTAAATGTGTTGAAGTCGAACATGGTAGAACCCACTTAATTACCAGTCAATGATGTGAACTGTTAACAAGTGTGAGAGAAACCACCAATAATGAAAATGGCTCTCAAAGTACTCAGTACAATCCATGAAATGTGAACAAGTGATCTGAAGTCGAACATTTCACGAAATCGTTCGATCAAAGGTCAATGATGTAACCTGTTGTCGAAGGCGAGAAACCCGCCATTAAGGCATGCAGATTTTAAGGTACTGACAGATTCTAGATCAACTTCCTAGATGATTACCTGTCATCGATAGAAAGTGATCTGTCGTAAGCAAGCTCATGACAAGAAACCATAGATCAAGTTTTGAAGAAATTTTTTGCAAGGACTGACTCAGGGATGGTCAACGCGAATGGAGACAAATGTTTGCAAATGAATGGTTTGTTTGACTATCCTCTTGAACACATAAGGACACTACAGATGGTTTGGTAACAATTTCCCTAAGCTAATTCCCAGAAATCGGCTGAAGACCTTCAATGTGGTTTGATTAACTAATAGGCAAAGGATTTTCACAACCCAGGTAGAAGTGTGACAAAAAGTTTCGTGTTCAAGAGTGGTTTACTGCTTTTAAATAAAAGTGTAATAAATGAATTCGTTTTCTCTCTTTTTTCCCCACCATTTCTGGCAAGTACCTCTTTATTTTTGACAAGGTTGAGGAGGATAAAATTTTCTTGTTTATAAGCTCATCCTTCAGATGAGTCCAACTTAGTTTAAAATCTAACCCTAAGAAGGAGTGGTCCGTTCCTGTTTGTAATCAACAGGTCCTTTACTGTTAAATTTTAACGAGCCCAATATAGGAGAAACTTAGTGTTTTTCATTTTTAGGAAGTCAGAAGAAAAAACTTAAGAAAACTCCGTGGGTGTTCTTTTTCGTAATTTTAGTCTCTCAGGCCTGAAAAAGGATAAATAATGCGGGAGAGAACTCTATTGACCATGATTATTCAACGTATACCTTTTTCGTAAATAGTCCGTTTCAGTCTGGAAAAGGGGTAAACTTATATTGAAGGGACGACTGTTCATTTCCTTTAACGAGTTCGAATATTCAAGTACTCGGCAATATTTTCATCTTTAGAGAGTCTGAAAAGGGCTTAAAAGAGAACTCCATAGTTTTTCTTTTTCGTAAATTTTAAAGAGCCCGAAAAAGTGATAAAAGTATACTCTTCTTCAAACATGACCATTTCACCTGAAAAATCCGATATTCTGCACAAAAACTCAAAAAATTAAACGTACCTACTTCAATAATAAAAAATATTTTGAAAAACCATATTTTTAAAGTGAAAAATAGACAAATTTAAATTTCATTTATTCGAAAAAACTTATAAAAAGGATTTTTCCAAATTCATTTTTACCATTTGAGTTCAGAGTGAAAATTTGAGAGCTTTTGGCAAAAAACGCTCTAGAAAATATTTCGGACAAATCGACCGTTGAAATCGAAAACCGTCTGCTCCAAGTAATCCACATCCTCTTTTCATTTCTTTTCATCCATTCATTTCCTTAATTTAGGGTTTAAAATTCATTTTTGGAGAAGAATTAAGTTCAAAATTCCACCCTCGGTGGTTCGCAGGTAAGACCCATGGCACTTGTGGACCCCGACATTTTCTTACAAAGAAAAATGTTGTGGTCCCGTGGGCACTGTCTATGAACGAAGAGTGCAGGGGTGCCATGAAGAATTAAAAAAACATATTTTCTTCCCAAAATACCCAAAATTTTCTTTTTAAAATGATTTTAATATTTCATTTTGTTCATTGTAGGATATTTACAATGCTCATTTGGTGGAAACGTGAACATGAGGAGGTAGATGAAGCCGTAATGATTCATCCGCCTACATTACAAGTTTTAAGAGCATGCGAGCTACTTAAATTCTGGGCTATCAGTGGCATGAGAGCTCAAGTAGACCTTCTCACTTGGTTGGTAAACAAGTGGGATGTATAGGACCAGTGTTTTATGATTGGAGGCAACCGGCTCGAAATTGAGCTGGAGGACATATATTTTTTGACTGGTTTGTATAAAAGAGGCAGACCACTTTATCTATTTGGGGCTAGGCCAGGTGGCCAGTTTGTCGCTAGCCTGAAATTAGAGTTATGCAATGATGAATCCAATCCTAAAGACAAATGGATTGATATTAAAACTATCATCCGTCCTGAGTTAAAAGTGTTTGCATTTACTGTAACCAAGTTATGTGGAAGTCAAGCTTTGCATGTTGCTACTGGATCTCAAATGCGAATTTCAGTAGATTGTTTCTGAGGCACCATATTCAACTGGTGCGAGGTAGTGTTGGCTAACATCAAAGGCCAACTAACTAGAGCAAAGAATGGGAAGTTAAATAACTTCGGATATGGATCGATCGTTTCACCTTTGCTCTAGAGAGGATTCCTCTATTGCCCCCGCAACATATTCCAGTTGATGCTGGTAGAGCTCAAGAGCCTCAGATGGTTCGATGGGTTGCTTTGATGGCCCGTCATAGTGAAGGTGGAGAGATTGTTCGATTTCCCCTGACATACTTCCATTGGTTAGAGCACCAACTCTTTGTGATAGATGATTTCCTTATACGGGTATAGATTTCTATGGCGACCGAGATATGCCACTCCCTCCAGGAGTTCAGTGGGATGAGATAGGTAAAAAATATTTTTGACATTTATTTTGTTTTTTAAAATCGCCCAAAACTAATAACAAAAATTTCAAATGTAGATGTGGGTCCACGCTGACTAGTCACTTTCCGCCCCTTCGAGAGGAGGCAAAGGTATGCAACTGCAGCAACACCACCACCATAGGATCAGACAACATAGATCCTCACTGATTTGGAACACCATCTAGAGCAGCTGACTATGGACATTCCTGAGACTACCATAGACGACATTCCACTCCGTTTACAGAGATATTTCATTGGTGTTCCTGGACCATTGAGGAGATTCTTGAGTAGAGTGGCACGAGCTATAGTATATTATCATGATCATTACCACGGATAGTGGATGATCGATTGTATAGACTTATATCATTTTTGTATCACCTTTTTCCCGATCATAAGGCATTTTAAACCTATGATCGAGAAAGATGTACTATTTTTTGAAACACTACTCTATACTATGATATACTATTATTTCCGGTTACCTGTTCAACATATTATCGAATGTTATTTTGATTTACTGCTTTCATTATTGCAAATGTCTGCTTATAACATTAGAAGCAATTTCATCTGCTAATGTGTTTAATCTTCTTGGAATGTGTTGATACTCAATATAATCAAATTATCTTTCCAAGAGACGAATTTTCAAAAATAATCTTAACAACACTGGGTTTCTAATTGCATATACTCGATTTAATTGTAATACAACGAGCTCAGAATCTAACCTAATGATCAAACTCTGAATTCCAAATGAAATGGATTCAGACAATAATTCAATAACTGTGCTATATTCTGCAATATTGTTTGTCATTTGACCGAGGCTTACCCCATGCATAGATACTAACTCGTCAGTGGGTGAATAAATAACCCATGCTGCGGAAGAAATGTTCCGTGTACTATGAAAAGCACCATCAGCAAAACCAATGTATGTTTGAAAGGACGTCGACATCTGCAATATCAAGAGTAATCTAGATAAGAAGGAATAGTAGTAAAAGCACACTTAAACTAGGCACACGTTTCTAATCTACAACACACCAGCTAAAAAACTAACTAATCTACAAGAAAGTCCTTCACACAAAAATCAAGTGTAATATTTCTTCAGATAAAGCCCATTTCTAGGTTTACCTAAAGAAACTTCGTCAAAATCAATCAATTCATGGGCCCCTTTTGCAAGCTGTCGCTTGAAAATATAAGGACCATGCCACATGGGTTCAAATTTCCCAGCCCCTAGCTTATCATTAGCTTGATCATATAGAAAAAATAGGTCTCCTTCTGAAAAAATACAAGGTGTGACACTTCTATCACACTGAGTTTTCATTCGTTTCGCATGAGTCTCGGTGGCTAATGCAGCGGTACACCGATTCTCATCTAATTGAGCTAAGTACAAAAAGAGTTTTTCCTCCTCAGAGGTAGCTGGTAGTAACTCTATGGCTAGTTTGAGTGACGATATCTCGCATTCAATCGGAAATACCGCTTCTAAACCGTAAACCAGTTGAAAAGGGGTAAATCCTGTTGATGTTTTTGCTGAGGTCCGATATGCCCAAGGTGCCGAAAAAAGCATGGTTTTCAAATTCAATTTATAAATGCCAATGATTCGTTTGATCATGGTGACTAAAACTTTATTAATCGCTTCAACCAGACCATTAGCCTGCGGATAATATGGTGTAGAACTATCATGGCGTAGGCCAAGTTGGTCAGTTAGCTCAGTCATCATGATGTTTCGAAAGTGACTCCCATGGTCAGTAATTATCGCTTGGGGTACACCGAAACGAGCAATCACATGATTGAACATGAAAGTAGCTACAGTTTTGCCATCTGCCGTAAATGTAGGCATCACCTCGGCCCATTTGGTAAAATAATATACTGTGAGAATAATATACCCATGCCCCCCGGCCGAGTGAGGGTTACATGTAATGAAGTCAATGCCCCATTTTTCAAAAGGACCGACAACAATTATAGGGTGAAGAGGAGCAGGTGGTGCACTCATCTTTCGATCAAAAATTTGACAATTATGGCATTTTCAGACCGCATAAATACAATATTTAAATAAGGACGACCAAAAATAACCAGCACGCAATATCTTTTGGGTTGTGGCATACCCAGACATATGACCGCCACATGCTCTAGAGTGGCAGTCATTTAAAACCTTTTCGACTTCTTCATGGGTGAGACAACTTTGAGAAACAGAGTCTGCACCATGACGATATAGTGTGTCGCCAACAATATGATATTGTTGAGACTGGAAACGGATTTTACATCGTTGTGATCGGGAAATTTCAGGACGAAAAGATTAGGTCTGAAGATAAACAAATATATCTCCATACTAAGGATCAATGGTACTAATAAGAAACAAGGATTCATCCGCGATTGGTTGTTCCGCCACAGTTTCTGTATCAGTACTTGGGAAGTCACACATAAGTTCAGCAAACATCAATGATTTCTTTGATTTGGATTTTTCAAATTCCAAGTCAAACTCTTGTAGGATAACAATCCATTTGGAGTATTTGCCCCCTAGCAATTGTTTGGTCAAAATATACATCATAGGGTTACAATCATAAATCACTGTTGTTTTACGTAAAATTATGTAATGACGAAAACGTTGGACAACTTGAACAACTTCTAAGGCCAATTTATCCACATGTGAATATTTGATTTCAGTCGGATGCAAATTATGACTAAGATAGTAAATCACATGTTCACTATTGAATTCATCCTCCCGAACTAAAACCATTCCTATCGTGGAATCATAAGCGGCGAGGTACAAAAAATAATCCTGGTTGTAATTGGGAGGATGCAGTAACAGTGAATGGGTCAACGCGTTTTTAAGATCATCAAAAGTTCGACTAGAGATCTCGTCCCAAAAGAAAGGAACATTCTGTTTTAACAACCTGGTAAAACATTTTGTTAACTCAGCGTAGTTAGGAATGAATCGACGTAAAAATTTTTCTTTCCCTTGCAAACTTTGGAGTTGGCGAAGAGTAGAAGGAGGAGTTAAATTGATGATAGCCTCAACCTTTGATGGATCGACATGAATGCCTGCTTTTGAGACAATAAATCCCAAAAATCGTCCAGATTGTACGCAAAAAACACATTTGTGAGGATTCAGACAAATCTTATAATGCCTACATCGTATAAAAATGGCTCGTAAATGAGTGATATGATCTGCTCTGCGTAAGGAATGAGCAGGAAAATCATCGAGGTAGGGTTGCACAATGTGTTTAATGTCATGAAATGCATAAGACATTGCCCTCTGAAAAGTGGCGCCAGCATTCTTAAGTCCAAAAGGTAATTTGCGATAAGAAAAAGTCCCCATTGGACAAATGAAAGCTATTTTAGGTTGATCTGCAGGGAGTATGTTAATTTTATTGTAACCGGAAAATCCATACATGAATGAAAACATTTCACTTCCAGCACAATCATCAATAATTTGATCGATATAAGGGGTTGGATAGTTGTCTTTTGGACAAGCTCAATTTATATCCCTATAATCAATGCATACTCGTATTGTTCCTTGTTTTTTATTGACAGGAACAGTATTAGACACCCAATCCATTAACGGAATCAGATAAATAAAACCTACACGAAGTAATTTTTCAACTTCTTCTTTAATAGCAGTAGCTTTTCTCGGATGTATCTGACGTAATCTCTGTCTGATGGGTTTAGCATCCGGGTATGTCTTAATTTCATGAACAACAATCGATGGATCGATTCCTAGCATTTCTTCATATGACCAGGAAAAAATGTTGCAAAATTCCTGAAATAGGGATTTATATGCTTGGATTTCATCTGGCGTACAAGAAGCACCTATATGAATGTTTTCAATAATTCCGGGTTTTACTGAAATGTCAATGGGAACCGTTGTAGAAATGTTTTCTAAATTTAATTCAAAATCAGAAGATGAGTAGGATTCTGAGGTTCTTTGACGTAATAATTAGTAAAAATAGAGGAAAAATTATTCTCAAAATGATCGAGATCAGGGAAAAATGAAGACCTATGATGTAGATCTTCCCATGGTAATTCATCAATAGACAAAAATTGACGAATTTTTTCATCAGTATTGAATACGTGGTGATCAAGATCTGGAATTGATGTCGAAGCTAAGCTCGATATTGAAAATGACTCCTCATTGATCACATTCACTGGATCTGATTCAGTTGAAGGAGAATCAAAAAATGATTGTATAGTCTGATATGCTAATTCAAAAGGACTCAAAGGCATTGCGCTATCGAAAGAATCCAGTTATGATTCTGAAGGTACTATCCAAGGATCATCAAAGGATATAGTACTTGATGTAATCATATTGATATTAGCAATAGGAGGTTGTACGTTGGGAGCAGGGAAGGAAAAATTTCCTAATAAAGCAGAATCTTTAATTAAGCCTACCCCAACATCCTTGTAAGGGATAGTCGATTTTCCGATATGTTGGATACTATCAGTAGAGGTTGGGTCAGATGAATAATATGAAAGCTGATCTATTTTAATGATCTTTCCTTTATGAGGAAACATGATGAGATGAAAGATCGACGATACAACAACAATCATGGTGTAAGACCAACTACGACCCAGGAGAAGGTTGTAATTGTTGATCATCGGTTGTCATTGATGTCAACCCAAGCAGCACCAGGGGCTAACCCAATATTGCATGGGAATTTTGACCTACCAAATTAATATATTCTCGGTCAATAATGCTTTTGATGGTTTCTACTTGTCGAGATGTTTCCGTTGATATATGGCTCGTCATGTAATTCTTCACGGTTTGAGAGATATTCATGTTTGAAGTTTGTACCCCCAGTTAGTGGGCTAAAACCACATGGGGTTGGGGTATGGGTCAGTGAAAATTCATAATTAATATTTTTTAAGCTCCTAAAATCACTCCCACGTTCACTTGTTGAAGCCCCTCTCAACTTAAGCATTTATATAAATTGTGATCTTCATTTCCTCCTTAGGCAAGGGATTTGGAAATTTGAAACAGGTTATCTTGACATTTTCGCTCTAACTATTTTTCTACAAAAGTTCAGAAGCTGAAATTTTTATGACGTGAAGTCGAAATCCTGAGGAATCTGCTGATCAGGAGCTCAAATTTGAGCTTGGGGAAAAAGCTCAAAAATGAAAGTGCTCAAATTGACTTGGAACCTAAGCGACCGGATAGGCTTCGATGATACGATCCCAACGCCATGAACGACACTCAAATCCGTTACCATATGGAGAAGATATTACATTTTGAAATCGCCCAATAACTTTCAATTTTGAAAGGAAATTTTTTAATATTATGTGTTGGGATAATTTTATTTTTTATTAAGGTTTAATAAATTATTAAATTATATATTTTTTATATTTTATATGATTTAAATTAATCATATATTATATTAATTAATATATGTTTTAATTAATTTTAAATTAATTAAACCTTATTAAAATCTAATTATTAAACCCCACCATATATTAAAACAAAATTCGAATTTATGTAAAGTCTTAAACCCAAATTCGAATTATTTAAAACCCACATGGCAAGTCAAAGGTTGAAAGGTCACGTGCGTGTTTACGTTTTGTATTGGAGCGGAGTTTTAAACTAGCCCGACTCCATTTATGTGACCATATGATATGACCGCACCCGTCGTGACCAGGGGGCCTAAACCTTATACTCCCAAGAAGCAACGGTTAGCCAAAGTTTCGCATGTGAACGCGGGATATATGAAACCGTAAAATTTAATGTTCTTGCCATTTCAGCGCCATTCCTCTAATTAAGGCGGATTCTCCACATTTAACTGCTGTTAACTACAGTTGGCCCACAATTAGTGGGATTTTTGCCTAACATTAGGCAAAGACTGTTTTGATGATATATTTCACATGGGAGATCCTTTTTGAGTGATTTTTTATTTTATTTTGGGTATCTTCAACCTTATGGACTCAATGGAGCAGGTTTTAAATCTAACAGAGGTCATCTTCAGAGGTTTAAGCATCGAAGAAGATGAAGGAGCCATCAGGGTCTGGAAGGAGAAGGCTGTGTATTGGACTGTGTTTCTCTGTTTAAGGTAAATGAATAGGAATGATTAGCTATTTCATGCCTTTTGAATCTGTTTAAATGGTTTTCAGAGCCTTTTAAGAATTTAGAAATCCTAAAAGCTTCATTTAAGTTCTAGAGGCCATTTTCCAAACAGAGTGTGTAGGCGAAACCGGAGCAGCCGGAGGCCGTTAACTGATGAAATAAAAATCTATATTGAATATTTCAGTCATTCTGGAACCAATGGAAGTGGTTTTAGATCATTTCTAGTACTTCTACAACTCAAGAAGTTGATATGAAGTCGTGGAAACCCTAGGCAAACCGTGGAGGAGAGTCATTTTTGGGGATGTTGTGCTTAATGTAAGCAATTTATTAGTTGGTATTTGATGTCTGATCATTATTAGATGCAGCAGTACTGGTTTCAGGAGTAGAAACAGAAATCTAAGGGAGTTTGTGCCATTTAGAAGCTCAAAGAAGCTTAGTGCACCAACAGAAGGATGTGTGTCCATGGAAGCCTAAAGCTCTTTGCAGGAATTGGACAACCATTAAAGGGATTTAAAATGGTATTCTCAGCCATTTGAATCATTTTCGTATTCATTGTGGTTAAGTGTGGAGCTTGTAAAAGAATTTAAGTACCTTAATCCCAAAGAGTCTAGTCATGTTGACGAAGCTCAAAGGAGATGTAGCCCAAGAGTTGGGGTGAACTCCTATATTATATTGCTGTTGTGTTTTGTTATTATATGGCTGAATTATGTTAATGATATACATGTTAAGTTTCAGCAAAAAAAAAAAAACTTAAAACACATAAACATAAGAAAAGACATACACCTCTTCCAAGCAAAAATTCCGCATAATGTCAAGTTTGAGTAAGGTCATTTTAATTAAGTCTGAGTGTTTACTTCTATCATTTCTTTAGGCAGAGTCTGTAAGAGGGCCAGGTACCTTCTGGATTCATCCTTTCCTTGAAAGGTGACATATCCGGTAAATGCCCCTACAGTTTATCTCTGTAATAGAAATAAGAAGTTCTCACATTTTCAGATTTAAATTTTGGAGTATTTGCACTCATTACATAAATGAAAATGGATACCTTGCACCCTTTTCAAGTCCAATCCATTTTTAGATCAGAAGGGTATCAGAGCTCGGGTTGAGCATTTGTTATTGTGCAAAAGGTTTTAAAACAGTGTAAGAGATTTACTATTTTATTGGTTGCAAAATGGTTGCATGTATGAGTTTTCTTGAATGAGAAGGGGTCTTTACTGACATTTGGTTAAAAGCTTGTCGTTTGATTGAAAGCTTTGAGGACTTTTCTTTGGAAGTTCCTTTTGGTTGTTTTGACCATTCACATAATGTCAAATTCTTCTACAAGTGAAGTTTCGTCCTTCACAAGATTCTTCAATGATGACATGAAGAATGAGTTCTTTAAGGTGAAGGACATGGTGCAAATTCTCCTTGAGGATCAAAGGGAAAGTGTTCAACTTCATGCACAATTTCTAGCTATGCAGGAAGAGAACATTTCTCCCAAGTTCTAAATTACATCAATGTCATGATGGCAATCTTCCTTACCATTGTTTTAAGCCATCATTGCAGCAAGAAAATGGACATTCCATGCAGAAAAAGAGGTATAATCATTTACATGATCAATTTGATTATGTTTCAACAAAGAATGATAATTTTTCTTGTTCAAATGAAAATAAGTTTTGTTGCACATTTTGTGGTCGATTTAACCATCATGTTTCGAGATGCTGGATGAGGAAGAAAGCACACAGGAAGCAGATGAAGCAAAGACTACCTTCAAAGAAGGTACATATGATTTTCACTTTTTGCCAAAAGAAGGGAGATGTTCTCTCTCATTGTTGGACTTTGCATCCAACTCGTCGTCCCACACACATGCAGCAAGAGGAAAAAAATATTGGCGAAGGTGGAATCATGGATTCCATTATTGATGTGGAAAGGGAAGTTTCACATGAAGAAAAGTTGTAGCAGCAAAAATAACCATGGAAGTGGCTTGGTGAGAAGTGGATGGACTTCTTGACGCAGTAAGACGTACTCCTTTTGTACATATGCAAATTTTGGATGTATGCATGTATTTTATGCTGTAATAACTTGTTTTTTTTGAGCCACCTTAGATCATTGATCAAGGCAGTGTTGTAGAGTTTCATTCTGTAAATTTCTCGCCAGAAATTTTTGTGTGAGAGCAAGAAAGACAGTAGTGGACAGTTGTGGACAAACACATTCAGGAAGGGAAATGTCAAATTCTTTCCATTTGTGGTTCAATTTCATTTGCTTTTCAAGGCAAAAAGTTTTGAAGGGCTGAAGAGAAGAGGATTTTTATTCTCTTGTTTTCTGTACTGCAGTTCAGTTCTTCATTTCAGTAAGCTTTTGGGGACCAAAAGCCTCTCATTTGGGAGGTGTGATCAGGAGCTCAAATCTGAGCTTGGGGAAAAAGCTCAAAAATGAGAGTGCTCAAATTGACTTGGAACCTAAGTGACCGGATAGGGCTCGGTGATATGATCCCAACGCCGTGAATGGCACTCAAATCCATTACCGTATGGAGAAGATATTACATTTTGAAATCGCCCAATAACTTTCAATTTTGAAAGGAAATTTTTTAATATTATGTGTTGGGATGATTTTATTTTTTATTAAGGTTTAATAAATTATTAAATTATATATTTTTTATATTTTATATGATTTAAATTAATCATATATTATATTAATTAATATATTTTTTAATTAATTTTAAATTAATTAAACCTTATTAAAATCTAATTATTAAACCCCACCATATATTAAAACAAAATTCGAATTTATGTAAAGTCCTAAAATCAAATTTGAATTATTTAAAACCCACATGGCAAGTAAAAGGTTGAAAGGTCACGTGCATGTTTACATTTTGTATTGGAGCAGAGTTTTAAACTAGCCCGACTCCATTTATGTGACTGTATGATATGACCGCACCCGCCGTGACCAGGGGGCCTAAACCTTATCCTCCCAAGCAGCAACGGTTAGCCAAAGTTTCGCATGTGAATGCGGGATATATGAAACCATAAAATTTAATTTTCCCGCCATTTCAGCTCCATTCCTCTAATTAAGGCGGATTATCCACATTTAACTGCAGTTAACTACAGTTGGCCCACAATTAGTGGGATTTTTGCCTAACATTGGGCAAAGACTGTTTTGATGATATCTTTCACATGGGAGATCCTTTTGGAGTGAATTTGTTTTTTATTTTGGGTCTCTTCGACCTTATGGACTCAATGGAGCAGGTCTGAAATCTAACAGAGGTCATCTTCAGAGGTTTAAGCATTGAAGAAGATGAAGGAGCCATCAGGGCCTAGAAGGAGAAGGATGTGTATTGGACTGTGTTTCTCTGTTTAAGGTAAATGAATAGGAATTATTAGCTATTTCATGCCTTTTTAATCTGTTTAGATAGTTTTCAGAGCCTGTTAAGAACTTTAGAAAGCCGAAAAACTTCATTTAAGTTCTAGAGGCCATTTTCCAAACAGAGTGTGTAGGCGAAACCGGAGCAGCCGGAGGCCGTTTCTGATGAAATAAAACTCTATCTTGACTATTTCAGTCATTCTGGAACCAATGGAAGTAGTTTCAGATCATTTCTAGTACTTATACAGCTCGAGAAGTTGATATGAAGTCATGGGCAGCCCTGGGCAAACCGTGGAGGAGAGCCATTTTTGGGGATGTTGTGATTAATGTAAGAAATTTATCAATTGGTATTTGATGTATGATCATTATTGGATGCAAAAGTACTGGTTTCAGGAGTAGAAACAGAAATCTGAGGGAGTTTGTGCCATTTATAAGCTCAGAGAAGCTTAGTGCACCAACAGAAGGATGTGTGTCCATGGAAGCCTAAAGCTGTTTGCAGAAATTGGACAGCCATTAAAGGGATTTAAAATGGTATTCTCAGCCCTTTGAATCATTTTCATATTCATTGTGGTTAAGTGTGGAGCTTGTAAAATAATTTAAGTACCTTAATCCCAAAGAGTCTAGTCATGTTGACGAAGATCAAAGGAGATGTAGCCCAAGAGTTGGGGTGAACTCCTATATTATATTGCTGTTGTGTTTTGTTATCCTATGGCTGAATTATGTTGCTGATATACATGTTAATTTTCAACAAAAACAAATAAACTTAAAACACATAAACAGAAGAAAATACATACACCTCTTCCAAGCAAAAATTCCGCATAATGTCAAGTTTGAGTAAGGTAATTTTAATTAAGTCTGAGTGTTTACTTCTATCATTTCTTTAGGCAGAGTCTGTAAGAGGGCCAGGTAGCTCCTGGATTCATCCTTTCCTTGAAAGGTGACATATCCAGTAAATGCCCCTACAGTCTATCTCTGTATTAGAAATAAGAAGTTCTCACATTTTCAGATTTAAATTTTGGAGTATTTGCACTCATTTACATAAATGAAAATGGATACCTTGCACCCTTTTCAAGTCCAATCCATTTTCAGATCAGAATGGTATCAGAGCTCGGGTTGAGCATTTGTTATTGTGAAAAAGGTTTTAAAATAGTGTAAGAGATTTACTATTTTATTGGTTGAAAAATGGTTGCATGTATGAGTTCTCTTGAATGAGAATGGGTCTTTACTGACATTTGTTTAAAAGCTTGTCGTTTGATTGAAAGCTTTGAGTACTTTTCTTTGGAAGTTCCTTTTGGTTGTTTTGACCATTCACATAATGTCAAATTATTCTACAAGTGAAGTTTCCTCCTTCACAAGATTCTTCAATGATGACATGAAGAATGAGTTCTTTAAGGTGAAGGACAGAAAGGGATTCTCCTGAGGATCAGCAGTACCCAACTTCATGCACATTCATGACAGGAAGAGAACATTTCCTCTCCAAGTTCTCAATTACATCACTGTCAAATAGGAAATCTTCCTTACCATTGTTTTAAGCCATCATTGCAGCAAGAAGATGGACATTCCATGCAGAAAAAGAGGTATAATCATTCACATGATCAATTTGATTATGTTTCAGCAAAGAATGATAATTTTTCTTGTTCAAATGAAAATAAGTTTTGTTGCACATTTTGTGGTCGATTTAACCATCATGTTTCGAGATGCTGGATGAGGAAGAAAGCACATAGGAAGTAGATGAAGCAAATACTACCTTCAAAGAAGGTACATATGATTTTCACTTTTTGCCAAAAGAAGGGACATGTTCTCTCTCATTGTTGGACTTTGCATCCAACTCGTCGTCCCACGCACATGCAACAAGAGGACAAAAATATTGGTGAAGGTGGAATCATGGATTCCATTATTGATGTGGAAAGGGAAGTTTCACATGAAGAAAAGTTGCAGCAGCAAAAATCGCCATGGAAGTGGCTTGGTGAGAAGTGGATGGACTGCTTGACACAGTAAGACGTACTCCTTTTGTACATATGCAAATTTTGGATGTATGCATGTATTTTATGCTGTAATATCTTGTTTGTTTTGAGCCACCTTAGATAATTGATCAAGGCATTGTTGTAGAGTTTCATTCTGTAAATTTCTCGCCAGAAATTTTTGTGTGAGAGCAAGAAAGACAGTAGTGGACAGTCGTGGACAAGCACATTCAGGAAGGGAAATGTCAAATTCTTTCCATTTGTGGTTCAATTTCATTTGCTTTTCAAGGAATTTTTTTTTGAAGGGATGAAGAGAAGAGGATTTTTATTCTCTCATTTTCTGTACTATAGTTCAGTTCTTCATTTCAGTAAGCTTTTGGGGACCAAAATCCTCTCATTTGGGAGGTGTGATCAGGAGCTCAAATCTGAGCTTGGGGAAAAAGCTCAAAAATGAAAGTGCTCAAATTGACTTGGAACCTAAGTGACTGGATATGCCTCGGCGATACGATCCCAATTCCATGAACGAAACTCAAATCCGTTACCGTATGGAGAAGATATTACATTTTGAAATCGCCCAATAACTTTCAATTTTGAAAGGAAATTTTTTAATATTATGTGTTGGAATAATTTTATTTTTTATTAAGGTTTAATAAATTATATATTTTTTATATTTTATATGATTTAAATTAATCATATATTATATTAATTAATATATGTTTTAATTAATTTTAAATTAATTAAACCTTATTAAAATCTAATTATTAAACCCCACCATATATTAAAACAAAATTCGAATTTATGTAAAGTCCTAAACCCAAATTCGAATTATTTAAAACCCACATGGAAAGTCAAAGGTTGAAA
This sequence comes from Pinus albicaulis, assembly GCA_034641835.2. Taxonomy (NCBI): domain Eukaryota; kingdom Viridiplantae; phylum Streptophyta; class Pinopsida; order Pinales; family Pinaceae; genus Pinus; species Pinus albicaulis. The sequence goes on along the minus strand of CM076571.1, from coordinate 290,814,124 downwards.
GGTCACGTGCATGTTTACGTTTTGTATTGGAGCGGAGTTTTAAACTAGCCCGACTCCATTTATGTGATCGTATGATATGACCGCACCCGCTGTGACCAGGGGAACTAAACCTTATCCTCCCAAGCAGCAACGGTTAGCCAAAGTTTCGCATGTGAACGCGGGATATATGAAACCGTAAAATTTAATGTTCCTGCCATTTCAGCGCCATTCCTCTAATTATGGCAGATTCTCCACATTTAACTGCAGTTAACTACAGTTGGCCCACAATTAGTGGGATTTTTGCCTAACATTGGGGAAAGATTGTTTTGATGATATGTTTCACATGGGAGATCCTTTTGGAGTGAATTTGTTTTTGATTTTGGGTCTCTTCAACCTTCTGGACTCAATGGAGCAGGTCTAAAATCTAACAGAGGTCATCTTCAGAGGTTTAAGCATCGAAGAAGATGAAGGAGCCATCAGGGCCTAGAAGGAGAAGGCTGTGTATTGGACTGTGTTTCTCTGTTTAAGGTAAATGAATAGGAATTATTAGATATTTCATGCCTTTTGAATCTGTTTATATGGTTTTTAGAGCTTGTTAAGAACTTTAGAAAGCCGAAAAGCTTCATTTAAGTTCTAGAGGCCATTTTCCAAACAGAGTGTGTAGGCGAAAACGGAGTAGCCGGAGGCCGTTTCTGATGAAATAAAACTCTATATTGACTATTTCAGTCATTCTGGAACCAATGGAAGTGGTTTTAGATCATTTCTAGTACTTCTACATCTTGAGAAGTTGATATGAAGTCATGGGCAGCCCTGGGCAAACCGTGGAGGAGAGCCATTTTTGGGGATGTTGTGCTTAATGTAAGCAATTTATCAGTTGGTATTTGATGTATGATAATTATTGGATGCAGAAGTAGTGGTGTTAGGAGCAGAAACATAAATCTGAGGGAGTTTGTGCCATTTAGAAGCTCAGAGAAGCTTAGTGCACCAACAGAAGGATGTGTGTCCATGGAAGCCTAAAGCTGTTTGCAGGAATTGGACAGCCATTAAAGGGATTTAAAATGGTATTCTCAGACCTTTGAATCATTTTTGTATTCATTGTGGTTAAGTGTGGAGCTTGTAAAAGAATTTAAGTACCTTAATCCCAAAGAGTCTAGTCATGTTGACGAAGCTCAAAGGAGATGTAGCCCAAGAGTTGGGGTGAACTCCTATATTATATTGCTGTTATGTTTTGTTATTATATGGCTGAATTATGTTGCTGATATACATGTTAAGTTTCAGCAAAAAAAAATAAACTTAAAACACATAAACAGAAGAAAAGACATACACCTCTTCCAAGCAAAAATTTCGCATAATGTCAAGTTTGAGTAAGGTCATTTTAATTAAGTCTGAGTGTTTACTTCTATCATTTCTTTAGGCAGAGTCTGTAAGAGGGCGAGGTAGCTTCTGGATTCATCCTTTCCTTGAAAGGTGACATATCCAGTAAATTCCCCTACAGTTTATCTCTGTATTAGAAATAAGAAGTTCTCACATTTTCAGATTTAAATTTTGGAGTATTTGCACTCATTTACATAAATGAAAATGGATACCTTGCACCCTTTTCAAGTCCAATCCATTTTCAGATCATCTGCAGTAAAAATTTTAGATCAAGGTGCACAATATTTTTGGAGATATGATCTGTGGAAGTCAGGGTTTTTGCAAGCTCCTGAAATTCATCTCAAAGAAGTGACCTTGGTAAAATCGTCATAACTCTGTCTCTGAGTATCGGATTGGAATTTTGTACAAAGTGGAAAATTGTGCATAGTGTTTATTTTTCTCTCTATCAATTTCAGAGCCAAATGAAGAAACAATGACACTTGGCACGCCGTACAAGTGCGCTCTGCTGAAATACTGCATAATTAGGGCATTGTGAGAGATTGGGCATAAATCTCTCTTGAAGAATCCAAAATGGGTCAGACCTGTGGCATTGGAAATAAGACTCAGAGGACTACTACAAGACTAAAAATCAGATATTGAGGATCTGAAATAACAGAGATACACCAGATTCAATATCGAGCTCCTAGAAGGAAAGAAAAAACTAGATCATGTGTTGTCAAGGGTTGCAAAGGACAAGACTTTCTATGGCAGCAAAGCAAAGCAAGGTGCAACAGAGGGTAGCATGACAAGAGAAACAACCAAGGTGCATAACAATAGCAAGAAGTTCATCATATGAAGTCTTCAAGTGGGCAGCACTGCATACAATCATTGTAAAGGTGTCATTGTACTTAGTCATTGTAAATACATTATTGTACAAATTGTACTAGTATCTATCTGCCAAGGGTTGAAGAGGCAGTTTTGGGAGGTCTAGGATCATCATTAGGTGGTTGTGTCAAAGTTTGGGTTATGGTATAGTATATCTTCTTCTTCTACATCATTCTATATCATTGTAAAGTGGACCATTTTCCCGGGTACGGGAGTCCATTCTTCTTTTATTATTCTATAGGGTGGTAGGGTGGTGCTAGGGTGAGTTGTAGCTCATTGGGTGTTGGGGCATCTGTTCAGTTGACTACTGAAGAATCTCGAGCGTTGGAGCATCCATCCAGTGGGAGCTGGAGAAGAATGCTTTTCTAGATTCTAGGAAGTTGGAGCTTTATTTTCAATTGGAGTTAAATATTAAAGAATTATTAGAAAAGCATTAGGTGTTTTTTGTCCCAGAGTGGGTTTCCACCTTAAAAACTGTGTGCACTTGTGTTCCTCTTGTTTTTTGCTATCATTATACAAAAACTGATAATAATTGAAGATTAAATAATGCTCTAATTGAAAGGAATACTGATTCACCCCCCTCTCTCAATATTTCCAGCAATTGGTATCACAACTTGGTTCCTTCAATAACAGTTTAACAGCTGGAAGGAGGTCATGGAGCATACCAAGAATGGTGTACCTCCATTCAATGAAAATAATTATGCACTTTGGAAAGGAAGAATGGAGGTCTATCTCTTGGCGCAAGGTTACGAAGTATGGGACACTGTTCAAAATGGATTTACATCAACCGTGGATGAACAAGGTAAGAAAAATTTGGTAAATGATGCAAAAGCAAAGAATATTATTATCAGTGGAATTATTGAATCTGCTTATCATAAGGTGTTGGTTTGTAAAACTGCAAAAATGTATGGGACAAGCTTGAGAATATATATGCAGGTGACTCAAATGTCAAAGAAGCGAAGCTTCAAATCTATAGAGCAAAATTTGAGCAACTCAAAATGAAAGAAGATTGCAACATTGCTGCATACTTCCAATACGTTGATGAAATAACCAATACTCTGGAAGGATTGGGAGAGCCAGTTGACGAGAAGACTATTATACGGAAGATTCTTAGAACATTACCAGGGAGATTCAACCCAAAGGTATCGATCTTAGAATACAGTGCAAATCTAGACAAACTCAGCAAGGAAGAATTACATGGAGTTCTCATAGCATATGAAATGAGACTTGATGAAGAAAAGGGTACTTCAAATCTAGAAACTGCGTTCGTTGCATCTAAGCAAACCAATAAGGACAAACAAACTTCAATTGAAATGACATGCACCTGCAAGTTTGAAGAAAAGGGAGATGATGGAGAAGGTTTTCAGATGAAGAATATTCTTACTTTACGAGAAAAATAAAACTTGGTAAGGGAAAATTCAAAGGTAAACTTCCATTGATATATTTTGGTTGTGGTGAAGTTGGGCATTTCATAGCAAAATGTTCGAACAAAAGTGATGGAAACTCAAAAGGAAAGAAAGGCTTTAAGGAATTCAACAAGCAAGACAAAAAGAAAGGATCCAAAAGGATCTTTCTCTCTAAAGAAGATAGCTCACCATCCGATGAAGAAAGTGACAACAAAGAAGAAGCCAATGATAAAGTATTATTTATGGCCAAGCACAATAAACAAGAAGTATCAAACAATGAAGAAGAAGGGTTGACCATAGAATAATTTTAAGAGGAAACAATCAAGCTTATAAAAGAGTTCAATGCTGAGAAGATCCGTTCCAATACTCTTGAAGAACAAGTTCAAGGTCTCAAAATTGAGGTTGAAGAACACAAATGTATTGAAGAGTCACTTCAAAAGAAGTTGGAAGAAAGAAACCAAGAAAGGGAAGCATTAGAAGCCGAAGTAGTCTCTCTGTGTAAGGAAGTGAAGAAGGGAAAAACTATCCAAAACTATGCCAACATCTCAAGGGCTTTGGAAGAACTCATCAAAAATCAACGATCTTACAACGACAGAACTGGCCTCGGTTAAAAATAAGAAGAAGCAGGACCTTCTACAACAAAATACAATGAACCTATGAGAACTGACATACATGAAGACTTCATTGGACAAGATTCACAAGCACATCCTTGGAAGACGATTCCTCGATGAAGATTTTCATCCAGGTACCAACATATTTTTCATGGCTATTGTTATTCATGTGGAAAATTTGGTCATAAAGCTGTAGAATGTCACACGCACCCTAGGAACCAATACAATTCCAAGAGATTCTTCAAATATGAACCTCCCAGGGCTCAGCGAAACATCGATAGATTTGAACATTTAATGAATAATATTGAATGTTACAAATGTAAAAAATTTGGACACATAGCCAAAGACTGCAGAATTGAAAAATCCTCCAGAAGAATCTTCGAAGCCACAGAATGAATGAACATGGAAGAAGAAGAAGAATGATTATTTTTCTCTCGCTTTCAAGGCTCAAAAGAACAAAGATGTGTGGTATGTTGATAGCGGTTGCTCAATGCATATGAATGGAGATAGAAATAAATTTGTATCTCTGAAAGAGAAGAAGGATGGAACCGTGTCCTTTGGAAATGATGGATCTTCAAATGTTATAGGATCAGGTACTATCACTCTCGGATGCAAAGATGCTCTAGCCAATAATTTTCTATTGGTTGAAAACATGAATCACAATCTACTCAGTGTTGGACAAATGTGTGATCACGGACACACAATACTATTCAACTCCACAAAATGTGAAATTAGGAAAGGCATGTATGGTAAAATTGTGGCTACAGCAAGTCGAGCTCCAAACGACATATATGTTCTGGATGAAGCAACTAAAGCATGTCTAATAGCTAAAGAGGATGATACAATAATTGGTAGCAATGATGATCGACTAAGTAAGAAGTTTGATACAAAGGTGCAAAGTGATTTCGAGATGTATCTACTTGGTGAGCTGACATACTTCTTAGGGCTTCAAATATCTCAGCAAGAGAAAGGAATGTTTATATGTCAAGCCAAGAACATCAAGGAAATTCTCAAGAAATTTAAATTGGAATATTGCAAACCCATCCTTACTCCAATGGTAACAGGTTGCAAATTGAGCATAGATGACTCATCTAAGGATGTGGATCAAAGGTTGTACAGATCTATGATTAGTAGTATTATATATGTAACTTCCTCCCAACCAGATGTTATGCAAGCAGTTGGACAAGTAGCAAGATTCCAAGCAGCACCAAAAGAATCACATATTAAATATTCACCAGCATTGGAATATCTTCGCCAGAATCTTGGGATTCTCCCAAGTTCTCATTAGATTTTCCTTTTTCAGAATATAAAGGGGGATTGGAAGCAGATTACAGGTCTGCAGGACGATTGTGTGTTAGGGGGAGTGGAAGTGTGTACAAGTCCACAGGATGGTTGTGTTTAAGGGGGAGTTACCCTTTGCCATTGATGTCAAAGTGGGAGAGAATGTTGTAGGAAGAGGTTTCATGATTGCAGGGGGAGTAATTTGTGTTGCCATCAATGCTAAAGGGGGAGATTGTTGATCAACAGTTGTCATTGATGTCAACCCAAGAAGCACCAGAGGCTAACCCAATATTGCATGGGAATTTTGACCTACCAAATTAATATATTCTGGGTCAATAATGCTTTTGATGGTTTCTACTTGTCGAGATGTTTCTGTTGATATATGGCACGTCATGTAATTCTTCACGGTTTGAGAGATATTCATGTTTGAAGTTTGTACCCCCAGTTAATGGGCTAAAACCACATGAGGTTGGGCATGGGTCATTGAAAAGTCATAATTAATATTTTTTAAGCTCCTAAAATCCCTCCCATGTTCACTTGTTGAAGCCCCTCTCAACTTAAGCATTTATATAAATTGTGATCTTCATTTCCTCCTTAGGTAAGGGTTTTGGCCATCCGAAACAGGTTATCGTGGAATTTTCGCTCTAAATATTTTTCTATGAAGTTTCAAAAGCTGAAATATTTATGAGGTGAAGCCAAAATCCTAAGGAATCTACAGTACAAATTTCAGATCAAGGTGCACAATATTTTTGGAGATATGATCTGTGCAAGTCAGGGTTTTTGCAGGCTCCTGAAATTCATCTCAAAGAAGTGACCTTGGTAAAATCGTCATAACTTTGTCTCTGAGTATCGGATTGGAATCCCATAAAAAGTGGCAGATAGTGCACAGTGTGTAATTTTTTCTATATCAATTTTAGTTCCAAATGAAGAAACAATGACACTTGGAATGCCATACAAGTGCGCTCTACTGAAACAGTCCATAATTAGGGCATTGTGAGAGATTGGGCATAAATCTTTATTGAAGAATCCAAATTGGGTCAGACCTGTGGAATTGGAAAGAAGACTTAGAGGAATACTACAAGACAAAAAATCAGATATTGAGGATCTTAAATAACAGAGATACACTAGATTTAATATCGAGCTCCTAGAAGGAAAGAAAAAGCTAGATCATGTGTTGTCAAGGGTTGCAAAGGACCAAAATTTCTATGGTAGAAAAGAAAATCAAGGTGCATCAGAGGGTAGCATGACAAGAGCAGCAACCAAGGTGCATAATAGCAGCAAGAAGTTCATCATATGAAGTCTTCAAGAGGGCATCACTGCATACAATCATTATAAAGGTATCATTGTACTTAGTCATTGTAAATACATTATTGTACAAATTGTACTAGTATCTATCTGCCAAGGGTTGAAGAGGCAGTTTTGGGAGGTCTAGGATCATCATTAGGTGGTTGTGTCAAAGTTGGGGTTATGGTCTAGTATATCTTCTTCTTCTACATCATTCTATATCATTGTAAAGTAGACCATTTTCCCTAGTACGGGAGTCCATTCTTCTTTTATTCTTCTATAGGGTGGTAGGGTGGTGCTAGGGTGAGTTGTAGCTCATTGGGTGTTGGGGCATCCGTTCGGTTGAATACTGAAGAATCTCAGGCGTTGGGGCGTCCATCCAGTGGGAGTTGGAGAAGAATGCTTTTCTAGATTCTAGGAATTTGGAGCTTTATTTTCAATTGGAGTTGAATATTAAAGAATTATTAGAAAAGCATTAGGTGGTTTTTGTCCCGGAGTGGGTTTCCACCTTAAAAACTGTGCGCACTTGTGTTCCTCTTTTTTTCTGCTATCATTGTACAAAAACTGATAATAATTGATGATTAACTAATGCTCTAATTGAAAGGAATACTGATTCACCCCCCCCCCCTCCTCAGTATTTCCAATAGTAATCCAGAGGGGCATCAACCACTTCCACATCTAGATTAACGGTTTTTCCTTCAACCTCTATTGGTAGATCCTGTAAAATACCATACGCCTGAAAACCTCTTCCATCAAAAGCTTTGAGGATAGTTGGTGATTGGTTAATTGTCGGATAACCAAGTGATTTCCAACATTTTAACGACATAATACACGTGGAAGCCCCTTCATCAACAACAGTACGAAAAATACGTTTGTTTTTTACTATTACCGAAATTTGAAAAGCCATTTGATAGGGTAGGTGTTAGGACCTCACAATGTACCATTTTTACCATACATATTGACACCACCTTACCCTTTATAACTATATTTAAAAAGGGTTCCATTATCATTTTCATTCATTTTATCCAAAGGTATAGGAAATCTTCCTCTTTACTATATATTTAATTTGTTTAATATAATTCCACATTACTCTTATATTTCATCATTAATCGAAGGTAGATTGTTGCTAACACAAGTCTAAAAGATCGCAGATAATTTATGATAAGGTACGTGCTGTGCTGAAACAATCGGCCGTTGCTGAAACAGTCGACTCCGTTGCTGAAATAGTCAGTGGGCACGCAAATTCCGTCACTACTTGTGATTTTCGATTCTGGAAGAGTATTTTGGGAACAATGGCAACAAGATGAAGACAAGCAAGGAAGTGGTTACACGGATTGTTCTGAAGCCAGTACTTTTTCTATATCTGTTGTAACAATATTTTTCTATGGAAGAATAGAAGGGCCTTGTTTTAAGAAAGAAGAACAGATTTGGATAAACATAGATTTGCTCTGATGTAACTGTAATATATGTCTCCTCTTTAAAAAGAGGAGACATCATCATTAGAAAGGAAGAGAGTTAGAGACTATAGGAAAAACATTATTTTTGAGCGGAAAGGAGCAAGACTCCATTGTAATGTATCATTCCTTTTTGACAGATGAATAAAGGTTTCTTTTGAGCGCTTCAATTTAAATATTTCCCTGGGGAATCTTGTGAGAAGGAAAGGGCCCACCTTCATCACAAGATTCACCCGATTGCTCCTGTATTTTGTTGAGTTTCTTTATGATATTTGCACCTTAATTTAATTCTGTTTGCTGAAACATCATTTGCATAGTTCTGTAGTTCTTTAAGCATTCTGTTTTCCTTAAACGCTGCATGAGTTTGGTAACATTCATTCTTAAAGAAGCCAAGAGATATTTTTCTGTTATCTGTCTGAATGTATGATTGATGTTGGGAAACAGGTGCTGAAGATTCCTGTGCAAAGGAATAGGGTCCTGTTCCCCATTTGTTGACTCTCTTTTTCCTGCAGTGTGATTAGTATCAGGAGACAGGTGCTGAAGATTCCTGTGAAAAGGAATAGGGTCCTGTTCCCCATTTGTTGACTCTCTTTTTCCTGCAGTGTGATTAGTATCAGGAGACAGGTGCTGAAGGTTCCTGTTCATGGGAATAGGGTCCTGTTTTCTTGAAATTATCTTTTCTACAGTGTGATTAGTATCAAGCAGCAGGTGCTGAAGTTCCTATTTGGAGGAATAGGGTCCTGTTCCCTGTTATGGTTGATTGGTTCCCTTTCCTGCAGGGTGATTTCCTTTCATTAGGATTCTTAAAACACTGCAATAGAGGAATTGCTTCTACTATAACACAAGTAGACTTCAGCGTTGTTAAAACAGGGTGTGAATAATTAGATTTGTATGATTGATAATTGTGTGACTTTTACTACAACATTATTTTTCTTTTGGAATTGAGCATATCCAGTGTGTGGTTGTCTTTGGAATAAACAGACCTTCCCGGGTTGACAATTTATGTGGAGCTTGAATTGCTAAAACAATTAAAGCGACCAACATTTTGGCGTCGTTGCCGGGGAAGGCAATTGTAGATTTCAAAAGCATTAATATTTTCTTTCTAGATGTACAGATTGTATGAGAGGACGCAGAACCCAGAAGAAAACTAATCCTACAGGTGGCAAGGGCAAAGGAAGGGGAGGAAGAAAGACTTTTATTGACGAGATTGTATCAAAGGCTGAATCATCACAGAGATTAAGTTCTCGAAGACCAAAACTTCAGCACTCCCCTCAATCGGATTACAAAACAGAGGAAGTTGTGGGCCCTGAAAACATAGAGGAGCCAGTAACGGATATTAAAGGACCAGCAATCAGTGCTGGAGAGTCAGAAGAAAGTGCTAGCAAATCAGCAGAGCACGTTGAGGAACTAATAGAGAGTGTTGGACGACCAGTGGAAAACATTGAGGAGCCAGTAGAAGATCTTGACGATCGAGAAAGTGCAGTAGGAGAACAGCCAATGGAAGGAAACAACGAAGAATTCTTTGGTGGAGGACGTGTAGATCCTGAAGGAGAAGGAAGGGATGAAAATTCTCTCTCTACCTTGGGATTTCCTATCAGTGATCTCCCTAGAGGAACAACTCCTATGAAGAATATTCCATTGTCATCTTTACCTAAATTCCATGGTTTATCCTCTGAAGATCCGGATGAATTTCTTTTTGAATTTGATATATTATGCAGAAGTTATGATTATGTTACTAATGCTCAAAAGTTGAAACTGTTTCCAGCAACATGAAAAGGAAATGCTTTAAGATGGTTCATGAGCCTTGGAAGTCAGGTAATCACAACATGGGAATAGATGAAACAGAAATTTCTGCTTAAATATCAAGACTATTGTTGGACGAGAGAAAAGAAGGATGAACTATTCAATATGGCACAAAAGCCGGACGAGAATCTGGAGGACTATGTAGAAAGGTTGCAGTATAATCTACAGAGATCTGATCATCCGAATATAAGTAAGGAAATTTGCAAAACAATATTACTTAGAGGATTAAGGGATGATTGTTTAGACATGTTAAACATGCTTGGCAAGGGAGATATATCTAAAGAATCATATGATGAGATTGTTGAACTTTGTAAAAGATGTTCAAGGGGAGCTGCAAAGAACAGAGTAAGTAACATAGATCCCACCTATTCAAGAGTGCAGAAATCAGCTAGTGGGGGAGCAACAAGAGCTCAAATAGGTAATTTACTTGAAGAATTTAAAACTGAGATGTTAAGTTCTTTTGCTTCACAAATTGACACCTTGCAGGTTAAAAAGAAGCAGGCTGAAGCAGAAGCAGCTCTGGCTGTCTTTTGCCCGAAGTGCAGAGACAAACATCCACTAAGGGAATGCCCATTGGACAAAATACCAATCTGCACCCTTTGTGAGAAAGATCATGAAACACAACAATGTCCTTCTCTACCAGGAATAAAGGCAGCATTGCAGCCAACGGAAGAAGAAGCTGAAGCAGTTTACCTGCTAACTCAAAGAAGACAATGGCAACCAAAAGGACAAGGTATGAATTCTAGTATGCCATTTAATTGTTGGAATAATTATTCTGCTTTCAGTCAGACAAATTACCCTCCCTTTAATCAAATGCAATACCCACCCTTTAATCAGATGAATTTCCCACCCATGCAACAATCAAACCCTCCCTTTTTTGATCTTGCAATGTGGACTCCTTGGCCCCCACAACAGCCATCTTCTTTTAACCCTTGGAATTCAAATTGGAGAAGCCAACAACTCCCGTATCCAAATCAATTTCCTCAATTTCAACAACCACTTCCTCTGCCATAAAATGCTCCACCAAATAATCAAATGAGACCCCAACTACCTGTGCAACCAAATCCTAACCCCAATAATAAAGTTGTGCAAGTCATTGATATTCAGAATCAGCCTATATTTCCTACTATGCAATGTCATGATATTCATTTGAGATCCGGGAAAATAGTAGAACCTATCATTGATGACATAACCTCTTCTGATTTTGATAAAGAGGAAACTGAGAAACATAAGAAAGCACAACCACCCTCTAACAAGGGTATTGAAATAACAGAACCACCATTCCCCGAGCGTTTAGTTTTAACTAGAACGCCTGAAACACCTGCTTTTAATCTTTTAAGGGAATTGCAAAATTTGTATGTTAAAATTCCACTTTTACAGGCACTGCGAGATGTACCGATTTATGCCAGAACCATAAGGGATATTTGTGTTAAGAAACCTGGTAGAAAAACTAAAGATCCCATTACAGTTCATGTGATGGGTGACTTATCTGCATTAATGTCCGGAAAAATCCCTCCTGTGAAATATGGTGACCCCGGCCATCCTACCGTGACAGTTCAAATTGGTAAAACAATGATTCCTAAAGTTCTGGTAGATCTAGGTGCTGCAATAAACATAATGACTCTTGAAACTTCACAGTTGTTATAGCTGAATAACACAATCAGAGATACACCAAATATCCTGGAGTTAGCTGATCCTTCTACAATTAAACCAGAAGGAGTTGTTGAAGATCTAGTTATCTCAGTTGAATCCTAGAATTACCCAGTTGATTTTGTCGTATTACAAACTAAAACAAAGCTGGGGGGACATCCTTTAATTCTGGGGAGGCCATGGCTGGCCACAGCCGATGCCTTTATCAGTTGCAGATCTGGTTCAATGAAAATTTATAATGGTTATGAAACCAAACAGCTTACTCTTTATCCTCATGCTACACCCATAATTAATAATGAAGATTCTATGTGGATGGATTATGATGATAATGCTATTCAACCCATTTTAACTATCGGACAAGCCTTAACTCTTAAAGACAATACAGAGGATGAAATAATTAATAATTTTATTTGTGAACCTTCCTCTGTAATTGTTAAAACACACAATCAATTGACTGCAATTTTTGAAACAGATACCCAGGAAAATATTGAATCTGAAGACTTATCTCAGACATTAACCACCATCTCATCTAAAAGCATAACAGTCGAAATCGAACCTGGCAAGACATTAAATATAAATCCTGATCTAACAGTTGCTGAAACACAACAGTTAATGAAGTTATTACGTGCAAATAAGGAAGCATTTGCATGGGATTACACGGATATGAAATGAATCTCTTCTGAATTATGTACTCACCGAATTTATATTAAAGAAGGATGTCGACCAGTCTGTCAACCCCAAAGATGAATGAACCCTAATTTAAGGGAAATTGTTAAAGAAGAACTTCAGAAATTGCTTAATGCAGGATTTATATACCCCATATCTGACAGTGAATGGGTTTCCCCATTGGTAATTGTCCCTAAGAAAAATGGGAAATGGAGAGTGTGTGTTGATTACAGAGCCTTAAACAAAGCTACTCAAAAGGATCACTTTCCTTTGCCTTTCATTGATCAGGTGTTGGATAGTCTGTCAGGGAAGAAATTCTTTTCTTTTCTAGATGGATTCAGTGGGTATAACCAAATTCGAATTGCACCCCAAGACCAGGACAAGACCACTTTCACTAGTCCTTGGGGAACTTTTGCTTATAGAGTTCTTCCATTTGGGCTATGTAATGCACCAGCAACTTTTCAGAGGGTTGTTATAGGAATCTTTTCTGATATGCTGAATGACTCTATGGAAATATTTATGGATGATTTTACTCCTTATGGTGTGTCTTTTGAAGATGCATTAAAAAATCTTGAGAAGGTACTTAAACGTTGTATACAAGCTCACCTCTCCCTAAGTACTGAAAAATGTCATATGATGATGAGTGAAGGAGTAGTGCTTGGACATTTTATTTCATCTCAAGGTATTCAGGTAGACCCATCTAAAATACCAGTCATTCAGAATCTTCCTGTTCCTAAAACACAAACTGATGTGAGAAGTTTTCTAGGTCATGCTGGATATTACAGAAGATTTATTAAAGATTTTTCTAAGATAGCTTCTCCATTATTTGTGTTGCTTATGAAAAATGCTGAATTTAAGTGGACTAATCCTTGTCAGAAAGCCTTTGTAGAACTCAAGCATCAGTTATCTATCGCTCCTATTTTGAGGGGACTTGATTGGGCCCTCCCTTTTCATATATCTTCTGATGCTTCAGACACTGCAATTGGAGCTGTCTTGGGACAAGAGGAGAATCATCTTCCTTATGCTATCTACTTTATCAGTAAGAACATGACCCCTGCTGAGCTTAATTATACAGTTACCGAAAAAGAGTTTCTTGCATTAATTTATGCCATTAATAAATTTCGACATTATATCACTGGTTATTCTACTTTTGTCCACACTGACCACTCGGCTATTAAGTATTTAATGAAAAAATATGTCACAAATGCTCGAGTTACCAGATGGCTATTATTACTGCAGGAGTTTGATATTACAATTGTAGATCGGCCTGGTAAAGAAAATGTGGTGGCTGATTTCCTTTCACGGCTAAAAACTGATAATAATATTCTAGTAGATGATTCCTTTCCTGATGAGTATTTATTTGCAGTCTCTGCTCACTCTCCGTGGTATGCAGATATTGCCAATTATTTGGTTGCAGGAAAATTACCATCACACCTATCATACAGAGAAAAGAGAATAATTGTTCAACAAAGTGCCAGGTATAGCTGGATAAGTGGGTGTCTTTTCTATACAGGGCTTGATCAGGAAATCCGAAGATGCATTAGGGAGGATGAAGTGTACGACATACTAAAAGCTTGTCATGATGGCCCTTGCGGAGGGCATTTTGCTGATAAAATAACAACACACAAAATTTTGAGGATGGGTTACTATTGGCCCTCATTATTTAAGGATGCAAAGAAATATGTGAGGGCTTGTGACAGCTGCCAGCGAATGGGTCAACCCAATCATAGAGATCAAATTCCATTAAACCCCCAAGTAGTTTCCGAACCATTTGAAAGATGGGCCTTGGATTTCATAGGACCCATTAATCCTCCATCCAATCAAAGAACTTATATATTAGTCTCTACAGACTATATGACTAAATGGGTGGAGGCCAAAGCACTTATTATAGCCAATGAAGAGGTTGTCCTAGCTTTCTTATTTGAAGAAATCTTCACTAGATTTGGAATTCCTAGAGAGCTAGTTATAGATGGAGGACCTCCATTCAATTCTCATGGTTTTAAGTCCACCCTTCAGAAATATCATATTCATCATAGAATGACTACACCATACCACCCCCAGGCCAATGGGCAGGTGGAAAGCACAAATAAAGTATTAGAAGCCATTCTAACTAAAAAATTGAAGGATAACCAGAAGGATTGGTCTCAAAGGCTCCCTGAAGCACTATGGGCTTACAGAACTACCTGGAGAAACACTACAGGTTTTTCTCCCTATGAATTGGTTTATGGTAAAAATGTTGTTTTTCCTGTGGAATTTGAAATTAAAACTCTAAGAACTGCTTTAGCTGTTAATCTTGATTTGACTTATGTGCAGACAGTTAGGTTGCAGCAGCTTCTTGAATTGGATGAAAAGAGATTAGATGCCATTCACCAAACAACCATGATTCAACAACAGAGAATGAAGTGGCATGATAAAATTATCAAACACAAGCAGTTCCAAAAAGGTAATTAGGCCTTATTGTATGACTCTCGGTTTGAAAATTTTCAGGGTAAGCTACGTACACGATGGCTTGGACCATATGAAGTAGATGCTGTTTTTCCTAATGGAACAGTAAGACTTTTAACAATTGATGATTCTAAAACACCTCTACTAGTAAATGGTCATAGGCTTCGTTTGTACCAGCACCCTGTTTCTAAAGAGGATTTCAAGGCTGCTTGCATGACTGATACACATTATCTTTTTCTAGGGGAGTCTTCTGCTCCGCACAGCATTTAATTTTCTGCACTATATTTCTAGCATTAGATTAGATTTAAAACTAATAATCCCTGTCAAGGGTTGGCATGTTACAATTGAATTTTGCAAATTATGGAAGAACTCATTAAGGAGGACATATTCATCACAAGAAGATCTGAAGCTTCAATCATAGAAGCTTTGTTCCCTTCATTTCAACCCATATCCCTTTTATTACTTATCCCATTTCTACATTTTTCCCTTTTTCCATTTTTTCCCCACTTCTACCATTCCTGAAATATCATCTTTCAGCTAGTATTTCCCGTTCCTTACTGCTGAAATTATCCCTTAGCAAATACTTCCCCCACTTGTTTTAAACCCAAATCATTACATCCCATTCTCCTTATTTTTCCCTTTGCTGAAACACCACTTTCAGCAACATGTCACTCATTTTTCCATTGCTGAAACACCACTTTCAGCAACCTGTCATTCATCTTTTCATTATTAAAACACTATTTCTTTCTGCTGCTATACAAGTTTTTCAGTTCTCCACTTTTATTCTGTTAGCCACCTATATTTTTCAAAATATATCAGCTGGTGGCTAAATATTCTTTGCAGCCTCCAAGAAACAAATTCAAGCCTGAAATTGTTGGTGCTTGAAGTCTGATTGGCAAGATCATGAACTGCTGGGTCCTTATACTTTCCCCATCTTTGCCTCTGTTGTCCCATAAAAATCCAAGTGAAATATTGCTGCATCCTCCTCCTTTTTCTCTCCCCTCCTTCCATCTTTTCCTCTTTCCTTCAAGTTTTCTTTTATTCATAAAAACCCCATCAAACCCTTTTATATTCCTTGTTCCTCTATTAAACCTCATTTCTTAAGGTCAAAAACCCACTTTTTGACCTATCGGAACCTTTCCCCTTTTGCAAAAAATCATTAAAACCGTAGAAAAACATGTGTTTCTATGCGTTAGGTTTTAGCCCCTCAGGCTAAGCCCCTTTCCGTTTCTCCCTCCATATGCTCCGACGCCCGAAACCGTGTGCTAAGACCGCCAGGCGCTTAACCCTCGGAAATAATTCATTACCCAAAAAAACATTGAAAACCTTTGTAAAATGCGAAAAGGGGTTTGTTTTATTTTTCCGACAAAGAAAATATTATTAAAACTCCGCCGTTGATCTATCCCACAGATCAACGGCGCGGAGTCAGTCTTCCCCTGGTGGACCCCCCCCCGGTCCCCGGCGCCTATTTTCAAAAACCCGTGGTTTTGTGCCCGCACCACTTTCCGCGTTAAAACGGTTTCCCCCCGTCGGCCAGCGATTCCACCCGCTGGCCGACACGTGTTTTCCACCTCACTCCAAAACCGCCGTGTCAAGTTTTTTCCCCGCGCGTTAAGTGTTGTCCCGTGGCCCCGCAGCGGGATTCATCCCTAACAAAATGGATCTTGATCCTCCTATCAGAATCCGCCGGTCCCTATTTGCCTTTCCGCTCACACATTATTTCTTCTTGCTTGAATATTTTTTTTTTTGCGCATTCGATAGCGCCGATCCCCACGCATCGATCTCCGTAGATCGACGGCGGCTCTCTACCTATTCTCCCCGATTCCATTGAAAGGTCCACCTTTTCCCGTTGACTATTCAAAATCGCTCCTAGCCGTCGATCGTAATTCGATCAACGGTTCCGATTTCTCCATCCACCCGCACGCCCTCCGATGCAGTTTGCCCATATAACGCAGGATTTCCTCATTTTTCTTGTTTTTTGCAGGTTTTCAAAGGGTTTTTCTTCGTATTCTACGAAATCTGAAGGATGAGAGTGACGACTCCAATCCTCCCGGTTTGTCCATAGAATTGATCATACGGAGAAGAACAGAGATATTTACAAAGTTTCATGAGCTTTGGTTACCACACGTCCCTGCAAAGCTTGAAGATGACCGCCAAAAATCAGAGCAGAGAAAGAGTATCAGGTTAAAGATAAAATGAACCAGACCAGTGGTTTTGTGAGAAGATTGGCGGGGATTACGGCTAAAAACGATTATCAAAAGCCTAATTCCCGGTTCTGAACGCGGATTAAAGCAAAACCTAAAGGCGTTCATCAATCAGATCGCTTTCACCGCCATACTTTGAGGCGAATTGATTCCTCAACCACCACAGTGCCACCTATTGCCTCAGAAAGCCCAAACAGAGGATGAATTTATTGAACAGGATCAGATATTATGCCTCGAACAAACCAAAGGAGTTATTACTGCACCAGATTTCAACGACAGAACGTCTGCAGTAACCCTAACAGTACGCAGAGCCTCAAAGGTCAATATAAGCTCTCTTCGAGCTTACTTCTTAAAGTATAAACACATTAATGCAATGTAACACCTGTAGAATTTCTTCATCGAACCTCTCGGGGTCAGGAAGACATTAATTCTGCATTGATTGTGCTTGAGATCTTTTAAAAACAGATCTCACCTCCTCGTCCTTCTATAAATACCTCAGTAGAAGATGAGTGAGGGGTTGGATTAGTTGGTTGTTAATGTAATTGCTGAAGCGTTGTAGCTATTTCTGAGTCGGAGACTCTTGACTGTAAATAGTGGTTTCATGGGCTCTTGGAGCTCTGCTGGTGACCAATAGGTTATGGTCGTGAAGAAGAGATGTATTAAAACACTGGATGTGAAGATTGTAATCGGTTTGAAGCAATCAATACAAGTCGATTTATGGGATCCTGGTCTAGGCTGATGGTGATGTTATTCTCACTGTAACTTGTTATTTTATTTTTGTTTTCAATTTGTTTCATTTTCTACTATAAAGAACAGTTTAAACATTGTTAGAGTTTTCTGTACACCAGTGACCTTCTCTGGCTGAAAAATCTTTATCCCAATGTTTTCTTCTTATTGTGTTATTTAGAAATGATTTAATTCAGTCTAAGTACAGAGATGCTGGCGTTCCCTCATCTTTCAGTCACTGCTGAATGTTATTTTTAAATGTTACTTTCATATATGTTGTGTAAGGAATGAATTGAGGAAATCAAAGGTTAGCCCTGAGTCCCTTTCTTGTTTGCTCAACTATTTGTATGTTTCCCTTAGGATGTGTCAAAAGCTGACTAGTTTCAAAGTACTTATCAGATCTTGGGCCATTCTGTGTTATCTTGGTGATTGTCTTGGAAGTAACTAAGTAAAGGAGAACTAAGATGAGGAGAAAGGTGAGCCCTGCCCACTAGTTTCTGTTCTAAAGGTTACCTTCAAGTTTCCCTTTGTTTTAATCTGTTTTCTTTTAGAAGTGTATCAAAGGCTGGATAGTTTCAAAGCACTTACCAGATCCTAGTTTGCTTCTATGTTTTTCTTAAGTGCCTGGTCAAAGGCTGGCTAGTTTCAAAGTACTTACCAGATCCTGGGCTGCTCTTTGTTCTGCATCTGTTGATTCCCTTTCTTGTTTTATCACCCCATTCCATAAATCAAACTTCAAAGAGATCCTTAGGCCTAGATGACTTGCCCCATAGATTAATCTTGAACCTGTTTGTTTCAATTAAATTCCCTCATGACTCCATAGCCCAATGGACTGAAATTTGCCATCATCTTTCTTTAGAATCAAAACTTACCTTGTTACTTGCAACTTCTCACCTTTGAACCTATTTGCATATATATCTTTCCGTCTCAGACAGCAACTATGCTCAACCATCTAAGAAAACCAAACAAAACCCTTGGCCTTCATAACTAGCCTAATATCATCACCCCAAACTTCAAAGACAATATTCATCTTTGTACATATTGGAGAGATCCCTCTCCAGATTCAGGAGGGCTAGATCCTAGAATCCCAAAGTTGGTTGAAATGATGTTAACTCTGTGATCGGACTTTGCCAATCTTGCTTGTTACAGAGACCTAACATTTCTGGCGACTCCGCTGGGGACTCTTACCTCAGAATCCTCATATAAACATTTTGAGAGTAAAAAGCAGCCTTTCCAAGCACCACCAAAGAATGGTAATCGCGATAAAACTTGTTTGGATCAGTGACAAACTAGGTCAGTCCTAGGGT
The DNA here is from genome assembly GCA_034641835.2 of Pinus albicaulis. Lineage (NCBI taxonomy): Eukaryota > Viridiplantae > Streptophyta > Pinopsida > Pinales > Pinaceae > Pinus > Pinus albicaulis. Next base: position 290,795,070 of record CM076571.1, on the reverse strand, counting down.
TCTTTTAAGTCTTTATCTAACCTTGGAAAATCAGCTAGCTTAGCCACAAGGGTAGACTGTCTTTGTTTCTTAACCGTAGCTAAGTTTTGAGGCAAAGCTAGGACATTCTTTCAAAAGACCACAAATATAAACACTTCCGAAAATACCAAAAACATTGTAGATTGGTAGTAAAACACTAGTTTTGATATCTGTATACGACTTTGATGTGTTTTACTCTATACTCTTAGACAGAGTCTGGAAAGGGCCAGGCAGCCTCTGGATCTCATCCTCTTTTAAGGGGGGACACATCTAGTGAATGCCCTCCCAGTCAATCTCTGGTTAGAGTTTGTTGTGTTTTGAGATATCCTTGAAGAAGAATGATTCACAAACACTGTGGTGGACAGTGCATTCCTTTGAAAACACTCTGAACCTTCCACCTGGCGACTCCACCATCCTGAACAGACCTTAAGACTCCACTGAAAAGAACCCTTGTCGTTATAAAATCATTCAAACTCAGTTAAAGGACTGTAGGATTCGAATTGAGAAAACAGATTAGTTAACCGTCTAAAGATTGTCATATCTGGTTGAACTTTTGTTGTTTAGATTGGGTCTAACCCCATAAACATTTTGGCTCCTAAAAAGATTCATACTAGAGCCCATCCTGACCCAGATCCTCCCGAAATAGTGGACAACCCAGAAAGAATTCTTAGGAAGTCTCCTTGGGTACAATCCTCTACTATCTTCAGACCACTCATAAGAGCCAATTCAGTCCCTGAAAACCTTGCAGCTCTTCAGGAATCACAAATTGGCCTATTAAATCCGTTCAGAACTAGGTCAGTTGGTGATTTAGATCGATTAGATTCTGAGCCTACCCTTCTATCTCCCGAAACCAGTGGGACTCTAGGGAATAGAGAATCAACACCACCTGATTTACATTTCTTACATAATTTAGGTGTCTCTCACCCAAAATCAGCTCAGAGATCTACTGCTGTTCCATCCACTTCTGTTCATCCTTCATCCACTGTCCAAACCACCCCACTTCAACCCACACCTCCCCTTGTAAACCCACCCCCACCATATATCATGGCAGCATGGTATGCTCCCTTAGTCCTTCCTGTACCATTAGTCAATCTTCCACAGGACTATCAGTCCAAAATTCCATTATATGATGCTAATAATACCACAACAGCATCTCAACATGTGGACAAGATGAATGACTACTTCGACAGAAATGAATTTGATAATGAATCTGTCAAAATTAGATTGTTTGCTCAAAGTTTGGGGGGAGATGTGAGAAAATGGTTTAAAGGATTAACCCCCCATAGTATCAACGACCTTCAAGCCTTCCATCAAATTTTTTTAAACAAATGGGAAGTAAGGAAAAACCCTCTCCAAGTCCTTGCTGACTATAACAATCTCCATAGGAACCCTGGGGAAAGTGTACAAGCTTATTGTACCAGGTTCAACAGTGTGTATAATGCACTTTCCCCTGAACTGAAACCTCCTCAGGGATCGGCCTTAAACAAATTTCCTGAAGGGTTTGATCCAGACATGACATATTCACTCAGAGAAAGAGTCTTTGCAACCCTTGAAGATATGCAAAGAGGTGCCCTTTCTGTAGAGGTGAACCTTATGGAGAAAAGAGCAAGGATGAAAGCTAAAAAGAAAGTGTCTTTTAGAGAGGAATCCACCCCTTCCACTTCAAGCTCAAAGATGGAAAGAATGATGGAAGAAATGATGAAGAAAATGAGCATTCTTGAGAGGGCGCAAGCGAGTATAAATCAAAATGCTCCTCAAAACAGAAATCAAAACCAGAATCAGAATTTTAGACAAAATCAGCCTCCTAACAGACCCAGGGAAGATGATCAGCAGATCATCCCTCCCTTCCATCAGAACTTTTTAAGTGAGGTTGAGGAAACAAATGAAATAACAGAGGAAGATGATATAAACTTATTTGGGGTAGGCGATGATGACTTTGAGGTTCATTATGATAATAAACAAGGTCTTTATACACCTTATGATGACAGAAGAGATGATGCTGAAAACAACTACCAAAATATGGAGAACGCTGTCATAGAACCTTTAAGGGAATATGAACTCAGAAGTAGGTCTAATCAACAAACACCCAACAATAAAACCTCTGACAAACCTTCTCAAAACAGCGCTACACCCAAGGCTAAGACAATCAAACAAAAGGACAAAACGGTGGATGTTGATTCTGGTAAAGATAAAGAGAAAGACACTCAAAACATCGAAAAACAGAGTGCAAACATTAGTAGTACTAGCACCTCAGTTAGTGCTCCTGCAAAAATAACTGCTTCAATTGTAGATAAACCAAATCAGCAAGCCGTTATTGCTGATAAAGGGGCAGTAAACAAGGCTGAAGTTAATGCTCTGAAGAATCTAAACCTTTTCAGCCTGGAACAGGAAATCTCAAAGATCAAAATCTCTGTCCCTTTAACTGAGTTGTCTGCCCAGCCTGTATATAGATCCAAAATTTTGAAGGCTTTGAACTTAGAAAATAATGAAGACACCCTCAACCTTAATGATGACCAACCAGAGCTTATTTTTGGTCCCGAGATTGAAGGAAAGTTCCAGGAGGGTCCTATCCCTCCCTTTTATGTAAGCTTAAACATTCATGACAAAATTCTGCACAATGCTATGCATGACTCAGGCGCTTCCCACAATTTAATGCCAAAAGCTGTAATGGAAAGCCTGGGTCTTGAAATTACCAGACCTTATAAAGACCTGTACTCCTTTGACTCAAGTAGAGTTAAGTGTCTAGGATTGATTAAAGATCTCTGTGTTAATCTAGCCCAAATTCCAGCCAAATGTTTAGTCATGGACGTTGTTGTGGCTGATGTTCCCCTGAAGTATGGAATGCTTTTATCAAGATCTTGGGGGGCTAAGTTACAAGGGACTATGCAAATGGACATGGCCTATGCAACCATCCCTGTCTTCAATCAAACCAGGAGACTTTATAGGGAATCTCACATGCAATACACAGTCACAAGCCAAGAACGGCCTCAAAACTCTCCACTCTATGCTATAAACACGAGCCTTGATTCTTTTATCATGTTCAACAATAAAACGCTCACTGAACAAATTATTCCGGAAGAGTCCATGGCTGGGGTTAAAAAGGAGGAAAATGAAGCCGAATTTCCAGAACAATATACTGTGTCTGAAAGTCTTAGCAAATTTAACACAGATCTGGAAATCCTGGATATCAATCCTGTGAGCTCAAAACTTAACAGTCAGAATGACAGTCCTCAACCTGATGAAAAATTTGGGGAATCAAACAATACAAAGTCCATTCCTCAAACTGAAAATCTGCCTCTCTGGACTATGTATTTTGATGGGTCGTGCACCAAAACAAATGCAGGTGCAGGTGTCTGGATCACTAACTCTAAAAAAGATCATACAGAATGCATTTCATGCAAACTAAACTTTCAGTGTTCCAATAACATAGCAGAATATGAATCCCTCCTCTTGGGCTTGCATCTTTTAAAAAAAACTAGGTGCCAGGAGAATCGATGTATATGGGGATTCTGAATTAATCATTAGGCAAGTCAATGGGGAGTATAATGCAAATCACCCCAGACTTAGTGCCTACAGGAATGATGTCATTGATCTTTTGAAAACTTTTGTGGAGTACACCTTATCTTTCGTCCCAAGAAAGAAAAACATTGCAGCCCACAATTTAGCCTTTGCTGCTAGAACCTGCCCAATACTATATGATGACACCTCTCAGATAAAATTCAGACCAGCTATCCCAGATAACAAGAAGTATTGGCAGGTATTTGATGGAGATAAACAAATAGAAGACTTCATGCAATTCAGAAATGAGTTTGAACCCTATAGTTCAGATTCAGATTATGATTCAGACTGCAGTGAAGAAAATTTTCTTGGTGAAGAAGAACCATCTCCACTGCTGGTAGATATAAACCTTCAGACTATCATGCCCACGCACCAAACAGGATCAAGTCCAAAACCTGAAACAGAAGAAATGGAAACTCTGCATTCTAGTACTGATAGTCTGCCCAAGGGTTTGGCCCCCCTAGAAGAACTGTTTGATTTTGATGATGTGGCCAACAAACCAAAACTGGAACCTGTGGAAACTGAAGTGGAAGAATGTAATATAGGCCATGAGGAGAAACCGAGATTGATTAAACTGTCTAGAACTTTACCGGCTCACATTAAACTTAGATATTTGGAGCTGTTTAAAGAATTTTCTGATGTTTTTGCATGGAGTTACGAAGATCTCAAGTCCTATGACACTGAAATAATACAGCACAAAATCCCTCTTAAGGAAAACCAAAAACCATTCAAACAAAAACTGCGCAGAATAAACCCTGTCCAGTTGCCATTGGTTAAGAAGGAAATTATGAAAATGCATGATGCTGGGATTATTGTCCCTATTAGATATTCTGAGTGGGTATCTAATCTGGTGTCAGTTAGGAAAAAGACTGGAGAAATCAGGCTTTGTATAGACTTCAGAAACTTAAACAAAGCTTCATTAAAGGATAACTACCCTCTACCCAAGATGGATCATATTTTACAAAGGGTGGTAGGGTTTAAAAGAATTTCTTTGCTAGATGGCTATTCAGGGTATAACCAAATCCTAGTTCACCCTGATGATCAATTAAAGACAGCCTTTACTACGCCGTGGGGCACTTTCATGTACGTGAAAATGCCTTTTGGTTTAATGAATGCGGGAGCAACCTTTCAAAGAGCCATGGACATAGCATTCTCGGAGGAATTAGGCTTCTTCATCATTATATATCTTGACGATGTAACTGTGTTTTCAAAAACAGATGAAGAACATTTAGAACACTTGAGGAAAGTTTTCGAGAAGTGCAGAAAGTTTGGGATATCTTTGAACCCCAAGAAAACCTTATTCGGACTCCAAGAAGGTAAGCTTCTTGGACATATCATTTCAGAAGAGGGCATAAAGATAGATCCCATGAGGATTGAAGCCATATTGCAAATCTCCCACCCTCGGAACATCAAAGAGTTGCAGTCTTTCATAGGAAAGATTAACTTTTTAAGAAGGTTCATCCCAAACTTGGCTGAGCTCCTTAGGAATATCACAAACATGTTGAAAAGGGAGCAAGGGGTGAAATGGACCGCAGAAGCAAAGACATCCTTTGAACTGGTTAAACAAGCATTAACCAAAACACCAGTTCTCATAAGTCTAGATTTCTCGAAAGACTTTTATATCTTCTCATTTGCATCAGAACATACTATAGCTGCTGTCCTTTTACAGAAAAACCCACAAGGACAAGAGCAGCCCATTGCATTCTTCAGCAAGGCATTGAGGGATGCCCCTTTGAAGTATAATATTATGGAAAAACAGGCTTTTGCCCTGGTGAAAGCTTTGAAAGACTTCAGGGTATACATCCTTCACTCACATATCATTGCCTTTGTCCCAAATTCGGTGGTAAAAGACATTTTAACCCAGGATCCAGATGGTAAGAGAGGTAAGTGGATTGCTGTTATTCTCGAATATGATTTAGAGATTAAACCCACAAAGCTTATCAAAGGTCAGGGTCTAGCCAGGCTAATGGCTGAATCAAATTGTGAAGTTCTTGATATTAATATGATAAATACTTTGGATGACCAGGAAGAATTCTCAACTCCTATTTGTTGAAGATTATTTTGCGAATTCTCCTTGGTATACTGATATTGTTTATGTTTTGCTTAATTTAAACACACCTCGTGGTTTATCTAAAACAAAGGCAAGATTCCTAAAGTTAAAAGCTGTAAACTATTGCATTATTGATAAATGTCTTTATTGGAAGAATGCTAGTGGTATATTGCTTAAATGTTTGCCTGAGTTTGATGCAGTAAAAATTAAGCAGGAATTCCATGAAGGAGAGTGTGGAGGCCATTTATACTGGAAGTCAACAGCCAACAAAATTTTGAGGGCTGGTTTCTATTGGCCCACTCTTTTTCCTGATGTGCACAAACTGACAACTACTTGCCATAAATGTCAATTGTTTGAAGGCAAGAGAAAATTGCTATCCCTTCCTCTGCATCCAATTACCGTTGAAGCCCCTTTTCAACAGTGGGGACTCGACTTCATAGGAGAAATCCACCCATCATCTTCTGCTCAGCACCGATGGATCCTTACTGCCACAGACTATTTCACTAAGTGGATAGAAGCCATTCCTTGTGGACAGGCCAATGATTCAGTCATCATTAAATTCATAGAAACCAACATCCTATCCAGATTTGGCTGTCCTACCAAGATCATCACAGATAACGCAGCAGCATTTGGGTCAAAGAAAATGGTTGAATTTTGTCATAAGTATCAAATAACATTGGGGCACTCCAAAGCTTATTACCCTCAAGGTAATGGTCTTGCAGAGTCTTCCAACAAAAGCTTAGTGAACATAATAAAGAAACTGTTGGAAGACAATAAGAAGTCTTGGCACACCAAGCTGGTCCATGCACTGTGGGCTGACAGACTGACTCTGAAGAGATCCATTGGTATGTCACCTTTCCAGCTTGTGTATGGTACAGAGGCAATTTTTCCTAGCAGTCTTGGTGTACCAGTTATGAAAATAATTCAAGAGCTCTAGACTGAAGAAAATGACATAATCAGAAGAATAAATCAGACCATTCATCTTCAGCAGACCAGAGAGGAAGTGTACAACAAAGCATTACAGAAGCAAGACAATATTAAGAAGATATTTGACAGAAGAACAAAGGCCAGTAATTTCAAAATTGGGGACAAAGTTTTAAGGTGGGATTCCAAAAGAGAAGAAAAGGGAAAGCATGGTAAATTTGACAATCTATGGCTTGGCCCTTACTCCATTCATTCAGTTGCTGGGAACAATGCATTTTTCTTACAAGAATTGAGTGGAGCAGAATTGTTTGGGGGTCCTGTCAACGGCAGGATGCTCAAGCATTATCTTTCTTAAAAAATTATTTCATGTTCTGAAGCCTTTTTCACCTTTTTGTAAATACTTCATCCATCTTTGCATTTAAAGCTATGAAAAATCGAAAAATACAAAAAACAAAGAAAGAAAGAAAAGAGGGCAGAAATGAAAAATAAGAAAGGCAAGGCCCCATGCCAAAAAGAGAAATGAATCTGAAAGTGTGCAAGCCTAAATGCCACTCCTTGAAACACACTTCTAATCGGTCAAACTGTTTAATCTTGACTGATTAGCTTTCAACTTTCTGCTGATAGGGTAGCAAATTTGATTTGCCAAACTGTTTAATCTTGGCTTATCAGTAGATAGGGTAGGGTAGAAATTAAAGTTCAAACAAACTCAAAACCTGAACCAAAGTTTCCAAAGCAAAGACTCAAAGCCGTTTTAAATTCTGAGTCAAAGAATGTGAAGACCTGGTTCTAATCAGCTTAAAACTTGAACCAGAAGGAAAGGAAGACATAGCTCAACGAAAAAGCAAAAACAGAGCTGAAAGGAAAAAAGAAGGCCATAATAAGAAACTTTCAGATCTTAAGCCTTCTGTTTTGATTTAAAATTTTCTGCAAATAATAATCTATGTGCAGCTTGTCTTTATGCCATAGATCATAGCAAGTCACACAGCTCAATCTTGGCTTAGCTATTTTTAAATTTCTGCTGTCGAATTTAAAGAGTGAAAGTTTGTTGGACTGTTTAATCCCAGCAAACAGTAGAATAGGTAGAGGAATATCCGAACTCAACTGTTTAATCTGAGTTCGGGGAGAAATAAGGAGTAGAAGTAGATTAGATTTACTGCTTTCAAAAGAATAAAATGTTTTGTTAAGAGTTTGCCAATCCAAATGCACTCTGTTGAAGAAAAAATGTTAGATCAGTAGGATCGGGGTAGGTAGAAGTTGTATTGATGTAATTCAGCTTTCTTTCATAACTGACCTTGCTTTGTCCAGAAGAAAAGCAAGAGAGAATGATCAGACATCAGACACCAGTCAGCATCCCAGAGAAATCAAGTCTGAATTCTTGACATCTTCAAGAAGACGCCATCCCCAAGTGGAGCCACTGTTAGCCACCCATATTTTTCAATTATAGCAGTTGGTGGCTAAATGTTCTTTGCAGCCTTCAAGAAACAAGTTTGAATCCAAAAAATTGTTGGTACTTGAAGTCTGTTGACAAGAGTCCAAATTACTGTTGGTTCTACATACTCTCTCTCTTTTCTGGCTCTGATATACCATGAAAATCCTAATCAAAGTGTTGCTGCATCCTCATCCTTTTCTTCTCCCCTTCCTCCTTTTCCTCGTTTCCTCCAACTCCCCCTTTTCCCCCATAAAGAACCTTATCTAACCCATTTATATACTATATTCCTCCATTAATCCCATTCCCCAAGGTCGAAAACCCACTTTTTGACCTATCGGAACCCTTCCCCTTTTGCAAAAAATCAAAAAAACCATAGAAACATGCGTTTCTATGCGTTAGGCTTTAGCCCCTCAGGCTAAGCCCCTTTCCGTTTCTCCCTCCATATATCCCCACGCCGGAACCGCGTGCTAAACCCGCCAGGCGCTTAAACCTCGGAAATAATTCATTACCCAAAAAACATTGAAAACCTTTGTAAAATGCGAAAACGGGTTTGTTTTATTTTTCCAACGAAGAACATATTATTAAAACTCCGCCGTTGAATCTGTCCCACAGATCAACGGCGCGGATTCAATCTTCCCCTGGTGGACCCCCCCCCGGTCCCCGACGCCTGTTTCCAAAAACCCGTGGTTTTGCGCCCGCACTGCTTTCCGCGTTAAAACGGTTTCCCCCCGTCGGCCAGCGATTCCACCCGCTGGCCGACACGCGTCTTCCACCTCACTCCAAAACCGCCGTGTCAAGTTTTTCCCCGCGCGTTAAGCTTTGTCCCGTGGCCCCGCAGCGGGATTCATCCCTGCCGTCGGATCTAGATCCTCCTATCCGACGGTCCCTATTTGCCTTTCCCGCTCACCTGTTAACAAACTCGCCCGCCCGATAATTTTTTTTTTTTTTTGCGCATTCGATAGCCGATCCCCACCGTCGATCTCCGTAGATCGACGGCTCTCCTTTATTCTCCTGATTCCATTGAAAGGTCCACCTTTGTCCCATTGACTCTTCAAAATTACTCCCGACCGTTGATCGCGATACGATCAACGGTTCCGATTTCTCCATCCACCCGCACGCCCTCCGATGCAGTTTGCCCATATAACGCAGGATTTCCTCACTTTTCTTGTTTTTTGCAGGTTTTCAAAGGGTTTTTCTTCGTATTCTACGAAATCTGAAGGATGAGAGTGACGACTCCAATCCTCCCGGTTTTTCCATGGAATTGATCATACGGAGAAGAACAGAGATATTTACAAAGTTTCATGAGCTTTGGTTACCGCACGTCCCTGCAAAGCTTGAAGATGGCCGCCAAAAATCAGAGCAGAGAAAGAGTATCAGGTTAAAGATAAAATGAACCAGACCGGTGGTTTTTGTGAGAAGATTGGCGGGGATTACGGCTAAGACGATTATCAAAAGCCTAATTCCCGGTTCTGAACGCGGATTAAAGCAAAACCTAAAGGCGTTCATCAGTCAGATCGCTTTCACCGCCATACTTTGAGGAGAATTGATTCCTCAACCACCACAGTGCCACCTATTGCCTCAGAAAGCCCAAACAGAGGATGAATTTATTGAACAGGATCAGATATTATGCCTCGAACAACCAAAGGAGTTATTACTGCACCGGATTTCAACGACAGAACGTCTGCAGTAACCCTAACAGTACGCAGAGCCTCAAAGGTCAATATGAGCTCGCTTCGAGCTTACTTCTTAAAGTATAAACACATTAATGCAATGTAACACCTGTAGAATTTCTTCATCGAACCTCTCAGGGTCAGGAATACATTAATTCTGCATTGATTGTGTTTGAGATCTTTTAATTGGATCTCACCTCCTCATCCTTCTATAAATACCTCAATAGAAGATGAGTGAGGGGTTGGATTAGTTGGTTGTTAATGTAATTTCTGAAGCGCCGTAGCGATTTCTGAGTGGAAAACTCTTGACTGTAAATAGTGGTTTCATGGGCTCTTGGAGCTCTACTTGTAACAGATAGGTTAGATTGTGAAAAGAGATGGATTAAAACACTGGATTTGAAGATTGTAACCGGTTTGAAGCAATCAATACAAGTTGATTTATGGGATCCTGGTCTATGCTGATGGTGATGTTATTCTCACTATAACTTGTTATTTTATTTTTGTTTTCAATTTGTTTCATTTTCTACTATAAAGAACAGTTTAAACATTGTTAGAGTTTGCTGTACACCAGTGACCTTCTCTGGCTGAAAAATCTTTATCCCAATGTTTTCCTTCTTATTGTGTTATTTAGAAATGATTTAATTCAGTCTAAGTACAGAGATGCTGGCGTTCCCTCATCTTTTCGTCACTGCTGAATGTTGTTTTTGAATGTTACTTTCATATATGTTGTGTAAGGAATGAATTGAGGAAATCAAAGGTTAGCCCTGAGTCCCTTTCTTGTTTGCTCAACTATTTGTCTGTTTCCCTTAGGATGTGTCAAAAGCTAACTAGTTTCAAAGTACTTATCAGATCTTGGGCCATTATGTGTTATCTTGGTGATTGTCTTGGAAGTAACTAAGTAAAGGAGAACTAAGATGAGGAGAAAGGTGAGCCCTGCCCACTAGTTTCTGTTCCAAAGGTTGCCTTCAAGTTTCCCTTTGTTTTAATCTGTTTTCTTTTAGAAGTGTATCAAGGGCTGGATAGTTAAACACTTACGAGATCCTAGTTTAGCCTGCTTTTCTTAAGTGCACAGTGGTGGCTAGTTTCAAAGTACTTACCGGATCTGGGGAGTTTGCTCTTTTGTGCATTGTTGATTCCCCTTTTCTTGTTTTATCACCCATTCATAAATCAAACTTCAAAGAGATCCTTGACCTAGATGACTTGCCCCATAGGTTAATCTTGAACCTGGTACCTGTTTGTTTCAATTCAATCCCTCGTCTGGCCAATCATTTAGTGCCATCATATTTCTTTAGAATCAAAACTTACCTTGTTACTTGCAACTTCTCACCTTTGAACCTATTTGCATATATATCTTTCCGTCTCAGACAGCAACTATGCTCAACCATCTAAGAAAACCAAACAAAACCCTCAGATCCCTTGGGTGAATATTATTCAGTATTGAGTAGATCCTGATATGCTCATGTTTCTACATTCCAGAGAAATTTAAAGATTCTTCCATCAGTATCAAGCCATTATGAAGCACTCTATACTTCGAATTATAAAAACAAAGGTAAAAATATAAGGTATGTGGTTTTTTATGTAATACAGTTAAATAATATTTTAAAGAGAGGATCTTGCTCATAATGATTACAATCCCCGCACACTTAAACATCATTTCATCATACGTGAGGGGGGAATTTCGAAAATTGAATCATTATTCCACACCATCCAATCCACCGTCACTCTTCATATCCATTATTTCCGCCGTCATTGAAACTCCATATCCTTTGTTGCAACAATTAGCTTGACCAAAGCCTTTGTTTCTGTTCTCTGCACCTCTGCATGTGACTCAAGTTAGTAGCTATGGGAGGTTCGGCTATCAGACATGAGCCTGGTTCGATAACTCTTCTTGAATTGTTCCCAGAGGCCTACCAGATTTTTCAGCAGGCAGGATGGATAACATACTTCGAAAGGTTAGGAGAATTTGATCCTCAGCAAGTTTTAGAGTTTGCGTATAATTTTCAGGAAGACTACTCAGTGGTTCAAGGGGTCTGAATTTCGGTCACAGAGGAAGATATAGCACAAGTTTCAGGGTTGCCGGTCACAGGTTCTCGCTGGTTCAACAGGAAACAAGTCATTTTAAATACACATCAAGACTTCCTTCTTCCAGAGGAACAGGTTGAGAATAAGGGCCGCAGTATAAGTCTGCATTCATTACCTTGCCCATGGCCAACAGTAGCTGAATTCATCAAGCACTATTTGACATGCGAGGGGCGTTACCAGGTAGTTTATCAACACGACTTCGTTCTAATGAATCATTTGCAGCATGGTCGATTAGTTAATATTCCTTATTATCTACTTGGATGTATTAAAAACATGTCATATTACTGTAGATGGGTAAAATTCCCATTAATATCCCTTACCCATCATCGCTTATGTCAATTATTAATTCAGAGGGGTTTTGCTCAGCAAAATCCCCCTCTGAATAATCCACTCCTCCTCCAGCAAGCCGAAATTCCCCAGCCAGCCGAAATTCCCCAACAAGCCGGAAGTTCCCAAGAAACTCCCGAAAGTTCTTATGAAAGGCAACTGGAAGATATCCCTGACCCCCCATTGATCCCATCTTCAGAACCAGTTTACCTACCCCCAAGTTCATCCCATTTAGTAGAGTCACCCCTTCCCACTGTTCATATCTCTAGCGATGACTCTCAAGCTGAAACACCCCCATCTCCCCCTACTCATAAAAGGAAGAGACGAACCCCAACAGTCTCTGTCTCAAAACGACAAACAAGGGCCACATCCCAAGCTGTCACCTCTTCCGAAAGCCCTTCCCCTAGAAAATAATCTTCTCCTACAAAGAAAAGGAAAGTCACTGACTTTTCTGCTTTCCTACCTAGGAGGAAAATGAAAATGACTGTTGAAACTGAAGTCACTCCCATTTCCCCTGACCCTGCGACTATCCTGTTAAAACTTCAATCCTCATCACCATTCCAAATTCCCCAACCATTACCCGTCTCATCCTGCGGCACTGCTCCACAAGAACCAGATGCCCGGGGTAAGATGACATCGTTTACTACTCAAACAGTAACTGCTCCACAAGAACCAGTTACTTACCCAAAAGCTGAAACACAAGAACCAGCTACTGAGGTACAAAAATCATACACCAAGCATGATAATACAAGGAAACCAGCTGTAGCTGTAACACAAGAACCAGCTACAGCTGTGGATCAGCAGACAACTCCAACAGAATCAACCAGCACACAGGGTTCACCCACTATGGCATCTTTATTGGAGGAAAATGAGTTTTTGAAGTCAGAACTAGAGGCCTATAATAAAGAATTGATAATGGCAAGGGAAGCCTTTGATAGAGAATTAAATCTCTACATGTTGGCACACACAGCATTAGCACAAAAGAAGGATCCATGTAGAGAATACATGTGCCATGAATGTGGAAACATTTACCAACAGGCAGGATACAAAATAGTCAAAATTCCAGTACCTGAGGCATCCACATCAGTTTCAATTAAAGAAGAACGCCCTACTGTCACACAAGAACTAGTAGGGCCCTCAAAAAGTTTGGAAAAAGAAACCAAGCCATAGATATCCTACCCTGTGTTAGTCAGCTCAGCTACTCAGACAATGCCCCAACCCAGTACTTATAATGCCGGGACACAGACTCCACCATGGAAACAATTAGAAATAATGAATAACTGGAAGAAGTAGTATGCTATGGATCAAGATAAAATATTACAACAACATAAGTTGGCCTGGCAGAATCAGATGTATGCCAACTGGGATAATTGGGAGCAAACACTGCAACAGCTCAAGGATTCTAAGAAAGAAATCAAGGAATTAAAAGAGAAACTGGTTTTGATGTTTTCATTAGTGAAAAAATTGTTAGCCACACGGAAACCCTCGAATTATTCTCTGTTCCTTTCTGAACGTCTTGTTTATTTTCAATTGAAGGCAATTAAGGACGGGATACCTCATGAATTGCTCACAGCGGAACAATTTGTCAAAACATTTGCTGAGGCCCCCACTAGTGACCAACATTTGTTATGTGAACTTTATCTTCATAATGAGGCTATGCCTGAAAATAGACAGGTCAATCTCACTCCAATTTTTGGTGATGTACAAATTAGGGCATTTGTTTCATTTCTTGCCAATCAAATCACATGGAAAACTAATTTTATTGCAAGTAGGCATAATGAGGAGAATCACCTCCTTTGGATTAGACCGGAACCTTCAAATCCGGCCATTTTTGTAGTAGAATATCACCGATTTTTGCAGAAGCCAGGAATGCGCCGCTACATACAACAACTGCAAGCCTCAACACTTCTAAAGTGTCATCAGTTAATCAGAGTTAAGGAAACTGCAGCCTTGAAGGCCAACACCATGTTCTGGCAACAGTCATGTAAGGAAAGACAAGAGTATCACCCTTTTAGCCCTGATAATCTTCAAGCTGCACTATCCAGGGTACCAAACTACATCAGATGCATTCAGCAATGTGCCGAGAACTGGATTGGTTATCATTTTCACTTCCCGATCTTATGGATGCCGGTAGAACAATACCAGTCTCACTACCAATTGGCTAACAGGGACGAGGCAGTAGCATGGCAGAAATTGCAGAACAACCAGGGATTCTGAGCTTCGACAGAAGCCACCTTCCACAGTTACTGCTTGAGAAACTTGCATGCAAAGAGTCAGTACTCAGACTCAGACTCAGACTAAGAGTTGCCTGAGGACATGCAACCCTTTCAGCTGGGGGGGATGTTAGGACCTCACAATGTACCATTTTTACCATACATATTGACACCACCTTACCCTTTATAACTATATTTAAAAAGGGTTCCATTATCATTTTCATTCTTTCTATCCAAAGGTATATGAAATCCTCCCCTTTACTATATATTTAATCTATTTACATATAATTCTATATTACTCTTATATTTCATCATTAATCGAAGGTAGATTGTTGCTAACACAAGTCTAAAAGATCGCAAATAATTTATGATAAGGTACGTGTTGTGCTGAAACAATCGGCCGTTGTTGAAATAGTCGACTATGTTGCTGAAACAGTCAGCAGGCACGCAAATCCCGTCACTACTCATGATTTGCGATTCTGGAAGAGTATTTTGGGAACAATAGCAAAGATATGAAGACAAGCAAGGAAGTGGTTACATGGATTATTCTGAAGCCAGTACTTTCTCTGTATCTGTTGTAACAATATTTTTCTATGGAAGAATAGAAGGGCCATGTTTTAAGAAAGAAGAACAGATTTGGATAAACATAGATTTGCTCTGATGTAACTGTAATAGATGTCTCCTCTTTAAAAAGAGGAGACATCATCATTAGAAGGGGAGTTAGAAACTACAGGAGAAACATTGTTTTGAGCGGAAAGGAGCTAGACTCCATTGTAATGTATCATTCCTTTTTGACAGATGAATAAAGGTTTCTTTTGAGCGCTTCAATTTAACTCTTTCCCTGGGGAATCTTGTGAGAAGGAAAGGGCCCGCCTTCATCACAAGATTCACCCGATTGCTCCTGTAGTTTGTTGAATTTCTTTATGATATTCGCACCTTAATTTAACTCTGTTTACTGAATCATCATTTGCGTAGTTCTGTAGTTATTTAAGCACTCTGTTTTCTTTAACGCTGCATGAGTTCGGTAACATTCATTCTTAAAGAAGCCAAGAGATATTTTTCTGTTATCTGTTTGAATGTATGATTGATGCCGGGAAACAGGTGCTGAAGATTCCTGTGCAAAGGAATAGGGTCCTGTTCCCCATTTGTTGACTCTCTTTTTCTTGCAGTGTGATTAGTATCAGGAGACAGGTGCTGAAGATTCCTGTGCAAAGGAATAGGGTCATGTTCCCCATTTGTTGACTCTCTTTTTCCTGCAGTGTGATTAGTATCAGGAGACAGGTGCTGAAGGTTCCTGTTCATGGGAATAGGGTCTTGTTTTATTGAAATTATATTTTCTACAGTGTGATTAGTGTCAGGAAGCAGGTGCTGAAGTTCCTATTTGGAGGAATAGGGTCCTGTTCCCTGTTATGGTTGATTGGTTCCCTTTCTTGCAGGGTGATTTCCTTTCATTAGGATTCTTAAAAGATTGCAATAGAGGAATTGCTTCTACTATAACACAAGTAGACTTCAGCGTTGTTAAAACAGGGTGTGAATAATTAGATTTGTATGATTGATAATTGTGTGACATTTACTACAACATTATTTTTCTTTTGGAATTGAGCATATCCAGTGCGTGGTTGTCTTTGGAATAAACATACCTTCCCGGGTTGACAATTTATGTGGAGCTTGAATTGCTAAAACAATTAAAGCGACCAACAGTAGGCAGGGTGTAAAATTCTCTAAATCGAAGATCATGAGGTTCGAATCCTGCAGGTCCACGGCTCCTAAAGCTAACAATAGTAATTTTCTTTGGGCTGGGCATGATTGTAGCACTTCCAAAGCTGACATTGCTGAAGGGGAAATTTCCAAGTCTTCAACAATATTGTAGTTTTGAGCAGCTCTCGCATGTGGATTGAAAGCTGATTTACGAAGTACACCTTTAACATGCAGTTTGATTACTAAGTCAGGATTTTGTTTCTCGATCTGTAGCGGATCAGAAACTGAAGGAGATGTGGTTGATGCTGAATTAGATGTTTCTGCTTCTTTACCAGAATTTTTACTACCGTAATCTTGTGATCGCGTCACAACCATGAAAATATCCTCTAGCGTATTTGAGGAAGATCCAATCATATTACTATCTTGAGTAGGAAAGGGATCCTTCAAGACAATAGGTATGAGTGAACCCTTAACAAATTTCGATACCTCGGCTCTACGTGGACATTCTTTTGTAAAATGATCTTCATCACAGATCAAACATGGATAACGAGGTTTTCGTTTTTCGTCAGTTGGTTCACTTTTATCGTTTTTATCTTTTGAAGATTTTATCTTTTTATTCTTACCTTTCTTCTTACCACCAGTTTTAGGTTTGGTTGTAGATGACTCTACAACATGAATATTGGCAGAAGTTTCAATGGAAGAATCTCCTTTCGGTGAATCAGGTAAAGTGATAATAGGAGAATTTTTCTTGGAAGATTTCTTCTTACTTTTACCAGTGCTAACAAAACCAATTACACCATCTGCGGCATGAGAGTCAGAAGGAGTTGTAGTTAATTGACCAGTTCTTGGTAAATCAAGGATTTTATCATACAGAGTACCTGACTGGGTATATACAAGGTCAAGGTACTGAGCCTGAGAAATGACTTGCTCTTCTGTAACAATGCCTCCTTTGGCCACATCCTCAGTAATTTTGGGAAATAAGGATTTAGTAAAACATTCAGCCAAAATTTGATCTGGAATAAAGACCTTTACTAAATGCCTTCTTCGTCTCCATTCATGAATTTGATCAGATATGTACGTAGACATAGATTATTTTAATGAAGTCAACAATTCCGTGCCATTGTCGTATCTAACAGGCAACTGAAAATGGGTTAAGAAAGCAGTAGCTAGTGCATTAAAATTATTAAAAGAGCCTCGTGGTAACTCAATATACCATTTGGAAGCTAGACCAATGAGAGTTATCTGAAAAAGACGTAATCGAATCGAATCATTGATTAGTGAATTGGATGCACACTAGAGGTGATAAGTCATAACATGATTCTATGGGTCCTCTCCTGACTTACCCTCAAACTTTGGAATATCACTGGGCAACTTGTTTGACATTGACGACCAATATGGAAGATAAAAGATAGGATCGTTCGTAAGGCGCGATAGATCAGGTAAATCTAAAGTTGCTATAAATGGTAACCGATGGCTAGGGTCTTGATAAACTTGTATGATCAAACCAGTTCTAGGAGGAGGATATCCAGGATATCCTGGAATTGGATGTGCATTGGGAATCGTGAAACCTCCTGTAACCAGGATTAACCGGACCACACTGGGGTTGTTGAGGTATTTGATAAGTATACCCAGGGTACGGCTAATACTGATATACTGGATTTTGCGTAGCCTATCCAAATTGATACTGTCCTTGGTACGGTTGATAAGTAAATTGTGGTTGAATAGTAAGTATAGTACTTGTACCAGCTTGTATTGTAGGCATCTAGACCATATTCTGGATTGTAGGTCCTAACTGTGGCACAAATAATTGAGGAATATGCACTGATACAGGGGTAGTAGAAACATGAGCTACAGATACTCCAGAAATAGGTTTTATAGGTTGAACAGAAGTTGCAGCAGTAGCATAAGTTTGAGGCGGAGTCTGAGGTGTACTAGGCCTAGGCTGCTGAACAGAACCAGGTGCAGGATTCTTGAACAGTAGGCTGGATAGGTTGCTGGGTTGGACCAGAAACTATGGGCTGTCCAGATTGAGTAGGTAACTACACATTGGGTTGCAAAGTATATTGAATTTGAGATGGATCCCATGCCATATTCATTTCGGGGTAT
Source organism: Pinus albicaulis (assembly GCA_034641835.2). NCBI lineage: Eukaryota > Viridiplantae > Streptophyta > Pinopsida > Pinales > Pinaceae > Pinus > Pinus albicaulis. Next base: position 290,776,995 of record CM076571.1, on the reverse strand, counting down.
TGACCCATAGAAGGTTGTGCATATGAAGGACCATAACCAGGTTGAACATAATATTGATAATTAACTGGCGAAGTTCTGCTTCCTTGTAACAATAGTTGACCTAAAGGAGGTTGAAATCATTGAGTTGGGTACTGACCTTGAGGTTGATAACCTTGAGGCGTGTACTGAATCTAGGGTTGGTATTGACCCCGAGGAATAAAATGACCCTGGGGTTGACCCTGAGGAATAAACTGACTCTGGGGTGGACCCTGAGGAATAAATTGACTCTGGGGTTGACCTTGAGGAATGTACTGTCCTTGAGGTTGATATTGTCCTTGAGGTATGTACTGTCCTTGAGGTTGTTCTCCAGGAAGATTATATTGTACTATAGTTTGTCTTGGTAAAAAATTACCTTGAGGTTGCCCCCCAGGCGGTAACTGAGTACCTTGAGGTTGCCCCCTATTATCACTCAGATTTTCCTTGAAGTTTTTGGGAAAATGAAAGGGGTCCGAGGTAACCACAAACCAACTTTTAGGTACAGAATCTAGCCAATATGTACCCAGAGAGGGCTCTCTCTGTATAATTTAGCTTTGTTTTAAAAGATATCAGGCTAGTTATAAAGTTCAAGGGTTTTGATTGAGTTTGGGTGATGAAATTCAATAGCTAAGGGTAAGATTGAGTAATTTAGGGCATTGGGCTAATGGAGTCAAAGAGGACAACTTAACTGGATTAAGTCTCTTAACAAAAGATGGTTTCACAGGGCAAGATAATCAAACAGGGAACAATTATAGATCTCAAGTGAATGGGATGAGCTTAAATGGATGAAGGGAAATTAAGAATCCTTTAACACATTCAAAAGAGGGAAATTGAGTGATTATTAATAAAGAGCAATTAAGTACTCTTTACTAAATAATCAAAATGCTTAAACTACAAAAACATGAGCAATTAAGAATTCACTGTTTAAACCAGTTCAGAAGAAAACATTTAGAATAACAACGATTAACATCAGATTACACTTAAGCACTTTCTGATTTATTCATTTTCGTTAATCATTTAGAAATGAAACACAGATGATATAATAAACAAATATAAAGACTTCAACACATAAGAGATAGATGACTTATTGATCCGTAGTTTGACACAAGAATCCTGTAAAAAGTCTTTCACATCAATTCCTCATCCAGCTAGCCACACAAAATTTCTCCAACAAAACTTTATTCCAAAATAGTCAATGTTACAGCAAAGTCTAAAAAATCCACCCCTCAATACTCTGATTGAGGGAGTATTTATACAAAAATTTATAAAAAATATCTCATAACAACTTGAGATATAATCTAGGATGACTCATAAGTATTTTACAACAAACTAGAGACATATGGTCTCGTAGATAAGAGAAATGATAACTGATGTTGTGTTGTTTCCTTATTTGTAGAATGTGCTGGAGGCAGGCCCTATGATTTGGCTTGCTGCTGTCCTCTTCAGTAATTTTGTGATGGCTGCTCCATTTAATTGATACTCTTTAACTGCACTGATACTCTTTTATCCTTCTTTATCATGACTTACTATAGTACATAATCAAAATTTCATGTAAGGATAGTTTTTACAAAAGTTATAACATTTCTTCCTACCATTTATCTTCCGGTATTCTGGTTCTTTGTAGCTTTCTGAGAGTTTCATCAGTCTCTGTATACCTAAAGAAAGTAGGTTGAATTGGGAACAAATGCTTTACTTCATGCTCGAGATAAAACAAATTTTCCAATCTATCATGAAGACTTTTTCCTATAGGCAATGCTGTTGTTGATGAACTAGTTGAGGCACTGGCCTGATTGTCAACATGCTTGTCCAATTTTTCAACATAAATTTCAAGGTCCATCAATTTATCCTCTGAAACTAAGGACTGGGCAATCCTTTATTTAGCAAAATATCAAATCTTTTCAGGAAGGCAGTGATTTCTTCTTGCATATCAGAACATCTTCGTTCTAGATTCTGCATCAGAGTTCTTTTGGTAAAAACTCTTTTTATTTCCAAAAGTGTTCTTATCCTGTCTTGAATGCCAAGTTCTTCAAGTTTATGCTTGTTCTGAGTATTTAGAAAACGGATAAGTTCATTGGCTTCTTCAGGCCTGTTTCCCAATTCTTCTCTTGCTTCTAGGACTTCTTCCAGAGCCAATTTGACTAAATCATTATGTTCATAAATTATTTGAATTGAGGGCCAGACATCTCTTATTGATTGGATGATGTTGTCCCAAAGAATTTCATTTATTTCCTTTAAATGCTTCTCCAATGTGAGATCCTTCTCCAATTTGTTGACCAACTTTTCTAATCTGTTGACCTCTCTTGTTTTATCTGCAACATTCATCTTCGAGAGATCATATTTTTGTTCCAAAGTGGTGAGTTGCACCTTTGTTCTCTGTAGCTCTGTCACTTGGAGTTTCAATTCCTCCATTGACTTTATTAACTCTTCTGTACTTAAATTGGAAGTATGTACCTATGAAAATTCTGTTGGCTGACCTGTTGTTGTAGTACCTGCAATCATTTCAGTTATAGAGGCTGGAGTATTTGACTGCTTATCTTTCAATGCTTTTTCAAGCTCTTTTTCAGTTTCATTAAGTTTCTTATTCAGTTTCAAGAGCAAGTCCATCAATTATTCTTCAGAATTTTGCTTTATAATTTTTGCAGTCTGTGGATGTCTTGAGGCTGGTAACTCCACACCGCCACCCCGAATAAGGAAAGTAGGGCGAAGTTAATGGTTGAATTGGTCGGCACAGGCCCCTTCTTTTGTTATAACGTTCTTACCTGACAAAACCAATTGTTTTCTCAAGGCTGCAATATCATCATCTTTTTTCTTGATCAAAGCTTCTATACCTTTGACATCCTTGGGATTATGACCCAATCGAATAATGATTTCATCCAAAGTTTTTATCCTGTTGTCCTTAGCCTGAGAAGAGGGTTTTTCAAGATTTAGTTGAGCATTAGTATTCTCCAAAGAATCCTGCAATTTCTGGGTCATCATTGATTTATCTGTCAGAGTAGAATAAATCATCTCACCTGTCTGTTTATGCAGCTCAATTTGATCCAAAGGATGAATATCCTTTGCTAAGACTTCAAAATTAGTTCTGATATAATCTGTAGATGTTTGAGGTTGCTGCACTTTGGGTTTGAAGTGACTCATTATCATTTTACCCTGTTGAATGTCATAGGCTGACATCAATCTTTATTGATTCTTAGGAGCCATGTTCAAACATTGATTGTACACTTGAAGTCTGAGTGGATCATTTCTGGCCTTTATATTTATGAATGTTCTTTTAATGTCCCAGGCATCTTTCACTGGTGGTTTGAAATATGATACTTATGCAATTTTCTGCCTTTGCATCTCTTTTCTCTGTAAAGTAGTGGATGTCCCACTGATTGTACATGTTTGCTGACTACCCAATTCTTCTTGCGTCTGACTATCAGGGATTTCATGAACAAATTCCACTTCTGGAAGAGGATTCAATTTTTTTCTTTTAACATCAGGTCGTCCAGAAGATCCACTGACAGGAGTAGCTGCTTCAGCATCTCTCTTTTTACCCTTTTCCACATTAAGAGGAGTTTGTAAAATTGACATTTCTGCCACATTGGTTTGAGTAGGAGAAATCTGTACTTGACCCTGTTCTTTAGAAGTTTCAAGCAATTCTGTCATTGTAAATTTCTCAGTAACTTGTATATCAACCTCTTTCTCCTTTCCTTTAGATGCTACCGTAGCCAATGCACTGATTTCCTGTAAATTTTGCTGAGAAGTTCCAGCAGAAGAAGAACCAATACCTGGTATCTGTACCTGTCCAAAAGAGTCTAGGTCAAGTATTTTTTCAAGGTCTTTCATTACATTTTCAACATTGACCTGCTCACTATCTTGTTCTATCAATGTTCCTTCCATCCATTCATCCATATTGGTGTACTGTTCAATTTCTGGGATTCTTTGATGAATGTATGGTGATAGTTTGTTTTTCATTCTTCTATCACAAATAAATCTTTTTGGGTCATAAGGTACCCAATAGAAATTTTTTTGTAATTTAAGATAGTCTTCTAAGATTCTTTCAACTTCCTTCCCAGCATCTCTAGAGTTACAAACAAAGGGACCTAATTGAATTTTAATCCTGAGTTGAGCCTTTTTCTTTGCATTGCAAAAATGAACTATATCTGAATTAATCATCTGTCTGAAATACTCTAATGCAAAGAGTCTCATTGGGACATATTTTGGTAACTTGAATGGGCATAATTCACATCCATAGATTCTGATTTATGTGTGATTTCGGTATAGGTACCAGTCACCTATCCAGTATTGCTTTGAGAGTTGAAGAATTTTCTTGATTTCACCATTAACCCTCGGAGGGGAGACTCCTGTCAACAAGGTGGTTGCAGGGTGTATAAATAGGTCAATAAACTCATTGTAGGAATAAGGAGAATCAGGGGAATTATGAGTGAAGGCAGACCAAAAGATTACGGACCTAGGATTTCCTTTAGCATCAAGTTTTTTAGCATGGAAATGGAAACTCTCTGGTTGAAATTAAAGCATGAGATGGTATATAACAGAGGAATACTTGAACACTCTTTCATTCTCTAATCTCATGAACTGATCATGGATTTTATCTGCAATGTAGGAAGAAAAATCATACTTGACAGCAGGGGGCTGTCCAGGGGTAAAAATTGACAACAATACTAGGGTTAATTGGTCAACATATTCACTAGTATTGAAACCCATTATAGAGGATATCATATTCAAAATAAGCCTTCCCACATCAGTGAAAAAGGTATAACCATAAGGGGGAGGGCCTTTGGGCTGATGTTCTAGCAACATGAAGGTATGGCAGAGACAATTTAACTCTTTATGGGACAATTTGGTAGATTTCTCAAGTAATTCTCCCATGGAAAGGGGAGTGAGGGCTTGACCGGGTTGAAATTGCAACATCTCGTTAATAGACTGAGCAGTTATGGGAAAAAGGACGGTTTGACTCGGGGACAAAACTGCTCTTTGATTGGGATCATAATTTGCGTGGCAGTAATGAATTATCTCAGGAAAAATATGGACTGAAGGGAGAAGATACATGGGAAGATTGGATTCCCATAATCCAAAAATGTTAGAACCTTTTAAGTAATTATCTCCGCAGTAGCAAAAAATTCGAAGGGGATTTTCACTGAGAACCAGGTCTTTAATTTGGAAATCTCTGTCTACTAAAGGCAGATAATCTAAATCTCTGTGAGGGGCATTCAGGGGTGCTACATTCAGAGCCACGAGATTCTCCATTTCTGGTTCTTGTGGATTCAGAAATGAATTGCGGGTTTCGATGAAAAAACGGGCACAATCACAGGTTTAGGAATGAAATTGTAGTTTTGGGAATTGAGGAATGAACTAAAGAGAAATCTTGAACCCTGTTTCAATTTTTCGTTTGGAATTTGAAACAAAACCAGGATTTTTTCAGAGTTCAACAGGAATTTGGGTAAATACCTGTTTTCCGGGAACTAAACAATGATGAAAACAAGTGCTGGTTATGGCGGATGAACTCTGAATTACTCGACTGCAACTTTCTTTGGCAAGGTAATGGTTGGAAAACTTTGATAGTTGATTTCGAAATTTGTTGCATGGGACACTGGTTGCTGTATGAAATAATGTGAAAATGACGCGGGTTCCTTTGTTTTATTCACAAAGTCAAAGGTTGGCGGTTTTTTTTTATTTTTTAATGGATGATGTCAGAAAGTACAGAGGCTTCGTCACGGGAGGTGTTGATCATGATAATCTCCCCATTAAAATTTCCATGGACCATCTGGTTTAAATCCTCTAACTCCTTTGCCCTGTCTTGCAAAGTGCCTTAGCTGTCTATCGTTGTTTTCTCCTAGCTTCAAAATCGCATTCTAAAAGGGCTGGAAATTCATATTTGGAAACATTCAAGGCATAGCTCCTTTGGCCCTAGCCCCCTCCGTCTCATTTTTCATATAACCTGGGCATTTAACCGTGTACTAAGATAGAAATGTGCTTACCGTATATGGCCATCAGGCATAATATTAGCCGTTAGATCAAACAAAGATCAACGTTCCACGATCTGTTGCTCTTGTGGTCCCCGCGCTGCGCGTCAATTCCAAAATTGGCCTGTTTATTTCGCACCACCTTTCGAAGGCAGGCAGTATTCCGCAAATCACAGCGATTCCACACATTATGCGCCATGCGTCCCCGAGTACGGCCTCAATACCTCCCTCTCCCGCGCATTAATGTTCGATCTAGGACGTGCAGCGAAATTTATGTTAACCGTCAGATCTATAAGCCTTCATCCAACGACGGTTGTTTTCTGAAGCTGCACGAGTTTTAACTTAAGTATACAGTGTCCCGGGCCCACCACTCCATCGTTCTCCAATGCTGTTTGGACCGTTCATCTTGTCCTGTGATCGCATGGCCCAGATCATTTGTATGACCAGCTGTTGACCAAGTTTCCCCCACGTCATTTACTCCACGTGTTCATCACATTTTCCTCCACCATGCATATATTCCGTTCATAGGTTATATTTTAATGTTTCACATTAAAAGCCTCCACCAACCTGCATCATTCCACCGATCCGCCATGTCTGTAGCATCACTTACATTCGACCCTGCCCCATTTCATGACTTCGACAAGTCTGCACCACCATGTCCATGGATCCTGTCACGTCATCGTCCCTGTGTCCGGTTTTCTTTAACGTGTTTGTGGGTTTTGCAGGTTGCAGCGACGAGAAATCACCATTAATCTCTGCCTCCATTATAGAAGTCGAAGACGCATCTAAGGATCGGCTTGCAGGGAAGGAATTTATGAAGGAAAGCCCTGGGTAGTTGCCGTGACATGACTCTCATTAAAGCAGCAGGGCTCAAAATCTATCAGACCCTCCGGAGCCATTCAAAAAACAGATCGAGCAGATGGAGAAATTAATGGAGCATCGAAAAAATATCAATGAAAAATCAAGGAATGTAGTGTCCGGCATTGAAGAATTTAAGTTCCAATTCAAAGTCGAAAGACAGAGAGTACAAAGCACAAAAAGCAATGCCTTCAAGGTTTTATTTCAGCCAGACTTTCTTCAGGAAAGGACAGAATATTCATGTGAATTCATCTTTATACTGTGTTCTTAAAGAGATTTTCTACCCAGTGCATTTATTTTTGCAAGCAGATTGTCAAGTACAGATAGTCTTACCTAGTCATTCAACAATATGGGCGCGAATGTTTCCGCCATTTTGTTCAAACTAAGCAAATTTAATGTTTTGATCTACCTCATTTACTGAGGGGTTTTAGGTTTCTCCTATAAAAACCCAAAAAAAAAGACATTGTAGGGGTTCCAGATTTTTATCAGAGAATTATGCAGTGAAAGCCATTTTTTATATACATCTTGTAAAAACTCTTGTATGAAGGCTCAATGCCCGTAGGGTCTCAGTGAGGAGGAGTTCTATCTGTTTTGGAGGATTCTGGTCTTTGATATTTCACAGTATGTTATCTTTTCTACTGTGTTTAATACAACATTTCATTTTTATCCTTCTTCTTGTATCATGTACTGGAATGCGAGTGGCTCACTGATTTTAGGTAAGGATTTATCCTAGTTGATACCCATACTTGGATCAGTCAAGCGCTTTAAATGTGGCTCAGACATGATATACTGTTTCATGTTCATTTCATCCACCTTTCTACTATATTAGTGGCTTTGGGAGGGTGCTTTTAAAACGCCATTGTCATGTATGGATTCTTAGATTGATAAGCCCATATATGGTTCTGTTGTGTATCTGGGTATCCGACCAAAGATAACTAATATCTTATTATATTTCTTTCACCGCATACACCTTCTGATATTTGATTTCTGTGGCATATTACTTAAATCGGCCCTCGTTACAGTAAATTGTCTCTTAACTGTCTAATGCTTTTATATTAGAGTTTTTTATCTTGTCTCTGCAACATTACTTTCCCTGTGGCATTTTCTGTAAGTTCTGGTCCCATTTAAATCAATTTCCTTGTTTACAAGAGATAGCAGGAGAGCCTTTGGATTGACACCCAAGTTTCATTATATGCTCCTTGATATGATAAGATGTTCTAGGCACTGGTCTATGGAAACTCTAGGCTGTCTCTAGGAGCGACAACATCTGTCGACAACAGGAGGCAAGCGGTAAGTGGTTTCCATCGCACCTCTTTTGGGGAAGAGTGGTTTTCTGTGGAGGGCGAGCGATTCCATACAATGGACGACGCGTGGCGTGACACTGTTCAGAAAACCGCTTGGCCATCGCGCATTAAATATCGGACGAGGATGGGTAGTGATATGGACGACAACCGTAGATCTTGAGTTGATATATCGAACGGTCGTCGGGTAAGGAAGATGACGGGGAATTAAAATGGCGGGCCCAATGAAATTTATTAAAAATAATCACATCGGGGACGATTTGATTGGTGGATTAGGTTATTAATTAACTTGGAGGGTTAATTAATCCATTTATACGACGAAGGTCAGGTTTATTTATTAAATGGAAATTTCAACAAATTAATGAATTTTAATAAATATATGGTTATTTTTCAACCATCGGGGCGGGATATATATTATATGGGAATTATTTAAATTAATACGGGAAAAAAGGAAAAATTTACATAGGGATTTAAATAATAAGTTAGAAATTAATATGGAAATGAACAGAAGTGCTAAGTGTAAAACATCAAGATAATGTATTTAACTTATGCTTTTATGAATAGGGTTTTTATGAAATATTGCATGATTTTCCTAAGTAAAATGGGATTTTACTTAGGAAAATATTTTTAGAAGTGAATGAATGTCATGATGAATGATTTTAAGTACTCAGGATTTTCCAATTATTGGGCTGAGGGTCCGGTCCCTCCAAAAGTCAAGGAAATGCCTTGAGCCCCTTTAATTTTTAAATGCCTTAGTACTTAGGAGAAATTAGTAAAAATTTTAGGGAAAAATGAGAAGGGAAGTTAATAATCTGACTTTTCTTTGTTTGAAATTCTTCCAGTGTAGTGTCTTCCTTAGCACTTGTGATGAAAGTAAAGATTTAACACATCTAGAGTCATTATCCATCACATGTAATTCTGCAACAACATCTACCTACCCTACCTACTTTACCCTACCATTTTTCTTCTTTATTAGGGTGCACTTAGACTGGCAAACCCTCGTCACACTTTTCTTTTACATATGAAAATCTATCTGATTCTAACCTTATTACATCCAAGGGCTTACATTAAACTGTTGAGCTCCTTTTATTCACTCTACCTATCTACTTATCTGCCAAGATTAAACAGTTTGGTCAGATTTTATTCTCTATCTCTAAAACATAAAATTGAAAGATGAACTAGCCAAGCTTAAACTGTTTGAATATTCATAAATTTTGGCATAAATTACAAGTTGCACACAATTTGTTTATTACATAAGAGCAAAAAGGTAGTGGCATTTAGACTTGCACACTTTCCTTGGCCTTTCTTTTGGTGGGGTTCATTTTCTTTCACTTTTTTGGCCATTTTATTCTTTTCACCCTTTGATTTTTCTTTTAGGGTATACCCTCTTTACATTTTTTAAATTTTTTGATTTTTTGACAATATGGAAAACCTTTGCAACAAGAAAAGGTATGAACATATTACATAGCTTATCAAGTCAATCATGATATATGACACCTATTGGTATAGGAGTCTAACACCCCCCAGGTGGTAACTGACTACCTTGAGGTTTCCTCCCTGGCGGTAGCTGACTACCTTGAGGTTGAGAATTTGGAATATTTCCAGACATCATAAAAATCTGTTATGTGTTCAACATTTTAGTTTGAGTTTCATTTGTACCAGATGATAGAACTTGTTCAATTGGTTGAGGAGTTGCCCCTGGGAAAGTACCAGAGAGCGACTGGTATCTCGAAGGAATAGACGGACCACCGTATAAAAATGTTTCCAGAGATTGAGAAAACATAGGTGACTCACCCGACATAGTTGATGAAGGATGATAACCTTTCGGTGTAGGGTGAAAAGGAATTCGGGGTGGTGAATAAGTAAGACCTGCATTTTGTAAAAAATCTGTCAATGATAAATACCAAGCGTCAGTTCTAAAAGGACTGTAGAATATTGATTCACGTTCCCTAAGATTCAAAGTTTCTTGGTTTTCGGGAAGAACTATGTCTTCATTTGGATCAACAAGTTCTTCAATACATATGATATCAGAAGGAAGGTTTTCAGTAATGCGATGTCTTATCCTGGGTGAATCAGGATCACTACAAGTCGGAGTAACAAATCCTGAAGATGGTTCCAACACAACAGGTTCAGTTTCAGGCTAAGAAATTTCAGGTTCTTCGGCTAATTCACTGGTTGGAGAAATACTACCAGAAACTTTGGAAATTGAAATTGGCTCTTGAATATATTCTGCTGTTTGTGATTGGTAATCAAGATGAATAACTATCGATGATTCTCCTTGATCTAATTCTACTGACACTAGGTGGTATCAGTGCTCGCAATCCTTCAAGTTGACTTGGTGTATACTCAGGGGGTTTCCCCTGGAATCTACGCGATTGTCTTGGTAATTTAGCCACGATTGAAAATTTTTAATCATATGCAATAAAAGAAAATTTCAATGAAAACTCCTAAAGTCACTAAGGAAACAAACAAATGAATCACAAGCCTAAAAATCTAGGAGATCAAACCACACACAAATAATAACTTCCCACACTAAAAACACTAGTTGGTGATGAAATCCAACATCGTAGAATGTAGAAAGGGAGGTTGGAACAATTACCTCGACAACCTGCTTAATGAAACAGACCGGTGCAAGTTTCTCCACTTAAACCATCTCGAGTGAAGATAACCCTTCGGAGAGTCCAAGTGAGTCTAGTCGATGTCTGCTCTAGGTACAGTGGGATCTTTCCTCCACTGTCACCTTAGAAAAGAATCGTAAAGATTATGGCCACTAAGGTTACCAACACGAACTACTATACCTAGGGAACTATCTACGATCCGACATACATGCAAGGGTAGAGTAACAAAGCTCAATCCCCTTGAAGGCTCCTTGACATAATCCAAGGTATACCGACAAGTGACCCCAGGCTCCTTGACAATGGTTTATCCGAGGTTTACCGTTGTTAATACGCGCACATCTTCTATCGTTCCCAATGAGATAGAATTGATTATCCCATTGGTTCAGATATGACCTCGTGCTTGACTCCTTTAAGAGGAGCTTCCCAGAGCATACAAGCGACTATTGGATTTTTCCTACCACAAGATCAACTATTTTTTTGTTTTAATTGTCTTCGAGAGTTAATTACTCCCTACTCCAAGACACTAGCCTAAGCTATATTGGTGAAAAGAGCTCTAGAAATATAAAAATTACTAGATTGATTTTAAATTAAGTGTTGATTTTAATAGGCTGTTTCTTAGGACAATAGGTGCGAAAGTGAAACTGATGATATGTAGTGACCCGACTCAAAACACACTAAAAATGCATCTTATATGAGAAAAAATTCCTTTCCTTTCAATGAATTCTATCTAAAAGAAAGAGTTGAGAAAATGCAATCTTTTAAAACATTTCTTTCCTTCAAGCAAGAATAAATGAAAAGAAATCTAATTTCATGAGAACTCAAAATGATCAATTTCTCAATAAGAAATCCCTTTATCATTCAGGATCGAAACTACAATCAAAATTTTCTCCAAAAGAAAACTACAATTTTCTAGAAATAACACTCAAAACTAAAAACACTAATTTTGAGATCTAAAAATTCTAAAGACTAAATCTGAATTAAAAATTGAAATATTTTGAGGATGTTTTGCTTAGCTTGTTATCTAAATAAGAAATTCTTTGCTTAGATCAGCAAGAACTTAGAAAACATCCAATTTTGGTTTTTTTAAGTGAAATTCCAAACTTATCAACAAAAGTTTTTAAAAGATTTGAAAATGAGAAAATGGGATCTAAATCTCATTAAACAATTTCTTCTATGAAGTGAAACTCAGCAAGAAAGCAAGGAAATACCGGTGATCTAAAGGTATACCAAGGCTTATAATCTTTGAGTTGGATAAAGACAAAGAAAAAATCGTTATAACATGCAGATCTTTCAGAAAATCATTCAAAACTTAAAAATGCTGAAGCAAACTCTCAATAAAATCTTTCTGACAGAAAATAGAAGTCTGGGTATACATTGAGAATCCAACAAACTGATCCAGAAAAGAGAATTTTAAGGTTTTCTAAAAAATTTCACAGGGTCCGCAGTTTCTAGTGTAAACAGGTGCGATCCCGCACTGTTTATAAAATAAAAAAGCAGAGATGTCCGCACTGTTTCTAAAAGAAAAGTGCGGATACCAGAAAACTAAGAGAAAAGTAAAAATCTCTAAAAAATTTCTTAGGGATTTTATAGGGATAAACTACGCAAGCCAGTATAAACTAATAAAAATCAGAAAAAATAGATTCATAAGTCAAAAATAAAAGAAATCAAAGTTCAAGATCCATTCCCCAGTGGAGTCGCCATTTTGTTGGACGGATAAGTCGTTCTTGCTGACAAGACAGACCTCCCAAGTGTCCTACGGACAGCTAGCAACAAACAGACAAACAAAAACTATTTTATCTAGATAATATTCGATTCATTAATTATCTACAACAGGGGTTTTGAAGACCTATCTATAGTCCAGTGCTATTTGTAATAATCTTCTTTCCAGTTGCTTGAAAGAGTCGTCTTCAAAGATCTGCAATCACAAACATGGAAAAAATCAATAACACTTGCATAGGATAAAATAATTCACGAATTATATATCTATCAAGATGATCAAGGAATTCAAGAAATAAGTAAATAAATTAAATAACTCATTGATAAAACATGATAAAAAATCTACTTAATTAAATAAATCATTGAGAAAATGGTATTCATTCGTATTATCTTTGATAAAGAAGAGCCTTACAACCGTGTCCGCCTTGATGTCGTACAGGCCTTCCTAGGGTCTGGAACAGGCGTTTCCTTTACTCTGACAAGCTTTGCACTCTCTCAGCTAAAATTCACATGGGTGTGTAATCATTCCCACATAATGATCAGTTAAGAGAGTCTGAGTCTATACAACATTTATCCTCAAGAATTCTCAAAGTCTAACTCACTAACTTTTCCACTATCTCACACACTAGCTTTTGAAGCTGCACTATGGCTTCAATTTATAGGAAAAGAGAGGAGGTTATGGTTCCACATAAGAAGGGATAGAATTCTGTTTTGAAGGGATTGAGCTCCATAAACCAAGGGGTAGGCTCCCATAATGGAGTAATTAACATACATGATAGGAGCGAACCTTCGACCAGATAATTGCTTCTAGAAGCTTCTAGATTTGACTGCTGGGCTTCTAAATGTTAATTTTCACCTTAATTTTACCTTTTACAGGGGTCCACACCCTTAATGAAGAAAAAGTGTGTTTAGCTCCGCATACTTTAGATAAAAAAAGTGCGGCACCGCAGGCAATGTTAAGAGAAAGTGCGATACAAGTGTTTTTAAGACTTTTATGAGCTTTTCTCTCAATTTCAAAGCTTTATTTTAGGAACTTTTATGTTCTAGACTTATGAGGGACTAATATATGAGTAATGGTGAACCCATATAGATACTAAAACATCATGGTGAAAAATTTCAGTTTAACAGGAGGAGTCACTTAAAGCTCCCTACACTATAGCTTTCAGTTCAGAATTTTGTGGATCTCATCCTCAACTCAGGGATTTTACCCCTGAGGATGTGATAATGTTGTTTTGATGTCTATATCTTACCTTTCTTCACTCTTAGCAAGGGTTGGAATCAATTGGATGCTATTGTATTGATCAAGGACTGTGTTATCAGTTTGGCCAGAAATTAATGAAGAATTGCAGCTATTTCTTTGGGATACCTGTGGTATGAATGTTTGGCATTGTTTCTTCTTTGTTATTATTTGTATGAATGTTTTGTAAGCTAATAAACCATTTCATGTCTATTATATGATAATTTTAAAGTAGATAGGCAAAATACATGTTCTTCATGCTTTGTTTTGGGAAAGTTGTCATAATTTATCCATTTTCTTCAGTTTAGGAAGAATACATCTCCTATGCTCTTCCTAGCTCCTCATCAGTCTAAAACCATCTCAAAAAATCACCTTTAAGTGCTAAGACTTATACCTACCTTTTCCCCTTCAAATTGACTACAATTCCATCTCATTTTCCCTGACCTAGTCCCTTTGACCTAATCCTCATCTAACAAACCAACCCAATAAAAAAAAAAACAAGCCCTTCTGCATTTCATACCTAGCCTAAAACCTTTTCATCCAACCCTCTTGGTTGTGATTTTGTGGAGAGATCCCTCTCCGAATTGGTAGGGCTAGATACCAAGTTAAAAGGTTGGTCTGTGGTTACCTCTATTGGGATTCCGTCTTCAACGTTATGGATCTGGCGGAGTGATAACATACTAGCACCATTGACGGGGAGGCGAAAAGACAAATCTTCCCTGGAAAAGAATGACAAATATCAGATATGATTGATGATGGTGAACAATGGTCAGATGCATATGAAGGCTGCATCATTCATCTGGTGACTCTAGTGTCGAAGAATCCAAAGGTTCAGAATTTTTATGGCGACTCCATCTTCAAGAACTGGTAGTTTAAAAAAATTCTTGGTGACTTCATTGTTGTCAAAATGGATTTGATTGCTCAAAGGTATGCTTCTATGAGTCAAGCTCATATTCCTGGTTTTCCGAATCATATTCCTCGTATAGATTATCAGAAAGTAATTTTAGTAAGTATTCTGAACCTTATTCCTCCTATAGATTACAAAAGTTAAAAGGTTGGTTTGTGGTTACCTCTGTTGGGATTCCTTCTTCAGCCTTAGGGATCTGGCGGAGTGATAATATAATGGCACCATTTCCACGAAGGCGAAATTACAAATATTCCCTGGAAAATAACGACAAAGATCAGATCTAATTGCTAATGGTGAACAATGGTTAAAAGCATATGAAGGCTGCATCATTCACCTGGTGACTCCAGTGTCGAAGAATCCAAAGGTTTAGAATTTTTATGGTGATTACACTCTTCAAGAACCGGTAGTTTCAAAAACTTCTTGGTGACTTCATTGTTTTCAAAATGGATTTGATTGCTAGAAGGTATGCTCCTATGAATCGAGCCCATATTCCTGATTTTCTGAAACGTATTACTTATATATATTGGTAATCATGACTATCAAAGTTTAAGGGTCAAGATGGTGAAGAAGCTAGTTTTCATTTGGTCAAATTTCATTTGCATATTCATAGACTAAAGATTGAGTTTCCTGAAGATTTTCTGATGTAGATGTTTATGGCTACCTTGGAGGAAAAAGCGAGATCATGGTGTGAGAGTCTACCATCTGCTAGTTTATATTCTCTAAAGGACTTTCATTCAGTTTTCTTTCAACATTATCAAAGCTCTAATTCTTCCTTGTTAATGATTGATAGTTGTTGTGAGATCTCTGATAATTTCATTGAGTTTCTTGAAAATTTGTATGGAGATGAAGAGTGTCTAGATGATGAGATCATAGAAGCCCTATATGATTTTTACTCCCAACAAGAATCAATAGTTTCCTCCTTGGATGAAAAATACCACGACCTAGAAAAAGAAATGTTATTCCCGATTTTGAAAATGAGAACCATCAGGCCAATGTTAACTGCTATAAAAATTAGTTTTCTCCTTTGTCTAAAGATGAGATAGATCAACTCCTAAACAATCATATTACAACCCAAGATAATGCAGGTTTTTAGTGTTTACATAGTCAATAATGTGTTAGTGAAACTTCTTCCATCATTGTAAATGAAAATCTAAGTTTAAATGATGACAATCATGAGATTGACGAAACTATACATGAAGTTGTTGAGAGTAAGCCAATTTGTGATGATGATTTCCTGCAAAGAGATCAACTAAAAGAGACTATTGTCTTTCATGAAGAAGATAAGACTATCATGTTTGATAATATTGAAGAATGTTTTATGTTAAAATATGATTTAGACTATGGATTTGAGAAGTATGAGCCTAAGAGAGACATTATGACAGAGATAGAATAAAAGTTTCCCATGCTTGAGGAATTTACAGCCAATACTCAAACAACATAAAGTCATACTTCTGTATGCACTCCTATGGATCAACAACCAAGTGTTCTTTCAGATCAAAATAAAAAATGTATTTGTATTTTTGCTGCTGGATCTCAAGACAAGGTAACAACACATATTTCATTAAATTTGGGATTAAATAGTGGATCTAGAATTTCAAAATAACCAAAAAAACTCAATTATGTTAATGTCCTTGTAATAAAATATTTCCAATTTTGACGAAATATGTGTTTAATGCTTCAAGATTTTCAAGATCCCTTCGGCAGTATTTTGCAAGAATTGGAGAAGATGAATGTTGTCTTGTTTGTCAACATAAGGCTTGGTTTCATTTTTTATTGTGAGTTGCCTACATGTACATCATTCTACCTTCTTGAGGAAAGTGAGAATAAAACTTCAGTAAGTAGCCATCTCCTGGATTGGTTACATTGGAAGGATCACTTCGTATGTTTGTACACATGTCTTCAGTAGGAAGGTGGTTGTCATTAGGATTTGAAGCCCTCTATCAATAAGTTTATTAATTTTTTTTTTTTTTTTTTAATTTCAGCCAGTATTGAGTTAGTCTATTTCTCCGACTTATTAGTTTTCAATTAAGTTTTTTAGTTTGAGTTTTTGACCATATTGGCCCAATGGAAGAGGCACTGATCTGAAAAATACAGGGTTCTATGATTCTTGACACCTATTTCATACCTATAATCCCCAATAAGGCCAATGTTAGTGTCACTATTTACATCCTGCCATCAATGATCAAAATCCTCTTTTCATATCATGTTAGGGGTCTCACTCAGAATTTTTTATCATTCCACTAGGCCATGCAAAAATTTGATCACTGACTAGGGTATTGAGATCATTACTACTCCTTTCACCTCCATGGTCAATGGACATCATCATGGTTAGGTCATTCATTGTTGAAAGAGTCCCATTGTAATATCCCAAAATGGGAATTGCACAACAAGCTTGGAAGATAACACACTTCCTGAAATATTGATGTACAGAAATGAGTTTACAACCCTTGGATCCCTTAGATAAATAGATCTAGAGTCTAGATCCAGAAGGGGAGAAAAAACAAATCAAACTAGGTGTGGTAAACAAGTCTCCCACAACCTAGTCTAGCTGAAAAAACACCCTACAAGAGGGGATGCAACTATGCACAACAAAATGAATCAAGAATAACACAGTCTTGGACAATATAATTAAAAAATGAATGTATAGCAGCAAATAAGAAGTAAAATGAAGCTCTTTCAATATACAGTAGATTACATGAGACAAGAGAGCAAGATATCTTCAGAAAAGAGAGCTACAACATGTATATATCAGAAAAAATGGCTCAACAATGTTATTTTTAGGAGCTGTAGCAGCTGCATATTACAACTCAGATCTAGGACAGATCTGTGGACAAAACATCAAATCTATTTCAGATCTGGAAACTAGGTATTTTTCTTTACAAGATCCCTTGGGGTTTTGACCAAATCATGCATAAATAAGAGTAGATCTGAGATACAAGTTGCAGATTTGTAGAATGCTGTAGTAATTTCTGAATATAAATTTATATTACAAAATATCAAATCTAAACAGAACATGGATCAACAAGCTAATCCATGGATCACCAAAGTGAGAGGCAAAGCCCAACACCATAGATATCTGATCAAAACTGGAATCAAAACACCATAGAGAAGCTCATATCAAAATAACACAGTCCATCAATGGAAACAACATTGTAGCTCAAAATGACATGGATGGCCACTGCCAAGTTACATATCTGAAGTATAAAGAGAAGAGACACTCTTCCAGGAGGTTAAAATACACACTCCATGAGAAGAGGCTCCCAAAACAAGCTAGATCTTTGCAGATCTAGAATCCCACTTACTACAACTTGCAAGAGAAGCAAAACCCTCAATGGATCAACACTGCAATTATAAGTAGAGCTTGGCCTCAAGCCTGATAGTGGATCAATTCAACAAATACGCCTCCAAGAATCCTCAAAGTAAGAGGTGAAATCCCTGCATAGGAACTCCAAGCACAATTCTCCACTAAACAGTAGAGAATAGTATTTGTCTGAACAGACAAAATACTCAGAAATATGATCAATCAACAACCTTATCTTGTTGCCTTCCCTTTTCTTTTATAATATGAGAGCCTTTGCAAACCCTAAACCACCTTGATAAGTTATCTCTTTTCACATGAGGGGCCTCCTTCTAAAACTGCTCTGTCCCTTTAGGAGATGCATTGAACCTAGACAACACTCTAGATTTGGTCAAGGTTGACCCAGTCTCACAGCTCAAACCCCTTTCACACTTGCAAGTGATTATTTACATGGCCCTGATTTATATGTGTTCACATGGGTATTGATTTATTTAGTCTTTTTAGGAGTCTAACATGTCCTCCTTTATTCAGGCAACATAAAATAAAACAAAAATGAATATTCCTCTTAGCTTAGGCTAAGTAGGAATATTACAGTCCTCCCCTCCAAAATGTTGCTTGTTCTCAAGCAAATGATAGGGTAAGAGTTGTATTACTTCTCCTCCTTCATTGTTGGCATCATCAAGGATCAAGTCCTCATCATAAGCCATGTGCTCAACAAGCCAAAGCATCATGAATTTCTCCTCCAAGGCCAACATAATATGTGCATAGTCCATCCCTTCAGGAGTAAATAACTCAATAGAAATAAACATAGTTGGAGAAATGCTACATCTAAAACATGTATCATGAAGTACAGGTTGAAGTTCCAAACCATATGGTACAACACATTGCTCATCCTCTATCCATACAATCCCATAAACAATACAACTATATCATCAATGTATGGAAGCAAGACTACATAGATGCAAACTGAAATCTGAACTTGAGGAGGTGGGTCAAAATCCCACATGTGATGCTAGCGCAGTGCACCTCTTGTCTTCATTAGATCTAGGTGTGGTAAGTGGAATTCCCATCACACTTCCACTGCATGATTCACCTTAACATGGCTGAAGGTGTTACATAATTTTGGTGCCTTTGGGAAGCACCCATCATGAAAAGTAATCTCCCTTTGCACATCAAGGGAGTGGCTGAGCTCAGAATTTCCCTTGGCCCCCAAAAACCCATGAGATCCACATGATATCTCACTCCCTTTAGGAGTCACATCCTGCAAAAACATGGCAAAGGAATGTAATGGATCAGAAAATACAACTTGCTTATCATGATCAAACCCTTTACCATCATAGTCCCTCACACACATGGAGTTGTGCATGAACATTCCCTTCCTCTCAAGCAAAGGAAGAGCTAGCTGAGATGACTCTTGTAAAGAGTCCATTGGCTGCCCCAATCCTCCATGGCTATTGCATTCTTGAAAATGCTGATGTAAGTCCTCTCTCATGCCTTCCCAATCAAAACTCTTCATGATCAGGGAATAGATCTTCATTGAATACATATGGTTGAGGAAGAATTCTTCATATGCTCCTTGTAGGATCTTCTGCTTGAGCTTGGAGGCTCTAGCCAAGAAGAAATTACCATGATAATAGGTGACTCCCCCTTGGACTAAGTAGCCCTCTTCTTGCTTCATGCCATCTAGTATCATACCTGTGTGGAGATCTTTGGAATAATATACCAGCAGTTGAGATTTCCAATAAAGATCCACACTACTCAATAATGACAACGCTATTGCTACATCCATGGGAGTGCTTGCCTTGTTGATGTTTGTCTTTTTGACATTACACATGCCAAAATGGTTGGTTGGAAGGTTGATCCTCCCATTAATTTCCTCCCACAACGCTGTAGTTTGGTCTTCCATTGCTCCAATCCTCCCCGGATCTAGATTTGGAGTAGCACTTTGTGAGGCTTCCCCCACAAGATATGAATCTGATGGCATTCTAGGTGGCTTGCCATGAGATAAGAATGTCCCTTGCAGCATCCTCATGAACATGAGAGAAGGAACTGTGAGATCCCTGCTTCCACTGCGCAAATCCATCTCTGTTGTTTGTGTGGAAACATTAGGTGAAGGATAAGTGTTCATGCCTTGAATCATTTTTGGTTTCCCACTCTTCAAGCCCACCCACTCCATTTGCAAAGCTTTCCAATCAGTGGCAACCTTCCCCAAGGTAATCAACCATTGGACACCCAATATGATGTTGGTGTCTGGTATGTAAACTACAAAGAAATGATCCACCAAAGTGTAAGATCCCATGGTGACAAAGAGTGATGGAACATATTGCATGCATTGCATGGTCCTATCTCCCGAGACCAAAACAGAAAATCCCTCAAAATTATTAGTGGGGATTCCTCTCCTTTGCACAAGGTGAGCATCAATAAATTTGTGGGTTTCCCCACTGTCAATCAGAATCGATACTCTCTGATTCATAACTAAACCTTGTACTCTTAGGGTCAAGTACTTAGGCACTTCTCTTAAAGAGGCAAGAGTCCCACTTGTTGGAGCAAAGGCTCCCTTCCCATCATTGGATGGTGTTTGATCTCCCTCTTCATCTTCATCAGTGCTGTGACCCCTCCTAGGTTCATCTCCTTCATCTTCCTCCTCAAAATCTGAGAAGACTTCAATGTAGTGTGATTTTCCAGCAGCACATCTGTGTCCTGGTGCCCATGACTCTTGGAAAGTGAAGCACAGTCCCTTCCTCCTCAATTCTATCCTGAGATCAATATCAAGAGGTTTCTTCAAATAGCTCTCCTTGTGAGGAGCAACTTTTCCTTCCTCCCCCTTAGAAAAGTTAGGGGCCTTGCTTTGGAAAGTTGCCTTTGCTTTTGGCAAGGCATCTTGGAGATCTCTAGCCCTCTCAATGGCATCATGCAAAGTGATGGGCTTGGTAGATTTAACTAGCCCATGCAAAGGTTCCTCCAGGCCATTGATGAACATGTAGACTCTCCTTGCTACAGATAGATCAGGGACCATGACTGATAATCTCAGGAACTCAGAGATATAAGTCTCTGCATCTCTTGACTTCTTCAGCTTTGCAAGGCTTATGAAGGGTTCTTCAGGATATTTTCTATCAAACCTCTCCACCAGTCTTCTAGTAAACTCAGCATAGGTAGTCACATCGATGTGTCCCAATGTAGACAACCCATGGAACCACCAATTGTGTGCTTCACCTTCAAAGTGCAGCACTGCAATCTTGATGGCTACAACTTCAGGGACTATGTTCAACTAAAAATAGATATCCAAATTTTCTACCCATGCCTTGGCAGAGTTGGAGGATGATCTATCAAACTTGGGAAAAAAGAATCTACCCATAGTGTGGTGTCTACGATGAAAGAATCCACCATCTCTAGACTGCTGCCCTGGTCTCCTTCGGTCCTTGAGATGAAAAAAGTCTTAGAAACTCAAGTCATCCTTGAATCTCTGACTTTGAGAGTCATAATCCACAAATTAACCTTCAAGGGAGGCTTGCTCTTGTGGTCCTTTATTCTCCATAGCCAAGAAGGTAGGCATAGTGGAGTGTTGTGAGGCTTGTGGAGCTTGTGGCAGGTTGACCAGTCCCATGATGAGACATGTCAGAAATTTCTCCTTAATGAAATTTCCCAAGAGATTCCCTCATTCTGTTGACCCTCATATCCTTGATCTCCTTGGTAAGATCTTGCATGGCCACTAACAGAGTTCTTGCAAACTATTCTCTTTCTTTATCACTGGTAGTTTCAGGGGCTTTACCCTTGTATTGATATTCAGTAGTATAGTCATACTTCTTATGACTTCTGTTTTGGTACCTCTTCTCCCTCTTAGTAAGAGGATCATCTTATTCTGAATGCAACATGGCTGGTGCTCCAAGGCAAGCACAGGTTGTGCCAAGAAAGGAGCTCTGATACCACTGTAATATCCCAAAATGGGGATTAAATAGCAAGCTTGGAAAATAATGGACTTCCTGAAATATTGATGTACAATAATGAGTTTATAACCCTTGGATCCCTTATATTAGTAGATCTGGAGTCTATATCCATAAGGGGAGAAAAAACAAATCAAACTAGGTGTGATAAACAAGTCTCCCACGACCTAGTCTAGTTGAAAAACACCCTACAAGAGGGGCTGCAGCTATGCACAACAAACTGCCTCAAGAATAACGTAGTCTTGGAAAATATGAGCAGGAGGCCATCAAATATAATTAAAAAATGAATGTAAAACAACAAATCAGAAGTAAAGTGAAGCTCTTTCAATATACAGTAGATTACATGAGACAAGAGAGAAAGATATCTTAAGAAAAGAGAGCTACAACATGTATATATCAGCAGAAATGGCTCAACATCGTTATTTTAAGGAGTTGTAGTAGCTGCATATTACAACTCAGATCTAGGAAATATCTGTGGACAAAACATCAGATCTATTTCAGATCTGGAAACTAGATAGTTTTCTTTACAAGATCCCCTTGGGGTTTTGACCAAATCATGCATAAATAAGAGTAGATCTGAGATACAAGTTGCAGATATGTATAATGTTGCAGTAATTTCTGAATATAACTTTACATTACAAAATATCAGATATAAACAGAACATGGATCAACAAGCTAATCCATGGATCACCAAAGTGAGAGGAAAATCCCAACACCAGAGATCTCTGATCAAAACTGGAATCAAAACACCATAGAGAAGCTCATATCAAAATAACACAGTCCATCAATGGAAACAAAACTGTAGCTCAAAATGACATGGATGGCCACTTCCAAGTTATAGATCTGAATTATAAAGAGAAGATACACTCTTCTAGGAGGTTAAAAGACACACTCCATGAGAAGAGGCTCCCAAAACAAGCTAGATCTCTGTAGATCTAGAATCCCACTTACTACAACTTGCAAGAGCAGCAAAACCCTCAATGGATCAGTGTTGCAATTGTAAGTAGAGCTTGGAATCAAGCCTGATAGTGGATCAATTCAGAAAATACTCCTCCAATAATCCTCAAAGGAAGAGGTGAAATCCCTGCATAGAAACTCCAAGCACAATCCTCCACTAGACAACAAAGAATAGTATTTTTCTAAGAAGACAAAATACTCAGAAATATGATCAATCAACAACCTTCTCTTGCTACCTTCCCTTTCATTTTATAAGATGAGAGCCTTTGCAAACCCTAAACCACCTTGATGAGTTAGCTCTTTTCACATGAGGGGCCTCCTTCTAAAACTGTGCTGTCCCTTTAGGATATGCATTGAACCTAGACAACACTGTATATTTGGTCAAGGTTGACCCAATCTCACAGCTCAAACCCCTTTCACACCTGCAAGTGATTATTTACATGGCCCTGATTTATCTGTGTTCACATGGGCATTGATTTATTCAGTATTTTTAGGAGTTTAACATGTCCTCCTTTATTCATTTATTCATGCAATAGAAAATAAAACAAAATTGAATATTCCTCTTAGTTTAGGCCAAGTAGGAATATTACACCCATAGTCATCATGGTCATGATTCAACTCATTCTTCCATGTTGTGTCATCATTAGGTCATAGGGTCAAAATTATGAAAATTGGTCACTTCAATGCAAATTCATCTTTCGAAGTAGTATTAATAGTCAAAGGTCTTCAAAAATTTCAGGTTCCAAACTATCATTTCCAAGTAAGTGGTTTTGTGTTTACCATATTTGTCTCTCAGTTGTGCTTGGAAAGCTCATTTCCCTCTCTTAGGGTTTTGGGGACATTTTTCTTGGTTTCATGACTGCCATGGTTAAATCATCAACAATACTTGTATCCTAATGCACATTCCCATATCCTCAATATACATTCCTAAACACTTCCCATCACTCCTATCAGTCAAAATCATCATTTTCCCACAAGCACTAGCCTATTGCTATAATTTGACACTTTTCTAGATTAGGCCTGTGTTTTTCCCTTTTGGACCCCTTCCCCTCACTCAATCCTTGAAATTACACTTTCCCATACTCTATAACATCTATCCCTATCCCCTAAATTTTCCCCGATAATTTAGACAGCCCCTAACCCCTTCATTCCCCTCCCTCTACAAGGTAGTCTTAAATCCCTCGTTTTGCCTACACCAAACCCTAATTTCCTCTCCCACTGAGCTAGGTTTGCTATGGAATCAAAGAAATTTGAGGAGAGGAGGAATAAGGGAGGTCATTTTAGAAAGTATGAGGCCATTACAACTCATAAACATCATGTCTCCATCATTTTTCAAGAAGTCATTTCAAGGGACAAATCATTTGCCACACATAGGGCCAATTTTTCTTCAAACTGTGTTTATGAACAAACAGAGATGAATTTGAAAATAGTGAGAGAGAGTTTTTTCCATAATAGGTCAATGAAGAAAAACCTCCTTCGGTTTTTTCACAGGTTTTATGGTTTTATATAAATGTTAAAATACATTTGCTACAAGAGGTTTTATGCACTCCTAGAGTGACCTTGGGAAAATAAAATTGTATCCACGATGGAGTGTCCAAATGACTTGCTTGATGAGTCAAATTATTACTAGATGGAAAAATATTTCCAATGAGCTATCATGAGCTCAATTTTGAGTTGCGGAATGCCTCCAAAAGTTTCCTGCAAGAGCACACTTCATTTTTGCACCCTCATTCTGCACCTTTTGACCAACCTTTGGAGAATTGATTTTTGAGGGGCTATACTTGATCATTTTCAGTGGTTGATAGTTCCATTGTGTAGCCAAGAGATATATATTTCCAACGAGCTATCATGAGCTCAATTTTTACTTCGGGAAGGCACTAAAAATCCAATTTGAAGTCGGCGCTACGCACGTGGCATTGGGAGGGCGCACCTAGCATTGGGAGGGTGCACCTAGGTGCACAACGCCCTTGTTGATGCGCTCTTTTTGAGCAATAATTTTACCAAAAGGCCACCACCATTGGATGCAAAATAGTTAATACATCTCATAAAACCACTTTTCAAGCCTTGGTTTGCAAAACAAGTAGGTCAAAATGTCAAAAAACTAGCAAAAATCATGTTTCTGCCTCATTTTTGGCCTTGGCACTGCGCACTGAGAAGTCTTGGGAGGGTTGAGTTTTGATAGGGAAAATGAAATTCATTTTGAAAACTGGAAGAATATCTAGAAATTAGACTTGATGGGCTTTCCAACAAGCCATCTTGGAGCCAATTTGGACACCTACAACCCAGTCAAAAGCAACCTACAAGATGGAGGGCACGTTTGCCAAAGGGAGGGCGTGCCAGGCAAAGAGAGGGTGTGTTTGACAGTTTATTGATATTTTTGAATTTTCATTGAAAATTTGACTTTTATTTTGAAAATTATGATTTCACCTATGGAATTGAGCATGGTAAATGTAATTATGATCTGGATAAGTTACCTAGGGTTAGATTCATGATGTAGATGTAATCATCAAAGTTAAACGAATCAGTTTCAATGTAATTAGGGAAGAGTCACTTAGAGCTCCCTACACTCCAGCTTTTAGTTCAGAATTTTGTGGATCTCATCCTCAACTCAGGGATTCACCCCACGAGGATGAGAGAATGTTGTATTGATGTCTATATCTTCCCTTTCTTCACTCTTAGCAAGGGTTGGAATCAGTTGGATACTATTGTATTGATCAAGGACCGTGTTATCAGTTTGGCCAGAAATTAATGAAGAATTGCAAGTATTTTTTGGTATACCTGTGGTATGAATGTTTGACATTGTTTCTTCTCTGTTATCCTTTGTATGAATTTTTTGTAAGCCCATAAATAATTTCATGTCTATTATATGATAATTTTCAAGTTGATAGGCAGAATACATGTTCTTCATGCTCTGTTTTGGGAAAGTTTTCATAATTTTTCCATTTTCTTCAGTTTAGGAATACTACATATCCTATGCTCTTCCTAGATTCTCATTAGTCTAAAACCATCTCACAAAATCACCTTTAAGTGCTAAGCCTTCTAACTACCTTGCCCCATCGAATGGAATGCAATTCCATATCATTTTCCCTGGCCTAATACCCTTGACCTAATCCCCATCCAGCAAGAAAACCAAATCAAAACAAAACAAACCATTCTGCATTTCATACCCAGCCTAAAACCTTTTCTTCCATCCCTCTTGGTTGTGGTTTTGTGGAGAGAGCCCTCTCCAACATGGTAGGGATAGATACCAAGTTAAAAGGTTGGTATGTGGTTACCTCTCTTGGGATTCCTTCTTCAGCCTTAGGGATCTGGAAGGGTGATAACAACTTCCATGCCTTTCTTCAAAACTTCCATTTCATTTTTTGATGCTCTTTGCGAGAGCGAAATTTGGTGCACTTGCTCCTGTAATTTTCATATATCATGCTGCACTTCTTCCTCTTCATGATTCATAGTAGAGTATTCTGAGGGCTTAATGGGTGTTGAATTATTTTAGGGGGAATTTTAGAACCCAATACTGATATATGTTCTTCAATATGCCATTGGAATCACTTCAAACTGATTTTTCAAACAAGACTTATGCAATTTGAAAAAAAAATACACACCTTTTTCTTGCTTTTGAGGAGCTCGATATTGAAACGGAATTATCTATGTGATTTCGGATCTTCAATATGTGAAATTTGGTCTTGTAGTAGCCCTCTGAATCTTCTTTCTAATGCGACAGATCCAATCTAATTTGGATGCTTCAAGGCAAAGTTATGCCCAATCTCCAAAAATGACCTAATTATGGACTGGTTCAGTAGAGTGAACTTGTACGACGTGCCACATGTCACAATTTCCTCCTTCGTCTCTCAAAATGATACACAGGAAACTATAGCAGGTTTGATTTCCGCCACTGTTTACATAATTCCAATCCGATGCTCAAAGAGAGAGTTATGACGATTTCCCCAAGGTCACCACTTTTAGATGAAATTTAGGAGCATGCAAAAACCTTAACTTCCACAGATAATATCTCCGACAATATTTTGAATCAAGATCTAAAATTTTTACACAAATTTCCTTATGGTTTCGGCTTCGTGTGGTAACAATTTCAGCTTTTTTACCTTCTTAGAAAAAATGTTATAGCGAAAATGCCACGATGTCCTGTTTGGATCAGTGAAACCCTAGAATCCAAAGCTCTAATACCAAATATTATGAAACCAGCTCCAAAAATAGAAGAAAAGAGAGATCAATGCCTTATAAATCAGCCACTTCGAGGGGGAAACCTCCTTTACATTAAATAAATGAATAATTCTTGGATGATACAAATGACAAAACCCCCTTTCTATATATATGATTCCATGGGGTCACAATATAATACTTGTCGACCTAACAATAATAATGTAAGGGAATAATAATAACAATATGGGGATTACATGGGTACAAAAATAAAAATAAGGGGGCTACACTAACAAAAATAAGGGACTACACTAGTAATATAGGGACCTAACTGTTGAGCCTCAATACTTTCTTGATTTTTGACATCTATCTCACCACTTTTCCTTCCTTTTTGACATAATTCACAAACCCAATCAATGTTAATTGATACATTTTCAGTCTGAAAAGGCATTTAAATGATCTCTATTTTATATTATAATGTTTCTTATTATTTGAATGAATTTTTATTTAGCTACAGAATCAATGCAATTCTGTAGCTAATCTCTGTTTCAGCAGCTACCAAAATTGTTTGACAGGTTCTGAAGATGAAGGAGAGGAGTGAAGAATATTGGTAGTTTTGAAATGATCCATACATGGATTTTGTCCTACTCACCTATCTAAAATTGAGAGAAATAATGCCTAAAATCACGGTCAAAGGATTAGTCAAACATAAGGCCGAGACCAACAGACGAGAAGTTGGAAGCTTCACGATTTGCTCTCCACGTAGCAAATCGTGAAAGTTGTGAAGAACAAAATATTGTTTAGAATTATACTTCTAAGTTTCATTAATATCTTTAGGCGAGATCATCTCAAATAGTTGAATTTAATTTTTTTATAAATACCGAGTTGTTTTGAACTGGAGATAAGTTTAATTTTTGTAATACTGCTAACAACGAAACTCTGTTTTTATTAATGCATGGAGAAGGCGAGTTCGAGACCATTAATGCATAATTAGTCACAAGTAATTATTCAAGCCGTTCGGTTGTAGTGGGCACTTGCACAGAAAAGGTTTCGTAGCATAAAATTATGTTGCTTTCTAGTTTAAATTTCCATTACTGCATAGATTAATTGTTGAGTTTTTCATTAATTAAATGTCGTGTTTTCATAAGATGAATGATGTATCTTTCACATAGTTTAATGCTTCAAGTGCTTCGATTTCCTGAAATATATTGATGTTATAATCTTGTTAACATATGGAATGAATCTCTTTTTTTCATTTGTTTACACAATAATCATATATCTCAGATCAAACAAGCAGTTTACCTTTGTGCAATAGGTAGAATACTCTGTTTTCCTTCTCTAGTTCAATTAGCCTTTCGATTTACACATCATTGTCATTTAGATTGGATATTGATGGGTTTAATACTTTCCATTTCATATAATTTAAAATAGAATGCTTTGTTTCAATAGTGAATAGAATTATAATTAATTTAATACTATGTTTTTCATAGGATTAATTTAGATAGTTTTCATTCGATAAATAGAGTGAAGTTTTAATACATATTTTGATAGGACTTAATCATAGCTTGGATTGATGGTTTGTTTAGATTTAGAAAATATTTAAGTAGACATTTTCATTCTTTAATCCAATAGGTTTACAAGCATTTTAGATAGACATTTTAAAGATGATTGCCGACATAGAATAGTCTAACATAGTTAAAGTTAATCGTGGTTTATTTTTATGCAATATAGAATTGTTTTAGATCAGTTTTCTTTCTTAATTTTACATTTCCTTTTCTTCCTTCTGGTAACTTTCATTTTCTAGTTATTAGAATATTTTCCTTAGAGTAATTTATAGATCGATTTCTTTCTTAGATTAATATTAAACATTTCCTTTTCTTCCTTCTTAAGTTTATTTTTCAAGCATTAAAATTCTTCTAGATTCAATTACTTTCTTGCTTTTAGATTTCATTCATATAAAATCTCTAAAATACAGAAAGATTGAAGTTTCTTTTCTAGTTATTTTAAAATCAATTGTTCTTCTTTCTCAATTCTCATCATAGGCTTTTAATTAAGTTTAGATTTCATTCCTTAGATCAATTCTTAGTTTTCCTAGTTCATTCAAACATTTAAGATAAAACATAAAACCCCCCAAAACAACTTATAAAATCTACACAACAAAGTAAGAAAGATAGGCTTCTAGCATATATAGTGCACCTGCACTTCACAAGATTACTAACTCTGGTTGATAATTTATGATAGCTATTTAAGACATTAAATTGACAAAAAAAATTGGCGTCATTGTCAAGGAAGTGTAATTAGGAGCCTTATTTCTTAAATCTAAAAAAAAAAAAAAAAACATGATATGCATATAAAAGAAAGAGATTCTACGGGTAGATCTGTAGCTAGAGGTAGAAGTTTGATCCCAACAACACCACTCACCCCACCAAGACCTCGTAGTGCCACACCACCATCTCAAAATGATATTCCATTCTTCAAAGATAGACTCCCTAAAGTCTTAAGGTCAAAAATTCAACCTAGAGACTCTCCAACTTCATCAATTGAAGCAGTCATAGAAGAAGAAGATCCTAGATCTCCAACATAAGAAGTAATCTTTTTAAATTCCACAGGAGAGCAAATATTAGCTCAAGAGCTAGAAACCCCTAGTGAAGAGGAGGAAGAAATCTTATTCAACATACCATTGATAGAATAACCAGAAGAAGAACAAATAACCCCAAGAATAGAACCCTATATTAGTTCTAAGGAATCTACAATGGTTGGAGAAGGATAAGGAGAAGTACACAATTTGAATGGAGAAAACTTAAGAATAGGAGGAGGAAGAAGATGTGGAGGAAATAGAGGTGGACGAGATGGAGAAGGAGGTGGAGGAAATAGAGGTGGATGAGATGGAGGAGGAAGAGGATGAGGAGAATATAATAGAGATGACAATAGAGAAGACCCTATTGGATTTCCTATCTATAATGACGATACAACTGTCACTAAAAAATGAAGATCCTGAAACATTTATATTTGAATTTGAGGTTTTATGTAGATCTTATGAATACTTACAAGATTCGAAAAAATTAAAATTGTTTCCTGCAACACTTAAGGGTGAAACATTAAAATGGTTCATGGGTTTAATAAAAAATTCTATTATGACATGGGAGGAGATGAAGAGTGCATTCTTGCAAAAATACTAGGATTATTTCATATCTCATAGTAAGAAAGATGAAGTTTTTAAGATGATGCAAAGAGAGGATGAAAGCTTAGAGGACCTAATTGAGAGATTCAATTACAACTTAAAAAGAGCTAAAATGGAAAACTTGGATCAAGATACTTTAAAAGCTCTCCTGTTGAAAGCCATTAGAGATGAATGGATAGATATTCTTAATATGGTGGGAAAATGAGACATTTCTCAATTACCATTACTTGATATCTCTGAATTATGCATACATCTCTCAAGAGGAAAATCAAGAATTGGAAAAAATACACGAGATCTTGTTCTCTCTAGAGTGAATAAATTTGCAGTTGCAACAATAAGTAGGGCAGAAATATGAAATTTACTTGATGAATTCAAAACAGATATTTTAGAGAGTCTTAGTGAAAAAATAAACACCTTAAAATTACAAAAAAAGAAAAGATTTGCAAGTGATGAATTATCTATGTTCTGTCCTAAGTGTAGAAAGAAACATGCGTTAAGATAATGTCCTCTTGATTTGAAAGTCATAGAGACCTGTGTCATATGTGCAAAAAATCATGAAACAAAGAAATGTCTGTTGGCCCTCGTTTTTTGTCCAATTTTTCCTAATTAAATAAACTTAATTTCCATGCTATCCATCCATACACCATCCATATACACCTTTTTTTGACCAATTTATGCATATTCAGGTATATAAATTATGTTTTGCAATTTTTAGATGTTTTTACAAAAAATGGATTTTAAGTGCATTTTTGGATATGACTAAAAATTCTCGTAATGGCCTCATTGAATTCATACTTGCAGGAGATATGGGCACGATCTGAGCACATATTTAGAAATATTGGGAACTAAGGATGGACGTGTACCTATTGGTTTGGTCAAACCAAGCTAAAACAGGCCCGATCAAAGTTGGTCAAACATGACTTGTCATTCAGGAAATCCCTAGGAAATAGGCCAAATTTAGCATTTTATGGGATTTTCCAGATTTTGAGTGATTGGATAGATGAGCTCAACCAATATAGATGGGATAAGGATAGACATGGCTGTTAGAGACATTTTAGTCAAGTTTGTTTCATATTTTTCTATTTAAGCCAAGAACATTGAAGCCATGAACATGTAGAATTTGTATGATTTCACTTTGGTATTTATGAACTTTGTGAGTTAGTTGAAGAACCAATTCTATATTCTTTCTACTGTTATTTATGGTGAATGCTTGATTGAGTTTCAGTAGCTGAGAAGTACTTTCAATGTGCGAGGAAAGGGTGGAGGCCCCCCACACCGAGCTAAGTGCACTTTCTGGTTAATTTAGTTTCTATTTCATGAAATAGTTTTGCTGATGAATCATTATCTAAATTCTAATCCGCATATTAAGGGTCAAACTAGTGTTTAAGTTAAACTCTCATTCTATCTGATCAGAGAGTAGAACAAATTAAGAGAGTTGAGGAAACACCAAATCAACCTCATATCGAAACATTAAAAATTTCTGAGCAGGAAATGACTGAAGAAGGAGAAGGATCTAATATGCCACTTATGACTCCTCACAGAGACTTGAATATGAGAGAAGAAACAAGGAATGGAAAATAAAAAGAGAGGAAGAAAGGATATTAGAAGCTGAGAGAAAGAGCGAGGAAGACAGAAGAATAAAATCACAAAAAAGAAGAGAGGAATAAGAAAAATGAGAAAATGATAACAAAAGACTACATGATAACGAACAAGAAAATGATAATGATCAGGAAGCTTATTTTTGCTTCCCAATATTAGACACAAGAGCAATACTAGGAGAAGAAGTGAAAATGAAAAACATTCCACCTTCTGTATTGCCCAACTTTTATGGAATGTCAAGAGAAGAGCCTGACTCATTTAAATTCGAATTTTATATCTTATGTAGAACTTATGGATACACAGATGACACACGCAAGATTTGTCTCTTTCCTACTACTTTGAAAGAAACAACATTAAAATGGTTTATGGGTTTAGGAGAACATACCATTTCTTCTTGGGATGATAAGAAGAGAATTTTTTGTAAAAATTATTAAGCCTACTGCAGGGCTAGAGACTCAAAAGAAGATATTTTTAGAATGGAACAACAAGAAGATGAAATTTTGGAGGAGTATTTAGAGAGATTTCTTTATAATCTACAAAAATCGAAACAACATTCTCTGAATCCTGATACAATCTGAACAATTTTTCTTAAGGGTATCATAGATGAATACTTAGATATTCTCAATGTGATGGGAAAAGGAGATATGTCAAACCTACCAATTGATGAGATTGCCGAACTTTGTCAAAAATATTCTAGGGGAAGATCAAAAATGGAAAAAGAGAAGTCACATCAAGAGCTTCCAAATCTACAACAAGTGGAGTAACAAGAACATAAATAGGAAGTTTATTAAAAAAATTTAAAACTGATCTTTTAAGCACTTTGGGAACACAAGTTGATGTCTTAAAGGCAAAGAAGAAGAAAGAAGAACAAGATAAAATATCATCAATATTTTGTCCAAAGTGTAGGATGAAACATCCACTTCAAGAATGTCCTTTGGAAGGTATACAAGTGTGTGGAATTTGTACAGAGAATCATGCAACTGAAAACTGTCGAAAATTTAAAGAATTGCAAATGGAAGAAGTACAAGGGATAGATTCTCTTTACTATATGGCACCAAGGATACCTTGGCAACCAAGGATGCCTCAACAACTTCCTCAACAAAATCCCTAGAATTATTAGTATCCTCCTTAGAATTCATGGAATACTCCAATGCCATGGTAGGCTTGGCCTCCGCAATAATATCAAAACCAACCTACACAAGGTTGGAGAGGATATAGTTATCGAAACCAGCAACCTCAAAAAATGTTCCCTCAACAATATCAATATCAACAGCCATACCAACAACCATTCCAATACCAACAATTCCATAAAAATCCTCAACCAATGCCATTTCCACCACAAAATCCTGCATCAATGCTAACTCAACCTCAATAGCTTCAGCTGCCTTTTAACCAACCACCACCTAAACAAACACAACTACCAACTCAACCAGTAGCTAATCCAAGTAACAAAGTGGATAAACCAGCATACAATGTGGAAGAAGCAACATGCTTTGCTATGTATTTTATTCTTCCCATAAAATATGTCCACTTAAGGTCTGGGAAAGTGTTACACAAAGATTCTCCACCAATAATAGAAGAAAAAATTGAACAAGGAGAATAAACTCAAAAATCTCATCCAAAAAATCAAATTAACAAAGGAAAATATATTATGACTCAAACACCACCCTATCTAGAGAGGTTAGTACAACAGAAAATTCTAATGTCTCTGCTTGAATTTGATATTTTGGATGAATTGAAGAATTCTTATGTCAAAATTCCTTTGTTACAGGAAATAAAATATATTCCAATTTATGCAAAAACAATAAAGGAGTTATGCATCAAGAAAACTGGTAGAAGGAAAAGAGATCCACCCACAATCCAAGTCATTGGTAGATTAGCTAGTCTCATTTCTACAAAAACAACAATTGAAAAATATATTGACCCTGAGATCCCTATGGTTACCATATCGATCAATAGCTTTTCAGTTCCAAACAGCTTAATAGATTTGGGAGAAACTATAAATGTTATGACTACAAATACTATGAAACATTTGAACTTGAACAATATTAGACCTACTACTACCATTTTAGAGCTTGCAGACAGATCTA
The DNA here is from genome assembly GCA_034641835.2 of Pinus albicaulis. Lineage (NCBI taxonomy): Eukaryota > Viridiplantae > Streptophyta > Pinopsida > Pinales > Pinaceae > Pinus > Pinus albicaulis. The sequence continues at coordinate 290,743,159 of CM076571.1, read as the reverse complement.
AAGTTACAGTACCAAAAGGAATATTAGAATATATCATTGTCTCTCTAGATTCATGGGAGTATCCTATATATTTCCTCATTTTGCAGCCAAATTTTTTTTTAGATCAAGAAGTATGATTATTGCACATGGGGATGAAAGGAAACATGTTACACTCTATCCTCCAGCACAATCTCCTTCTTTATTATCATGGATTGATGAAAAAGAACAACAAGAAACTCAATTTGTTCTTAGTATTACTCAAGTCTAAAATTTTAGAGAAGAGGAAGAAAATGAGGATCTATTAGACCTGTTCATCTCAGAACCTGATATTTCAGAGAAACTTAGAATAACACAATATGAAGCTGCGAGTTGTATTTTAAATAAGTGTTTCCAGGAAAATTTTACTATTCAATCACTACAAAATTAATTTGAAAGTATTTTTCCTGTTAACTCAATTACCAATCCACAGAGTAAAATCATCGAAATTAGTACTGGAAGGAATTTGAATATTGGTTATAACTTACAATAATCACAAGAACAAGAGGTAATAACACTGTTACAAAAGTTCTGAAAATATTTTTCCTGGGATTACACATACATACAGGGGATTCATCCAAAGACATGTATTCACCACCTCTACACTGATGATCATATCAAGCTAGTGAGACAACCACAAAGAATAATGCATCCTATAATGAAGGAAATAGTGAAAGAGGATTTGCAAAAATCGTTACAAGTTGGATTCTTCTATCCTATTTCTCATAGTCCATGGGTTTGTCCCTTAGTTTTGGTGCTTAAGAAAAATGTAAAGTGGAGAATATCTGTAGACTATAAGGAGCTCAATAAAGCCACATTAAAATATCATTTCCATTTACCATTTATTGATCAAGTACTAGATTCATTAGCTGGGAAGAAGTTATTTTATTTTCTTGATGGATTAGTGGATACAATCAGATTAACATAGCATCAGAAGGCCATGATAAAACAACATTTAATTTTCCATGGGGACATATGCATATAATTTTTTTCCCTTTGGGCTATGTAATGCACGTGCTAATTTTCAGAGAGCAGTCCTTGCAATATTTGCTGATCTAATCCATGAATGTGTAGAGGTCTACATGGATGATTTCACTGTATATGGCAGAACATTTGATGATTGTTTAAAAAATCTTGAAAAAGTTTTGAAAAGGTGCATAGAGACAAATCTATCTCTCAGTAATGAAAAAGGCTTTATGATGTTAACTCAGGGGATAGTGTTGGGACACCATATTTCTTCTTCAGGAATTAAAGTGGACCCAACAAAAATACAAGTCATTGTGAGTTTAATTCCACCCACAACACAAAAGGAAGTAAGAAGTTTCTTGGGATATGCAGACTATTATAGGAGATTCATTTAAAATTTTAGTAAAATAGCTCTATCTCTATTCAAATTGTTTGCAAAATATGTTGAATTCCAATGGACAAATAATTGGCAAAATGCATTTCAAATATTAAAACAAAAATTGTTAGTTGCACCCATTCTTCGAGGACCAAATTGGTAATTTCCATTTCATATATCTACTGATGCATCTGACATAGCTATAGGAGCATCACTTGGCCAAAAAGAGAAATCGTTTAATTATGCCATATACTTCATAAGCAAAAACTTAACACCGACAGAATTGAACTATACAGTTACAGAAAAAGAAATGTTAGATGTAGTGCATGTCGTTAATAAGTTTAGGCATTACATAACATGTTATCAAGTATTAATTCACATAGATCATTAAACCATAAGATACTTAATGAAAAAAGAAATTACAAAGGTTAGATCTAAGACTTTTGTGATCCATAATGTAGATAAATGTCTTTTGGATTAATCAATCATTCGGATTAGGTCAATTACGAATCATGTGATTAATCCTAATGATGTGATTAATTCGAAAGACATTTATCTACAATTACAAATGGAAGAATTACTAGATGGTTGTTATTGATGCAAGAATTTAACATCACTATACAAGATCGACCAAGTAAGGAATCAAGTAGCATACTTTCTATCAAGGCTTCATTCACTCGGTGATCCAAATCCCGTTTCAGATAATTTTGCCACATGAACATCTATTTTCTATAACTGTTTAAACTCCATGGTTTGCAGATGTAGCCAACTATTTATCATATGGAATACTACCATCCCATTACACAAATAAATAGAAAATAAAGATAATTAGAGAAAGTGCTAGAAATAGTTGGGTCAATGTTGACCTCTTTTATACTAGTTCTGAACTATTAATAAGAAAATGTGTTAGACAAGACGAGATTATAGATATTTTGAAAGCATGTCATGACGAGGCATTTGGTGGTAATTTTGCAGACAAGCAGACGACATACAAAGTGCTCAAACTTGGCTACTACTGGTCAGCAATCTTCAAGGATTCCAAATCCTATGTTAAGAGATGTGACAGTTGCCAAAGAACTGGAAGACTTGTGGTATCAGATGAAATTCCATTATAGCCACAAGTACTCATAAAACCATTTGAGCAATGGGCTCTAGAATTTGTGGGACCAATAAACCCACCATCAAACAGAAAGAAGTACATTCTAGTATGTACAGATTATGTTACTAAGTGGGTGGAGGAAAAGGCAGTGGCAAGAGAAAAAAAAGAAACAATGGTTTATTTTCTATTTGAGGAAATATTTGTGAGGTTTGGATTTCCGAGACAAATTTTTGCGGACCAGGTAGCACAATTCACCTCTAATCTTGTAAGGGATCTTATAGAAAAGTACAAGATTAAACACAAAAAATCTACTCCGTACCATCCCCAAGAAAATGGACAAGTGGAGTCCACTAAAAAAGTTTTGGAGAATATCATGACTAAAACTATGCAGATGAATAGAAAAGACTCGTCGGAAAAATTAAGAGATGCACTATGGGCATACAGGATCACATGGAAGAACACAACTGGATTCAGTCCATACCAGTTGGTATATGGTAAGGAAGTCTTGTTACCCATATAATTTCAAATACATACATATAAAATCGCAACAGAATTGGGAATGGAACTATTTGAAGCACAACAACAACGAGTGATTAAATTAAATGAACAGGATGAAATAAGACATCAAGTAATTGAGCATACATCTCTAGTGCAAGAGCAAAGAATAAAATTGCATGATCGATTTATCAAGAATAAATTTTTTCAAAAGGGAGACTGGGCACTATTGTTTGATTCCAAGTTTAAATATTTCAAAGCAAAGTTTACGACTCATTGGCTTGGGCCATATGAGATAGAAGAGATCTTTGAAAATGGAGCAGTCAAAATAAAAACAATAGATGAAACATCAATTTCATTTTTATTTAATGGACAAAGGCTTAAAGTTTACAATAAGGCTATCAATAAAGAGGATTTTATGAAAATAATTTCAAAAGAAACATATATGGAAATAATGGAACAATATAATATGCCTTCCCTACTTTCAAAAGAATAAAAAAAAATAATAATAAATAAATAAATAAATAATAAAAGAGTTTGGTTGTGAAAATCCAGGAGACTGGCACAATACAAACTCGAATTCATATCAGAAAACCAACTTGTTTGGAAAATATGAATTATCTATTTTGTTTTGTTTTTTTTAATTCAGTATGATTTTGCAGAATTAATCCTCCAAGAAACGCAAGACTTGAGGACAAGTCTTAACATCAGCAAAGGGGAAGTTCGTAATAAAACTATGCAAATAGTTTGGGCAGTTGTATTGCAGAAGGAACCTGAATTACATGATAGAAACAACCCAAAACATTGTTGAAAATTACATGTCAGAAGGGACCTGAAACATTATTTATAATATCACTGTAGAAGGGACCTGAACAACATCAAAATTCAATGCTGAAGTACATGTCAGAAGGGACCTGAAACATCAATTACAAATTTCAGAAGGGACCCTAACAGTATCAACATTCAAAGATCTTGAATCAATATCAGATGCGAAAACATGAAAGTAGAAACAAGTCTCTACATTTAAATATATCTTGGAAGAACCGAACCATCATTATGATAATAAAGACATTTTCAACCATCAACTAGTATTTTGACCAGAGGACATCATTCAATAGTATTGACAATTAAGCTATTTGCGAGAGTACAAGTACAATAAGTGAAATATTTTTTTTTTCTCTTAAAATCTCGATTTAAAAAAAAAAAATTCTAGAAATTGTTAAGACTAATTTAGCTTGATATGCATTCCATGCATTTTACCTATATCCTACCTACATTTCAAAACACTACCTTCATTATCCTACCCATCATAATCATATTCATTATAATCCTATTCCTATTCATTACCCGTTTCCTACATTTACCCTCATACATTAACCAACATTCCATATACCATCACATTAATTCCAATCATTTTTTAAAACCATCACATTAATCCTAATAATTTCTTTTAAGAATTTGGATAAAAAATTAAAGGCTCAATATTCGAATTCTTGTTGACCTACAAAACCAACAAAGGTTAGTGTCATACTAGAAAATTTAATTTTAAAAATGACCATTCTAGGGTCATTTTAAAATTAAATTGAGCAATAAAAATTTGAAAACCTAAGCTATAAGTGCAATATGCAAATATATATCATATGAAAAAAAGCTAAGGTATGGAATAAGCGCACAATGCAAATGACAAAACCTAAGTATGAAATGCAAAAACAATGCAACGAAGGACATGAATTATGATACATATAAGTTATGGTGTGGGCATGTAAATCAATAAAGGTACCTATGAATAAACAAAAAAATGACAGAGAACATGGGAAGTGGTGACAAGATGTATGCAGACACCGTGGAGAAAGGACGTCATGCAAAACAGAGGAACAAAGCCAGGAGGCATCCGAGTCAAGGGTCGGGATATGAGAAAAAATCAACATATATTCAAAAACATAGTGTTGTACAAATCAAACCCTGTGAAAATATTGAAAGCCTCCACCATTAAAACAAACATACCTTTGTGTTGCATTCTCTTTCACCATCATGACCATTACTAGGCTCAGAGAAAGGAAGTTGACACTTTGCAAACCATAGGCACACGTTCAAACACCTTGTGAAGAAAGAAATTGTTGATAAAACACAGCAGAGGCCGTGAAGAAAATGAATAAACTTAAGATGAGAAGGAAGATCATGAGAAATAGCAAAGGAGGCATGGAGAAATAAGAAGAGGGCGCATTGATTTTAACAAAGATTAGATTCCGAGATATCTGTCCGTTGTGTTGATCAAACACTCCAACAAACTGTAGAAATATTGTGGAGAGAACAGGTAAGCACTGACTTCAGATTTTCCTCATTGATGAATGAATATTAGGAATAAATGAAACTTGGATTGTGTTCTTGAACAAGAGTTAAAAATCCAAGTTATAAGTTCGATTTTTTGTCACAGTTTAGGTTGACTCTGCCACCTATTAAAACATCAGGATCCTGAGATGTCAAAGAGGAGTTTAACAAAAGTGACATTGTGAAAATGTAGGAATACGAGGTTGAACTCAAAGAAATCTTCGGGATTGTTCCAAAACAGGTAAAACAAAATCAAATTCCTCCACACACAGCCACAAAATTGTCACATATTTTAAAAATAGAGTTTTACACAGTGGGTGAATTTTGAAAAACACAGTGATCCATTTGTTGTTGTTTTATATAAACAGTGAGCCTAAATTGTTTCAGTTTGAATGCACAATGAAAATTTGTCTCTGTAGAAGAAGGATTAAGTATGAATTCGAAGAGAAAAAGGACATTGTGGGATTAATTTTTTATAATTTTTACATGTAAAATTTCATCTTAGAGACAAAGAATTCTACACCAAAACATAGGAGATTTATTTTTAAGATTTGATAAAACAGAGAATAGAAAATAAGGGATAGAGTAATAAAACATTTTTACAATGTTTTTATGATCTTTATATATATATATTTTGTGTTTTTATTCGTTTTTGGAAGCAGTGGGATCATTTTTGTAGAAGAACAGAGGTTGAAGAAGATTAATTTCATTTCTTTTTTAGGAGCTTCAGAGAATAGGTAAGCATTATCATCATAAATAAAATGCATGAATAAGTCAAAAGAGATATATATGTGTGCATAAATTTTTTATTTAAGATGAGAATGTTGATAGTGCAAGGATATATAAATTGGTTTTTAGATCATATGGCTACCAGAGTAGAACCAAACGATTTCCAGATAGAGTATTGGGAAAAGGAGACCATAGAAAAACTATATCAGGTTGGACTAATAGGCTTCATCCAAAAATTTAATGGGCACAATGAAAGTATCACCAAGGAGTTCATAAACAATTATGCACAAGAACAAACCATGGTGGGGAACCTAGTTATTCCATTAAGCCCAAAATTCATTTCTCACACTTTAGATCTTCCACTGTCAGGAGAACAATATCATAAGGGCTTACACTTCAAATATAAAGGGTGGAATTTATTTTTGAAAAAAAATAGGAAGGGATCATTTGATAGGACAAAGGGCATCCCGAGGGAGTGGTGTAATGAGCCATGGGAAAAATTGGTGTTAGTTATTCAAATATTTTTCACATGTGACATCAGGCACAGTGTAGTGCATCTTTATCATATCAGAATACTCTAGCATATAAAGGGAGAAGTGAAAGTCAATTTACCACACTTCTCCAAAAATTTGGTTAAAATGATAAAGAATGTGAGGAATGAAACTAAAAGCAAGGAAGCACAAATCTAACACCAGGGACTTATCAAAATTATTGTAGAATATCAAATGAAAACCAAGGGTGTAGTGTGGAAAGAGTTTTTAGCTCAACACCATTTTGAGGAACAAATAATAGAGGAGAAGTTTAAACTAGTTCATGAGACAAGAAGCATAATGAACTCTCCTCTCTATCCTAGGACAAGGTCCAAGAAATAAGAGGATACTATCATGGTTGAGAGAGAAGCATACTTTCTATGTATTCCTAGGAGACATAGGAGAAAAATTCTAGAAGAAACAAGTAGTAAATAGAAATACCCTGAAGTACAAATTGTTGAAACACCTCGCACAACAAAACAAGTTGATGAAATCATTGAGAGATTAAAAAAAGAAGCCTATGAAAATACATTAGAGAAATATTCATACTTTGACAATGTTGAAGTAGAAGCCACCTCATTTACCAAAGACACAAGAGAAGAAGAGAAAGAGCTGCACCTTAACAAAATAAAAGAGTTAATAGATCAATTGGAGGTGAGCAGAATTCTAGAAAGGAATTTGAAGAAGGAAAACAAGACATACAAGAAAAGCAATGAAAAATTGATCAAGGAAAATGAAGAGTTGAATGAGAAATTTGGAAAACTAGAAACAAAGAATACCCTTCTTTCCAAGCAAGCTTACATGTTGCTTAATGAGAAAAACACATGGAAATACAAGTATGAGAGTCAAAAGGTCATGGCTTCAATATACAAGGCAGAACAATACAAAGGGATTGATTTTATTCTACAAGAAACATAGAAAGAGGCATCAGGATTAGGTACAGTGTCTACATCAAAGCTCATAAGGTCCAAGAGGAGGAAGCACGCATGAGGACATGCTTGCAAATCAACAAGGGGGAGATGTTGGCCCTCTTTTTTGATCCAATTTTGCCTAATTAAATACACTTAATTTCTAGGATATCCATCCATATACCATACATATTTCATATTTTGACCAATTTATGCATATTCAGGTATATAAATTATGTTTTTATATGTTTTTACAAAAAATGGATTTTAAGTGCATTTTTGGACAGGACTAAAAATTCTCGTAATGGCCTCATTGAAGTCATACTTGCAGGAGATATGGGCATGAGATGAGCACATATTTAGAAAGCTTGGGAACTAAGGATGGACGTGTACCTATTGGTTTGGTCAAACCAAGATAAAACAGGCCTGGTCAAAGCTGGTCAAATAGGACCTGTCATTCAGGAAATCCCTAGGAAATAGGCCAAATTTAACATTTTATGGGATTTTCCAGATTTTGAGTGATTGGATGGATGAGCTCGACCAAGATATATGGGATAAGGATAGACATGGATGTTAGAGACATTTTAGTCAGTTTTTTTTCATATTTTTCTATTTAAGCCAAGAACATTGAAGGCATGAACATGTAGAATTTGTATGATTTCACTTTGGTATTTCTGAACTTTGTGAGTTAATTGAAGAACCAGTTCTATTTTCTTTCTGTTGTTATATATGGTGAATTCTTGATTGAGTTTTAGTAGCTGAGAAGTACTTTCAGTGTGCGATGCAAGGGTGGAGGGCCCCCACACCGAGCTATGTGCACTTTCTAGTTAATTTAGTTGAAATTTCATGAACTAGTTTTTATTCATGTTTAAATCAGTTAATTAGGTGTATGATGATATGTTATGTTTGATGATGAATATTAATCTAAATTATAATCTGCATATGAAGGGTCAAACTCTTGTGTTTAAGTTAAACTCTCCTTCTATCTGATTAAAGACTAGAAACTAAAATTCATCTTTCTTGCTTTTGTTTAAAGTGATTTTCTGAATTTCCAGTTTTCATACAATGGAATTAATGATGAATGAATTTATAAAGAAGGACAACAAGGAAATCCTTAGTTAGGAGCCTCTTCTATTATTATTTTATGCATCTTAAGCTATTGTTCATTAGTGATCTTTGATTTCTGTTCATGAAGTAGTATTGTATAGAAGGTCAACCTAATTCTCCTAAGTTAGGAACTTCTTCTTCTGCTTTTTACATATTGAATTAGACATTATTTTGTTAAGTTTTATATTTGTAATATGAATTTGCTTCAAATTCAATAATTCATCTTCTAAAATTGATTGTAGTTGAAATCCATATATTTTGGACATGCTTCCAAGTTTTACAAAACCAGATTGATTATTAAATACTTGTGTTAAGTTTACCCAGTAAACTGACCCAACAATGTCCTTCTATACCAGGTCTTAAAGCTGTCTTCCAAGAAGAAATAGCCTCACATCCAATATATCCTCTTAGTTGTGTCTCTAGAAGACCATGGTAAGGGCCACAAAATCAAGGTTTGAATACTCAAATGTATACTCAGCCCCCACAGAATAATTGGAATTCATCAATGCCATGGCAACAATCTTGGTCTCAACCTCAATCTTGGGCACAAGGAATGAAAAATCCTTATGGAAGATATTCTCAATATCACCAATATCCACAATCTTATCCAAACTATCCTCCACAAAATTTTCCTAAACCTATTCAACAACCTCAATTCCAAAATCACAATCCAAAACTTTCATTATCAATTACACAAAGGCCAAACCAACTACCTGCTCAACCACTCCTAAACCAAAATAATAAAAATGCACAACCTGTTTATAACATAGACGAACAAAATTTTCAAACTTATTGATAACTCCACTAGATCTTAACAATGTTCAACTTATATATGGTAGAATCTAGAAAAGAAAAAACCCTCTGTTGTTATTCAAGAAAAAGTTGATCACTTTGATGAGGAAGTTTGTCTTCATCAAAATGAAAATATTCAAAACAAAAATAATCATTCTGGAGAAGGGACATCTCTTCATCAGACTCAAAATTTTCAAAATCAAACACAAAAATATCCAATAAACTCAACTCCTATCATAGAGAAACCTTCAGTATCTATATCTAAACCCCCTTTTCCTGAAAGATTACAAATTGATAGAGGGGTAGAAGAACAAATTTTGTTGCCTAAATATGATATATTAGATGAACTGAAAAATGTCTGTATCAAAATTATTTTGCTACAAGCCATTAAGGAGATTCCAATCCTTGAAAAAACAATAAAAGAGTTGAGTATAAAGAAATTAGGAAGAAAAATAAAAGAAGTGAAAAGAATCCAGTGAGTGGGAAAATTTGTAGATATCATGATGGGAAAAACAAGCATACAAAAATATTTGGATCCAGGAAGTTGCATTGTAAAAACACACATCAATGGTATTGAGATTCCAAATACATTGATTGACTTAGGAGCAGCCATAAACATCACGAGTAAACAAACCATTGAACTACTAAAGCTTCAAAACCTTTAGTATACACCAACATTGATGCAATTAGTAATCAAGCTAAATGGTGTATTAGAAGACATTTATGTATCCTTAGACTCTTGGGAATATTCAATTGAATTTATGATCTTGAATCCTAAGAACAACTTAGGAGGACATTCATTGATATTAGGAAGACCTTGGTTAGCTACAACATATATTTTCATCAGTTGTAGATATGGTGATATGTTTATTTCTGATGGAAATTAAACATAGAAATTCACACTATATCCTCTAGCAAAAACAATGATAGAAGTAGAAGATTAAGAATGGATGGATGATGACAATGGTATATGTAAAAATTTACAAGCAGTTCCAGTGATAGATTTATTTCTCCTACTTATTATTTCAGTAAGTTATTATTCAGAAATCTTCTGGCAAATATCGAAATAAATACTAGTCTAATATTCACAAATATATATGCAGAGAAATAAACAGTAGAGAATATAAGCAAAAGAATCAATCACATGTACACAGTTATTTTTTGACAATTGTCCCCGGAAAAACCCAATGTGGGAAAACCAGTGCAGCAGATGAGGGTTTTATTAATTCTTCAGCAAATGATATCTTTACAGGGAAAATATTCGACATAGAAATTCTAAACCACCTGAGATTGAATTTCCAGCTTACTCGGTGATCCAGGTGGATATTGGTGGTCACCCGCCTATTCCACTTGGGGCTCCACCATTTTCTCTTTCATTTTTTCAGTTTCGGCACAATTTACTATTTTTAGCAGTTTTTCGGGTCCTGAACTTCCGCAGCCGTTTTGAGGCCCTAAACAATGTTTTTTGGAAAAATGGAGAGCAACATGGGTCCATGGAACAATGTTTCTCATTCCAAATTTGTAGTCCTTGTAGATCTTTCTAACGAGGTATGGTACGCGTCAAACAGAGATCGTATGCCAAAGTTATGCCCTTGGGAAGTTGAAACACCAATTTACCCAAACGGGGCCCATAGTTTTGGTGCTTCATCTCCTAGGGTTAGGGTTTTGGATGTTTAGGATTTCCCATTGTTTCTAAATAATAAATAGGCCCTCGAGCCTCATTGTAACTCAGTTCAGAGGCCTGTAGCCGCCACATCTCTTCTCAGAGATAGCTACCAGCGCCTTAGCTAGTTTTATTTCCATTCTGTCTGTAAGAAAATTTCAGTTCTTTGATATTAATGAAATGAAGTGTTATTTCCGCTGCATCTCTGTATTTATGGTTATGTGTTTATTCTGTTGCGTTCCTGCATAAATCCGGATCAGTGGTATCAGAGGGGTCTGCTTTTTCTCGATCCTTCTTTGCATGTCCCCAACGAGGTCTGGGTATAAGGAGCTAGGGCTTGATCTGGTGGAACCTTTGCAAGATCAGCCTCGCAAACCTCGACGGACGCCCATGGGGGATGAAAAGAAAGATGAGGGAGCAGGAGATCCTATCAAAATATTGCTCGAGGAGGCCCTCGAAAAACAAAGGAACGCGATGATGGACAACTTTGCTCAGATCCTTCAACGGCTGCCCACCGGCGGCGCATCTGCATCCAGTAGCCACTCTGGAGTTGCGACTCCCTTTAAGGTACAAGTAAATTTTGACATTCCCATATTTGAGGGTCAAATAGACGAAGATGCCGTAGATAGATGGTTGAATCTATTAGAAGGATATTTCTCTGTTCATGACTTTTCAGACCGGGAGAAGATTATTTTTGCACTCCTCAAAGCTACCCCCCATGTTAAGGACTGGTGGGAAACCTACTGTGAGAACAAGGACCAGACAGAACCCTCTCTGTTCTCGGCCATACCAACTTGGAATTCTTTCTGAGACGCCGTCAAGGAATAGTACTATCCCGTGGGGAGCTATGAGGACAAGTACATACAATGGACCACGCTGCGACAACAAAGGGATCAAGATGTGCATGAGCTGACGAATCTGTTCCATACCCTGCACACAAAGTTGGGTATCAAAGATTTAGAGAAACATCTGGTGCTAAAGTATTGCAGTTGTCTGCACAGATACATTCAGGAGGAAATGGAGTTCCTCGACATCTCCTCGCTTGGTATGGCATACCGGTATGCTGCCAAGATTGAGCAGAAATTCAAACAGAAGAAGCGAGACTTTGGATCTGCGAATCAAAAGCAAGGAAAAGGTGCTTCCCAAACCGTAGAACAAAGGACAGAGCATGGCGGCTAAAGACAACCCGTCAAAGCCACAAGAAAAGAACAACACCGTAAAGCCAAAGAAGGACACGGGAAAGTGGTGTGAGTTCCATAAGAGCTCCACTCACAACACAAGTGAGTGTCGGGCCAAGCAGTCGCTAGTGGCCGAGATGAGGGCTTCTGAGTTAGATGCATGCTACGACTCCGAATAAGAACCTGAAAAGGGGAACGAAAAAGGGAAAAAGATTATTGATGTGGAGCCCAACGCCACTGTTGCACTACAAAGATCCGTATGAGGAACCGTAAGATCTTAGAGGAGGAGGAACGTCTCTTCCACTCCTGCATGTGGTAAAGGGCTCTGCATAGCTTCATTGTCAACAATGGGAGCCAAAAGAACCTCATTTCAGCGTACGCCGTGAAGCCGGTTGGGCTTCGCCGACCGCGCATAACCCACATCCATACCCCATCGGGTGGTTTCACCAAGGACGAGATCTCCGCGTCAGCCGGCAGTGTCGCCTTCCCTATAGCATCAAGCCCTTCACGGATGAGGTATTATGTGACGTTGCTCCTATTGATGTTTCTGATGTATTATTAGGACAACCATACTTGTGGAAGCGTCATGCTGTGTATGAGTCTCAACCTCGTGCTGTTATTGTTACTTTGGGAAATAAGTTGTACAGGATACCAGAGGTACCACCTCCTACCGCTATCTCTTTGGTTACTGCAAAACAATGCAGTAAGCTCATTTCCCAAACCAGGAAATTCATTTTCCCGATGATCCGCCCCCAGGGCAAGAAGAAGACTGTGGCCACGACCTCCAGACAGGGCTCCTCTGCACAACAACAACAAATGGATAAGGTTGTGGAGGAGTACGGGGACATATTCACCTCACCCACAGGGGTTCCTCTGCACTGTCAGGTCAAGCACCCGATTGATCTGACCCCAGGTGCGCCACTACCTAATGGACCGATCTATCGGCGCTCTGTTCTGGAGAATGATGAAATCAAGAGGCAGATTCAGGAGCTGTTGCAGAAAGGTCACATCAGACCAAGTTCATCGCCCCGTGGGAGCCCGATCGTGTTGGTACAGAAGAAGGATGGGACGTGGAGACTTTGTATTGACTATCGGGCGCTGAACAAGATCACTGTCCGGAATAGGTACCCAATCCCACGGATTGATGACCTTCTGGACCAACTCCAAGGTGCAAAATATTTCAGTAAGATCGACCTGAAGTCTGGGTATCACCAGGCACCAATTGAACCCTCTGATGTGTGGAAGACTGCCTTCAAAGCTAAGGAAGGCCTTTTTGAATGGCTGGTCATGCCTTTCGGGTTGACGAATGCTCCCGCAACCTTCATGAGGATGATGGACAACATCTTGTGGCCATTCACCAACTCATTCGTAGTGGTGTACTTGGATGACATTCTGATCTTCAGCAAGACTTGGGAAGAGCACCTTCATCACATCCGACAAGTCCTCCAAACACTGCGGCAACACAAGTTGTGTGCCAATTTGGAGAAGTGCACGTTTGGCATGACCCAGGTTCAATATCTGGGATACATTATTGATGAAAGGGGGGTGTATGTGGATCCAGCCAAGATCCAAGTCATTCGGGATTGGCCAGCCCCAACCACTATAACAGAGCTTCGCAGCTTTCTGGGTCTTGCTAATTTCTACCGGAGGTTCGTGTTGGGATTCTCTCATATCACTTGGCCCTTTAGTCAAGTCACCAAGGGAGGAGCGAGAGAAAAATTCTTTTGGTCGAACCTCAACGGAAGGCATTCACAGAATTGAAAAATCACCTGCTGTACGCTGCGATGCTCACTTTACCGGACTTGCAACATGACCATTTGAGATCGAGACGGATGCCTCGACTATGCTATTGGGGCGGTTCTTACTCAACAAGGACATCCGGTGGCATTTCACGGTGAGACATTGTCCGACACGGTTGCAAGTATCCCACTTATGACAAAGAAATTTATTTCATTGTGCAAGCTTGTCGACAATGGAAGCATTACATTTTGGGGAAGGAAACAATCATCCACACGGACCACGGCCCACTGCGGTTCATACGGACACAAGGAAGTTGCGGAATGATCGCCATAAGAAGTGGTCCACATATCTACAGCAGTTCATTTGAACATTAAGTACAAGAAGGGTAGCACCAATCATGTTACAGATCGCCTCAGCCGACCACCGAGTCGTGGTGCTCACCATTGTGCTCAACTCTTGTGGGCACGAGACTTCCGATTGGCCGCTTCTCTATGAGAGTGACCCAGCATTCGGCCACACTTACAAGGCACTCTTGGGGGGGTACGCAAGTTCCAAATTTTCACCTCCAAGATGCAATTTTATGTCACATGGGACACCTTTGTGTTCCTTCAAGCAAGCGTGCCAAGATGATATGGGAAGCACACTACAGTCGAGTCGCTAGGCATTTTGGGGTTGAGAAAACAGTAGCAATCCTGTAGAAGTATTTCTATTAGGGTCGAACCTTCGAAAGGATGTCCGAGAAGCACATTAGATCCTGCACTGCTTGTGCCATTGCCAAACCGACCATCAAGAAGCAAGGCCTATATACTCCTGTACCTACCCCTAGTCGACCTTGGGAATCCATCTCCATGGATTACATGTCGGGCCTGCCTTCTACTAAGCAGGGAAATGACTGTGTTTTTGTGGTCGTCGACACATTCTCGAAGATGGCCATTATGGCGGCCTGCAAGAAGAATATCACAGCAGAAGCCACTGCTAAACTCTTCTTTGAACGAGTGTGGGTGCACTTTGGAATCCCACAGTCTATCATATCAGATCGGGATAGCAGGTTCCTCAGCACATTTTGGTCCAGCCTCTGGTCGATGTTGGATACCAAGCTCACCAAGTCCACAGCTTTCCATCCCCAAACAGATGGCCAGACAGAGGTCGTCAACCGAATGATTGTACACATTCTACGCATGTACAATTCAAAGCATCCACGCACATGGGACGAGAGCCTCCCTTATGTACAACATAGTTATAATCGGGCTCTCCACAGTTCAATCGGCCATAGCCCCTTTCAGGTGGGCTTGGGATTCCAGCCACTATGTCCCATCGACGTAGCCATGCCATTTGCAGCTGCTCAGGCCAATTCAGCTCATGTCCAAGCCTGAAAGGATGAAGAGATTACTTCCAGCGTATTCAACATGTTAGCGTCAAATTCACCTTAGGCTGAAATAAGGTAAAACTCAAGGCTACATCAAACCACGCTCAACTCAGAATAGCCTGATGATATCAGAGAGGGCTCTCCAGTCTGATCTCATGGTGTGTCAGAGAAGCTGAGATGACTTATAATTGGTATTGATTTTAGGCTAGTAAAGAGATAGGAAGGTTTGATTTTGACTTTTTGGGTTTTTGTTGGATAAATGGGAAAAAACAATTTTGGGTCCGGGGAGAAGGCCAGATCTTTGCATAATTCGAGTTGGGGCGAGGTAGGCAGTAGTCTTGATGCTTTTGATCGAGTATATGGATGGATCAGAAATACAAGGAGCTGAAAAGGGCAAGGATGAACATGGATCCTTTTCAAACAGGCGAAAACATACAAAACTAAACGAATTCAAAGGCAGAGCACTGTAAACAATGGATTCAACCTCATCTACTCATTCATTTTAGTTTCAGAAACATAAGAAGGGATGGCATACATTAAACATGAAATAACTTACAATAAACTGAGAGAAAACACCATCAAGAACTGAAAGCCACAAGAATCCCAACAGGTGCTGCAAAACCTCTGATCTTTCCTTAGCCAAAATATGAAAAATATGTACAATAGCGTGCCAAAATCTTCCCAAGAGTCCAACCTATCCAACCTCTGAAAATGATTGAGAAATTACATCATATAGACCATCCTAACCCCCTCCCATGCCTCTAGGGGTCGAATTCCTTCTTCAGGGATCAGTTTCAACCAAATTCTAATCAAGGAGCTAAAATCTAGGCAGCTCACAACTTGCCTCTAAAAGAGTGGAAACTGATTCATTTACATGATTTTCACTTTTTTGAGAGTGAATCTTCTAGAATAGGTAAAAGTAAGCCAAAGTTACATGCCAACCATCAATTTACATCATGAAAACCCAAAAATTTCATCCACAAGCAAAACTGGTCCCAACTGGCCGAAATTCTGAGCTGGAAGTTGAAAATTCAACCAAAAATCTATATGGGTAGCGCGCATGAGCTGTATGGGTAGCGCACCTTTCAGCCTGATTTGGAGGCACTTCCCGGCATCCAAATTGAGCTCATGATAGCTCGTTGGAAAGCTCTAGATGTTGGCTATCCAACCCAAGTGGAATTTCCCAATTTGGAGCTCATTTGCCCCTCCAAAACTTTATTCTCCCAGAAGTACTTCCTGCTGGTGCAAAAGGTGGCAGCAAGGTGGTTTTCATGGTGTTTTTGGGCCTTTTGACCATCCAGAATCTGATTAAATGCTTAGGCAATGCCTGAGAATGCATAAATTACCATGAAAAACCCAAAAATGCAAAGATTTCCTTCAGCAAGTGTCCCGAAAAAAAGTGAGCACATCGACGCGCTACCCGTATAGCGGAAAAATCTGTTTTTGGACCAAAATATTTCAAAATGACAAAAATTTCCCCGAATTTGCTCAAATTCGGAGCGAAGACCCTCCATCATGTATCATGCCTAGCCAATGAAGCCTCGGCCAAAATCCGGAGTGGATCAGGCCTTTTCCGCCGTTTTAGTGCTTCGCTCAACCTCCTCTTCAGAATCTTCATTCTTGCTTTGCAGACGTGCATGCGGGCCCAATAATGACCTTTCATGTGGCGAAGCATGTCTTTGTCTCTGTTGGCCTTTTCCAACAACTTCTCCAGATGAATTTTAACATGCGTGAGGCAAGAATCTCGATCAGCTGGTGTCATATCACCTGGTCTCTTCCGGACCAATTGTCGATCTTCACGGATTCGCCGCAGCTCATAAAGTGTGTGCTCATCCTCTAGCTGTTTGTTGCGCTGCTCTAGTTAGTTTATCACCCACTGAGCCTTTTGCAATTTATCTTTCAGATTGTCATTCTCGGCCCTTTGCTCCTGGATGATCTCCTTCAGTTTCGAGCTAGGAGAGCTCGCATCAACGTCAATGATCGTGAAATCCGTGTCCCAGCCTCCTGATGGGCCCTCATCATGCATGGGCTTCTTGCCCCTGTCCTGGATCTGTACCTGTGCTGAAGAAGAAGGTGAGGCCCCTTCCACATCATGTGGAGATTATACTCGCTCTGCTGATGGAGTCGGCGAGACCCCTTCCACCCCGGGTGGAGATAATACTCGTCGTGATGCTGCAAACAAAGCTCTGTGGCCTCTCTGATATGTTACCACTACTGGTGCACTGCTATGCTCCATCTCAGTACATCAAACTCAACGGTTGAGTCACTGTCCTGCTCATATCCTTGCTCATAAACTGAATCCGTCTCTGACATGGCTTTGAAAACAAGTTGTCTGCAATATGTGTGTTGATATAGGTGTAGTGAAGTCAAAGTTTCAATGTATGCTCAAAACCCAAATATATTGCACATGTACCAAAACATCATAAGAAAACAAGTGACAGTGGTAATAGCTCTGTTTTAGTGGCATAGAAACAGTCTCTGTTTTTGGATCACAAGTGATTTTGACAAATAAGTACCAAATGCCAATGTAGTGTGCAACCTTTGTAATGCTAGCCAAGGATTTGTCAATGGACTGTGTTTGTCAATAGGAGATAGTGGCCATGAAACAATAGCAATGACAACAGTGGTAGAATGGCAAAAAACTATGTGAAAACATGAGACTATATGAAAACAAGGAAGGATGTGATAGCAGTGGTAAGATGATAAACTAAGGGCGTGAGGATGATGTACACAATGTGCCAGGGCATGAGCATATCTACCATTCACAAAAGTTTTCAAACCCTTCACAAGACTGTCCATATATATTCAAAACCCTTAAGGAATAAATCTGCATATAAATGTAGGGTTTATACATTTCTCTTCAACCAAGGCTTGTTTCCCAACATCAATAACACCACAATCATGCTAAAAATCTACTGAGCAACCTTTAGAAACCTACTTGCAAATCGATGGAGCCGATTTGATACGAAACTGGGCGCAAGAAAAAAAAATTTCTGGGCTCTGTCGCTGTATGGGTAGCGCCCGGCAAGTGGGTAGCGCCCGTGTTAATTAACACTGGCTGTGGAACTTATGTGGGTAGCGCACCTTATGTGGGTAGCGCGCACCTTTCTATGAGTAGCTACATAGTGCATTTTGAAGGAGGCTTTTGGAGGCCTTCCCGATGTCAAAATTGAGTGTGTGATAGTTCTTTGGAAATATATTGGAGTCTACTTTCCAACCCAAGTGGAATTTTTAAATTTGGACTTCATTTTCCCTGTCAAAAATCAAATCTCCCAAAACTTGTCAAAATGAGCAGAATGAGGCTGCCTCAAGGCAGAGCGCTGTTGCAGTCAACTTTTGAAGGTCTTCCTCAACTCCAAATTGAGCTCATAATATCTCATTGGAAATACCTTTGTGTCTAGCTATTCTTTGACTTATCAAGAAAGTCATTTAGCCAACCATGCTAGGAGAAATATTTATTTTCCCAAGGTCACTTCAGAGGTGCATTCAATTCTCCTGAGGCGACGGTATTTTTGACATTTCTCTAAAACCATGATACCTGTGTAAAACGTGAAAGAGGTTTTTCTTCCTTGGGATGTTGTGGACAAAAACCTCTCTCCGTTTTCCAAAATTCATCTTTGATTTCTCTGAAACATCTTTTGAGTGAAACTTATCCCGATGTGTGAAACAAGGGATTTTGTCGAAATGAAGCGAAATGAAGGGGATAAGGGGCTTATAAATTCTTGGGGAAATTTTTGGAAGTAGGGAGGGATGTTAGGAAGCAAGGGAAAGTGGAATTTCAAAGATTGAGTGAGGGGAAGGGGTCCAAAAGGGAAAAACACAGGCCTAGCCTAGAAAATTGCCAAGTTGTAGCAAGAAACTAGGGTTTGTGCGAAAGTGAGGAATTTTGGGGATCTCAGTGATGGGAAGTGTTTAATAAGGTACATTAAGGATAGGGGAAGGTGTATGAACATCAGGATATAAGTTTTGCTGATGATTTGACCATCCAAGAGAAATTACCTCCAAAACCCCCAGGAGAGTAGTCAGACCTTACCTAGGCACAACCGAAGCATGAACAAGGTGTAAAAATGACCCAATGGAACCTGACATGATGATGAAAACCCTTTGAAAGATGGTACACTCAGCTGAATGGTGACATGGACCGACATTTGGACAACTTTGAAAAGAGTGAAAACAAACCCTAGACCTAATGCCTAGTGACCAAATTTTGCTTGAAGGCTCATTGAAATGACAAAATTTGACCTTGACACCTTAAAATCACTTTGTAAGAGCATGTTTGATCACTGAAGGAAGGCTGAAAAGGCTGACTCTAACACAACACATCCACCAACAGGTTCATGATATATTGGACAGATCCAATGCCAAGTACAAGCAACGCCATGATCAACATCGGGTGCCACACAACTTCCAAGTGGGCGACAAAGTATGTTTACTTGTGATGAGTGCTCACTGACCCCACCGCAAGCTTCGCCCCCGCCCCGATACGATTATACACCATCGCCCGCGTTGTAGGGAACAATTCTTCGAGCTCGCATTCCACCATTCCTTGGTTCATACCCGCCTTTCACGATCGCCTGCCCTTACTTTCCCACCTCATCGACACCTCGGACATTGCGTAACAACTCCCCACACCACCGAGAAAGCAATCCTTAATACATGGAACAGGCTACCAAATATTTTATCATGGGACATGAAAATCAAGAACACTCGCCAACAAAATATCCAACCATATCGGGTTGTCAAAGCTGGCCAACTCCTGCACCAAGGAAAGTGGTTCACCAGGGACCAAGTTCAGCAGAAATTTCCTCATCTCATGGAGGAACTTAACGCAATGGGGACCATTGCTTCCTAAGGGGGGAGGAATGATACAGGTGGATATTGGTGGTCACTCGCCTATTCCACTTGGGGCTCCACCATTTTCTCTTTCAGTTTTTCAGTTTCGGCACAGTTTACTATTTTTAGCAGTTTTTCGGGTCCTGAACTTCCGCAGCCGTTTTGAGGCCCTAAACAACGTTTTTTGGAAAAACGGAGAGCAACATGGTTCCATGGATGGATGTTTCTCATTCCAAATTTTTAGTCCTCAGATATATCTTTCTAACGAGGTATGGTACGCGTCAAATGGAGATCGTATGCCAAAGTTACGCCCTTGGGAAGTTGAAACACCAATTTACCCAAACGGGGCCCATGGTTTTGGCGCTTCATCTCCTAGGGTTAGGGTTTTGGCTGTTTATGATTTCCCATTGTTTCTAAATAATAAATAGTCCCTCGAGCCTCATTGTAACTCAGTTCAGAGGCCTGTAGCCGCCACATCTCTTCTCAGAGATAGCTACCAGCGCCCTAGCTAGTTTTATTTCCATTTTGTCTGTAAGCAAATTTCAGTTCTTTGATATTAATGAAATGAAGTGTTATTTCCGTTGCATATCTGTATTTATGGTTATATGTTTATTCTGTTGCATTCCTGCATAATTCCGGATCACTTGGATAATTCTCTGACACCTAGAACAACCCCTACATGCCCCTGCGTCTCTCTGCATGATTCACTACACAATCTTAGCTCTGAACTGTGTGAGTCTGCATGGATACTGCGTGGGTTCTCTGCACTACAGCCTCAAGCTGCCTCTAGTGGCCCACTACTGCCCTCCAACCCCAATCTCAATCACCACTAACCTCCTCCTTCTGTTTCTGCAACTTCTTGCCCTACAACTCTCCCACTGAGATCGAATTCTACATCAGAATGGATCTCCTTCGGGTACTGAGTGTATGCCCGGCTTGTTTTCCAAGTGACCCTCAAGCCTTCTTTTATAATCTTCTTGTTGGAGAACCAACGACCTAGATTAAAATATTAATCAATGGCTAAGATTAAAACTTGACTTGATCCATGTTTCCTACAAGATTCACATTCTGAATTATTAAGACTCTTTAATTATTTTATTTCCTTAAGTTTAGACTTAGGGTCTTCATTAAAATAATTAATTATTTTAATAAGTCATGAACCGAGTGGAATTTCCACAAACTGTTTTTGGATTCTTTGGAATGTTGTTGTCCAAGCCTCCCTGCAAAGTTTGAGACTTGGAACACTTCTGGATGCTACAAAAATCAACACTCCCTCTTAGTGAGGAAGTTGTTCCAACAATATGCCTACTGCATGCTGCTCTAATTCTGAAGCACCCTCTGCGATGCTGATCTTAGGACTATGCCCCCCCATCTGATGCACTACTGCCTTCCTGTACTGCTGCCTCTGACACTGCCACTATCACTTGCTGCCTTTGTACCACAACTCCCTCTGAATACTGAATCTTCCATTCCTGCTACTAGAAGGGATTCTTCGTCATCCCCATCTTCTCTT
This sequence comes from Pinus albicaulis, assembly GCA_034641835.2. NCBI lineage: Eukaryota > Viridiplantae > Streptophyta > Pinopsida > Pinales > Pinaceae > Pinus > Pinus albicaulis. The sequence goes on along the minus strand of CM076571.1, from coordinate 290,721,521 downwards.
TGAAGTAGACAAACTTTGTCTTTCCTAGAGCCTTTATGAGGATATCTTCCACTTGTTCTCCTATTGGAGTGTATTATAACTGAACATCTCCACATTTTACACAGTCCCAGATGAAGTGACACCGGATGCCAATATGTTTCGACCTATCATGAAACACAAGATTCTCAGAGAGATTTATGCAACTCTGATTATCACATAAGATGCTGGTCACTTCCATTTTCTCCTTGAGTAGATTCACTAGTAGTTTCCTAAGCGAAATGCTTTGCATGAAGCTGTGCTGGCTTCCATATACTCTACTTCTACTGAACTCAGTGCTACAAACTTCTGTTTACTACTACACCAGGAAGTTATTCATGATCCTAGACTGAAACAATACCCACTGGTACTTTTTTGATCAACTGAACTTCCAGCCCAATCTACATCAGTGAAACCACTCAACCCGACATCATTCCTACGAGTGTACTTTAATCCAAGCTTGACTATCCCTTGAAGGTACCCGAGAACATGTTCGACTGCTGCCCAATGTGCCCTCTTTGGTTCCACCATGAATTCACTTAGGGTATTAACAGCGTAACATATGCCTGGCCTTGTATTTACCAGATACATCAATGACCCTATGAGCTATCTATATAGTGTAGGATCAACCTCATCATCTTCAGAAATATCGATTTTTCTCCAGTTGGTGATCATTGGAGTTGTCATGGGCCTACAATCCTCCATCTGAAATCTCTTCAGAATCTCTGTAGTGTATATTCCTTGACCAAGGAAGATCTCCCATTCTGTTGCCAAACTTCCAACCCCAGAAAATAGTGCATCCATCCTAGATCCTTCATGTCAACTTCTTCATCCAGATTCTTCTTGCAATCTATGATGAGCCTTGATGATCCTGTCAAGAACACATCATCCACATACAAAAAAGTATCAAAGGCTCACTCACTACTCTTAGATAATAGAGATTTGGATCTGCATCACTCTTGACGAATCCCATCTTCTGCAGGTAGTTGTCAATTCAACCATACCAGGCTCTAGGAGCTTGCTTCAGTCCATATAATTCTTTCTTCAGTTTTCACACATGATTTTTCAGATAATGTGTCTCAAAGCCCTCCAGTTTTTCTATATACACCTCTTCTTATATCAAACCATTCAAGAATGTCTTCTTGACGTCCATCTGGTGAATTTTCCGTCCCATCTACGTAACAAGGGATATCACATACCTGATAGATGTGTACCTGGTGTTACACAACAATTTGTCACTGTCCTTGTAATCCCCATTCCTTGTTACTGGAGGACCCATACAGTGCCCCTTGTGTACTTTCCAAGCATGGAATACATACTCCTAAACCACACTTTGTCTGCTAATTCATCTCCCTTTATAACTTTTCTGGAAGATCCCTATAAAAACCTAGTTTTCAAGGTCAGTGCTTTGTCTCAGTGTCTAATCCGCATTGATAGTAGAGATTTGCACTGAGACTCGCAACGATCGACGCTCTGTCTTAATGTATAACCTACGCCGATCCTCTTTTGGGAAAGTTATTTAAAATAGAAACGAAGTGTCCACGACTAGAAGCTTCGCGAAGCGAAGAGCTGGAAGTTTGTTTTGAGGATAAGGCCGAGGAATTCCCCTTTGGGCTTCTTGTTCCCATAAAATAGGAAATACTCTAAAGCATAAAATTTTTTCCCATTATTTCAGGGCACATATCCTCCTCCATTTTTATATAAGGAGACCTCTTTCACCTTTGCTGCCTTAGTTTAGTTAGAAGCAACAATCATAGAGAGGAGAAGCAATTATAGTTTTAGGAGAATAGAGGAGAGTGATTGTTTTTGTGTGTTAGGAACATAGTGAGATCTTGGAACTTTGTGTATGAGGGTTTTGCAAACGTGATTGGATACGAACCTACTGAAGGAGAGCCTCAACATCAAGGCTTGGTTGTAAACTCCCCTTGTCTTTATCATAATAAAATGCAACTGATGTTTATCTTCCACTCTTGTTTACATTTATAATGATATTTCTAGCATTCCTTGATTAGTTAGATAAGTTGTAGTTGTTTTATGATTGTCATGGTTTTACACTTATCGTGGTGTTTTGAATCTCTGTACAGGTAATCAAACGTTGGTAGCAGCGTGTATTGAGCTTGAGAAGAGCGATGCATCAAGAAGCTTTGACGGAAGACGATAACATAGCATTAGAACAAGGTAGGTCATCTTCCTTGCTTTGAGTTTCATTTACAATCTAGGAAGGTAGATTTAGTATGTTCCTGTAGTTGCTAGACCCACCCTAGGGCTAGAGGGATCGCCTTTATCCGTAGAGGGGATTTTCCTACACAACAAATTAGAGATTCCACTGGGGATGACTTTTTCGTGTTTTTACCGAGTCCAAAAAATTAATAAAATACAGCTCGTCACCTCATCATCATTATGTTTAGGACCTATTGCTGCACAAGAAACACACATAAAACCAATGTTTCGAGATAAAATATTAAAACAATAAAAAAATAAGCTCAAAAACCTAATTAGGGTTTAGAAAATGTTATAAAATGATAGAAATAGTAAAAATAAATTACTTTTCACCCTTTCACCTCTTGTGAGCATTTTACCATTTTTAGCAGTGAACTTGTGGAGCTGGCACTAGAAAATCTAGGAGACCAATCACAATTCCATTTTTTTCAGGTAAGAGCCCTCATCTTTGCTTACATTTTAAACTTTATTTCATTGCCTGCATTCTTAGTTTTTTATGCTTTTGGGGGAATTTTTTTCAAGGTTTGGCACAGCGGTAGACATGGGTTCCAAGCATGGAGTCACGCCGACCCGCCTATAATTCTAATAGGGAGGCACCAATTGGCGTTGTTGTTTCTAAAACAGCTGCACCAATCGCCGTGACCACCTTTTCTTGAAAATTCTCCTAAATGGCCTCATTCAAATAGTTCAAAAGTGGAATATTTGACTAATAAAAGTCCCAATGATGGTTTTGGAGGTGATTAACAGCCAAAACGGTCATCGAATGGAAGGAGAGAGAGCACGGGGAGGAAGATGAACTAGCCATGAGAAATGTGAGATGCATGGATACCCTGAGAGATTGTGGGCTCTTGAAATTCTTCATGGCACCATGTGTTTAAGCTCAACTGGAATTAGTACAGTATCTGATCAGTGTGTGGGACACCGATCGAGAGAGGTTTATGATTCACGATCAAGAGCTGGAGATAGAAGTCTCCGACATATATTTTATCACTAGATTTTCACGGAGGGGAGTAGCACCGATCATGACAGGTTCCCAACTCATGGGCCAGAGCATGGGTATGCTAATAGACATAGTTTTCCAAGGGGAAAATAAAGGATTGAAGAGCGAGAAAATAGATATCCAGACAATACCCAATTTGGCACTAAAAGTAGTGGTGCATACTATAACACGAGCTTCTGGATCTCAAGCCCCTCACGAAGCTAAAAAAAACATAGCTTCAAATTTCCGTAGATTGTATGACTCCAACCATTTTCAACTCAGAAGAAGCTGCAATAATCAACCTTAAGTGCCAGTTAAAAAAGTGAAAAAAATACAAGCTAAAACAATTTGGATATGGGTCCATCCTGGTACCATTCATTCTAGAACGGTTTCCAATATTTCAACGCTAGGAGGTAATAGTCCCTGCACCACCAGCACGAGAGCCACAGATGGTCCGTTGGGCAGATTTGATGCCTCGACCAAGAGGTGGTCAACATATGTCATGGAAGCCAGAATTATTTGATTGGCTCCACTGAAAAATCATCATCGTAGAGGACTGGCCCTATATCGGTACCGACTTCATGGGTGATCCAGACCTTCCACTCTCGGAAGGAGAGGATTGGGATGAAGCATTGGGTAAAAAATCATATTTTGATTTTGATGAGTACTATTTTTTTTTTGTTTATATATGTTATGATTATTTATCCATGCAATGCAGATGTTGGCCTACAAAGACCTGCAGGGATGTTCCCCATATCACGGAGGGTCCCACACGATTTGGAGAACAACACTTTGGAAGCCATGACTTCTTATTCGTCATGATCATATATTTCGGAGTAGAGTTCGTTTTCTTTTGTCAAGCTCCTTAAAACATGAAACACGCTTCTTACGGAGCATAGTTAATTTTCTTGTGTCAAGCTCCTTAAAAAATGAAACATGCTCATCAGAGCATAGTTCGTTTTCTCGTGTCAAGCTCATTAAAAAATGAAACAAGACCTTCGGAGCATGGTTCCTTTTCTTGTGTCAAGCTCCTTAAAAAATGAAACAAGCTCTTATGAGGACATTTTTTTTACTATGTCAACCTCATTAAAAAATTAATTAGGTTATGAGAATAGTTCTTTTACTGTGTCAAGCTCATTAAAAAATGAAACAAGTTCCCTTTCAATTCGAGTCTTTGATTAGATCCCGTATATCCAAGTCAAGTCTTTCACCTGATCTCGTAATTGAACCTTCATTCCATTCACTTGCTAGTAACCATTAGTCTACCCAAGTGAATGCCATGAAGCTGGGGGGCATGTAACTTGTATTGAGTCACCATGTTGGGGTCATGCAAGCTTATTTCAAGCATAGTTTGTTTCTGTTTCAAGCTTGTGTAAAAATGAAACCGGTTTCAAGAATAGTTTTCTAAAAAGTTTCAAGCTTGTGTAAAAATGAAACCAACTTTAAGCAAATTTTCCTGATTTCAAGCTTGTGTAAAAATGAAACCATTCTTATTTTGCCTCTTGTGTTCGCCATTTTATCTGACTGTTTCACCATATGAGCCTTGGTTTTCTCATTCCATCGTTACCATCTGCTCGGCCGATCATATGCCCTCACTTTATTGTTTTAACCATTCTTGAGGAACCACTGCAATGAGTGGTCTTGTTAGCCAACATCTTTATCTTTACTTGTTCTGAGCAGTTCCACCATCAACGGAGCCATTTTCTACCCTTAATACCACTCGTTCCTCTAGGAGGAGTCAAATTTTAGCTCTTTTATAACTCTCAAAACATTAAAATATTGCCGAGATCTTGTCATTTTGAACTCTTTAAAGGCTGCGGAACGTCATTTACCCAACATACGTTTACCCATTTTTTGGGTTGGGATAAACTATTTATGAAAAAGGAATACCTTAGCCAATCACAAATAAGAGGTTCTCTCATATTTTATTTTCTACCTTTTCAGGTATGAGGGACTATTTACGAAAAGGGCCATCTATAGTTTTCTTTTCACCTCTTTTCAAACTCTCTAAACATGAAAAGATGTTGAAATTAACCTTTGTCGAGCTCGTTAAAATTTAACGACATCAGATCTGTCATCATGACGATCACCGAGTTTCTCCTTCTTAGGGCTCGTAAAATGTAGTAGGATGGATTTGTCTGAAGGAAAAACTTATATATATCCTCTTCAAGATTGTGTAAAAATAAATAGGTACTCACCAGAAATGGTGGGGAAAAATGGAATTTATTCATCAGTTGTGTCGGTAGTATGTCACTCTTGAACATGACACTTATCTGCAATTCGTGTTGGGTTGGGATATATTCACTTTGTCACTTTTCCTCCATGGGTTTGGGAAATCCGTTTGCCTCTCATTCATTTAGAAATCTTGTAAACATAACCTCTGATCCTATTTGAGTCAAATGTTTCCAAATTCTAGATTCGTGTCGCCGATATGTTTAAGAGAAAATCCTTCTGCAGTTTGTACATTCCTTAATCCTCTGTTTTAGTCTTGATTAACACTCATATTACATTTTCGGTTTCATGTTGATGATACGGGATTCATTATGACCCTCCTTCGATGGATCTCTTCCTATCGACTTCAGCTCATTATCCGAGAAGTTGATCTAGAGACTCCTTTTTGGTACCTTAGAGTTTGCATGCCCTAATGGCAAGTTCTTCGCATTTGACGACAGGTTCACATCATTGGCTTTCGATCGGGTGATTTCAAGGGTATTAAACTTCAGTTCCTTATTCATATTCTATGGATTTTACTGGAAGTACCTTGAGGACCATTATCATAATTGGTGGTTTCTCTCACACCTATTAACAGTTTACATCATTGACTAGTAATCAGACGATTTTCCTGCATGTTCAACTTCAGCTCATTTATTTGCATGCTTGAAATTGTACTTGATCGGGTCGTGATGGAGCGCAAGACCCTGGATTTTATTCTCTAGAGTCCAGGTTGCGAGGCGATATGATTTATCCATGATTGGATACATGTTTCTTTCAAATGGATGGCTGCGGCCATACCATGAGTCTATATGTGATCCCTCTCATTTTGGATGGTTGCGTCCATACTATGGTCTCTTTTACAGATGGATGCGTCCATACCTTGATTCATGTATGTTCATAAAATATTCTAGTTATATATCTATATCTATGTTTGATCTGCAGGTCTCCCGACGACAATGTCTAGTTCCTTGCACGTACTCATAAATCATTTCGCCACTCACTCATGTTTGGACTTCATGCTTTAGGGGCATCTGTTACACAAAAAATTGTCATTGTCCTTGTACTCCCCGTTCCTTGTTCCTAGAGGACCCATACAGTGACCCTTGTGTACTTTCCAAGCATGGAATACATACCCCTGAACCACACTTTGTCTACCAATTCATCTCCCTTTACAACTTTTCTGGAAGATCCCTATAAAAACCTAGTTTTCAAGGTCGGCACTTTATCTCAGTGTCTAACCGCGCTGATAGAAGAGATTTGCACTGATACCCACGACGATCAGTGCTCTGTCTTAATGTCTGACCCTCACCGATCCTATTTTGGAATTTTTTAAAAATAGAAACAAATTTTCCACAACTAGAAGCTTCGCGAAGTGGAGAGATGGAAGTTTGTTTTGAGGATATGGCTGAGGAATTCCCCTTTGGGCTTCTTGTTCCCATAAATTAGGAACTAATCCAAAGGATAAGATTTTTTCCCATTATTTGAGGGCCCATATTCTCCTCTTTCATTGTTATATCAGGAGACATCTTTCACCTTTGTTGCTTTAGTTAGCTAGTTAGAAGCAACAATCATAGAGAGGAGAAGAAATTATAGCTTCGGGAGAATAGAGCATAGTGTGATTGTTTTTGTGTGTTAGGAACATAGTGAGATCTTAGACCTTTATGTATAAGGGTATTACAAATGTGCTTGGATACAGACCTGCTGAAGGAGAGCCTCAACATCAAGGCTTGGTTGTAAACTCCCCTTGTCTTTATCATAATAAAATGCAACTGATGTTTATCTTCCACTCCTGTTTACATTTATAATGAGATTTCTAGCATTACTTGATTAGTTAGATAAGTTGTAATTATTTTATTATTGTCGTGGCTTTACACTTGTCGTGGTGTCTTGATTGTCTACATAGGTAATTGAACGTTGGTAGCAACATGTATTGAGCTTGAGAAGAGCAACGCATCAAGAAGTTTTGATGGAAGATGAAAAAATAACATCAAAACAAGGTAGGTCATCTAAGATTGCTTTGAATTTAATTTACAATCTAGGAAGGTAGATGTTAGTATGTTCCTGTAGTTTCTAGACCCACCCTAAGGCTAGAGGGATCACCTCTATTCGCAAATGGGATTTTCTTGCACAACACTTGGCGACTGGGGCGAAGGTTTCTTCATAGTATATTCCTTTTTTCTGAGCATACCCCTTAGCCACAAACCTGGATTTAAATTTCTTGATGCTGCCATCTGCAACATACTTGATCTTGTAGATCGACCTAGATCCTACAACTGATCTCTCCTGAGGTCTGGGTACCACTTCCCAGACATCATTCGTCATTATGGAACTGTACTCTTCCACCATTTCATCAACCCACACCTGATGCTGAGTTGCTTCCTAAAAAATGGAAGGTTCTCCTACTTGAGCAACCAAGGCTTGATACCTCTCAGGCTTCTTACGCTGTCTCTTCTCATTTCAGGGAATTCTGACAAAGTCTTATGCATCCTTTAGAATTTGTTTAAGTTCCCTACTCATTCTTCCACTGGTGGTGGGTGGATTTATCGACTCTCCTTCTTGAAAATCCTCGGGAGACACATCCTTTGGATCACTATGCCTTGGAGAGGCAACTGAATTTTCTGCTGCTGGTTGTTGGTGCTGGACAAGAGGCACTTCCTCTGAATGCATAGTAGAAGGCAGTTCTCATGATATTCTAAAGGCCTTCTCCTCCATAAACTTCACATGCCTTCGCACCACCACTTTCCTGCTCTTAGGAATGTAGGTGGTATAAGCCTTTGAATTTTCACTATATCCTAGCAGAAAAACCTTTTCAACAGTCATCTCTAGCTTCTTCCTCTTCTCACTGGGCACATGACAGTAAGCTGTACTGCCGAAGATCCAAAAGTGATCCACTTCAGGCTTATTGCCAGTGAATACACTTTCTGGCATGATCTTCCCTAGTGTAGTATGAGGAGTCCTATTCTGAATGTAAATAGTTGTATTACATGCTTCATCCCATAGAAATTTGGGCATGTCTTGGTCATACAACATAGCTCTGGTTGCTTCAACAATAGTCTGGTTATTCCTTTGTGCCACACCATTCTGCTTCAGATTATATAGGGCTGTCCATTCTATTTTGATGCCTTCCATTGCATAGAATCCAGTGAATTATTTGTTTATATATTCACCAACATTATCTGATCACAACATCTTGATCCACTTCCCTATTAGATTTTCCACCAGAGCCTTAAAGTATTTAAATTGAATGAAGACTTCATCCTTGGTCTTCAAGAAGTAGATCCAGGTTTTCCTGGAATGGTCATCAATGAAGGTGATGAAATATTTGGCACCGCTAAGAGATCTAGTGGACATCAGCCCAAAAATATCTGAGTGTATTAGATCCAACACACCCTTCGCCCTATTTTTTTTCTCTGATATGAAGCCTTGGCATATTTCCCCAAAATGCACCCCTTGTAGACATCATCTCGTTTGGTGCTCAGTTATGGAACAACTGTGACAGTATTCTAGAGAGTTCTCAACGCCCCATGATGCAAATGCCCCATTATTATATGCCATAGCTCATTCAGGTCCGTTCCATCTGCGCCACCAACTAGTGTCATTAGAGAATCAAACTGTAGCTTGTACAATTTGTTGCTTCTTACCCCGATATGTGCCTTCTTCTTCGAAATGGGGTGCTTGACGTAGACTTTATTTCCATTAAAGTAGACGACGTCATATCCTTGGTTTTAAGGCTGTGACACTGAGAGTAGATTCATCCTCAAACCAAGCACATGCAGTACATTAGTGGCTCGAATTTTGTTTCCTGCCTCGGTCTGAAAAACTATGGTACCTCTCCCAATGGGAGTGCACTTTGCTTTATTACCCATGGTTATTTTTAAATTCATCTTCTCTTCTTGGTAGTTAGAAAAAAGGTCTCGTACTCCTGTCATGTGAGCAAAGGCTCTGCTGTCAATATACTAGACGTCAAAAGACATAGTGCTTGATACACAAGAAAAATCTTCCTCTAGTCTGGATGCCAATACAGAGACATCATGATCCATTTTTTCTATTGTGCTTCTTCCCCCTCTTGGAGAACTATGTGAAACCTTATGCGTTGTTGCTTCAATAGTAGATTTATGTTCACTGATAGATTCCCCCTCTCTGTTATTCATCTCTTGCTCTGATACCATGTGAAAATTTACAAGCATTTGTAGTTATAGATTTATATCTCCTACTTATTATTTCAATAAGTTATTATTCAGAAATATTCCAGCAAATATCGAAATAAATACTACTGCAACATTCACAAATATATATGTATAGAAATAAATAGTAGAGAACATAAGAACAAGAATCAATCACATGCACACAGTTATTTTTGGACAATTGTCCCCGGAAAAACCCAATGTGGGAAAACCGATGCAGCAGATGAGGGTTTTATTAATTCTTCAGCAAATGATATTTTTACAGGGAAAATATTCGTCAGATAAATTCTGAACCACCTGAGACTAAATTTACAACTTACTCAGACAATTATCTGACACCCACAATAGCCCCTGCATGCCCCTGCGTGATTCACTACGCAGTCCCGGTGCTGGACTGCGTCAATCTGTGTGGGTTCTCTACGCTGCAGCCTCAAGCTGCCTCTAGTGGCCCACTGCTGCCATCTGACTCTAATCTCAATCACTACTAACCTCCTCCTTCTTCTTCTGCAACTTATCGCCCTACAACTCTCCCACTGAGATCGAATTCTACATCAGAATGGATCTCCTTCGGGTACTAAGTGTATGCCCGACTTTTTTTCCAAGTGACCCTCAAGCCTTCTGTTATCACCCAAAAAAATTTCAAAACATTGTATGTCAAAATGTATGTCAAAATGTTTTTTGATCATGGTCTTAAATAGGTCTGAAAGTAATTTTTAGTTTGGTTAAGGGTAGGTTATAGTTTTTATAAGTTTAAAGGTCATCATTTAAGTTCAAATAAAGTCCTTCAAGGTCCATTCCATGATCAAAGATTCATATTTTTCATTTAGGGGTCATTCCATTAAGTTTCAGGCTAAATTTATAAAATTAGCCAGGATCCACTGTTTTGTAGCGCCGCTAGTTCAAAAAGAGGAAATGCGCTATGAAAGGCCGCTACTTTCGTAGCACAAACTGCGAAAATGATGAAACAAAAACTCTGTTTTCTGGTTTTGAGTATTAAAATTACAAGGAGGTTTCTGAGCAACTAAAAACGAATTTAGGAAAATTGAAAAAGGTTTTTCTTCCTAATATACCTAAATAAAACAACCTCTCCCAGTTTCCTCAAATTCATTAGGATGTGGGATAAATTGATAAATTAAAATGTGCTACGAAACTGCTGTTACAAAATGTCCGGTACATGACTGTTTAGAAGTCAACTTCAAGTTCAGTTTTTGGCCAAATGAAAAAGTATTTTGGAATTATGAAAGAGGTTTGTTTTCATCACACCCATAGCTACAAAGACCTCTCTTAATTTTCTCACAGGTGTTATAATTTGGGAGATAAAAGGATTTCATTGAAGCCCTATTTTCAGAAACAAAGTTTCCCGTTTTACACATGTTTTTCAAATGCAGTTTCTAGATAGCAGGAGATGTGTTTCAAAAAAAAAAAGAGAGGTTTTTATTCAAGAAATCATGGCCTACAAAAAAATCCTTTAGTTTCTAAAAAGTACATCATGGAGTAAGAGATATAAGCTTCGTCTCAAGACCTATTTTTCAGATGAAAACAGGAGAAATATGCAAGAAGTTAAGAAGTTATAAAGGCTGAAATGACTATGTTTTCAGTTCATATGACTGTTTGTTTTGATGAAACCAGTGGTATTTTGAAGTCTTGGCACATTTGGTTTTAAATTTTGAATAAATCTGGCCAAAAACTGCTCACTCGGCAGTTTTGTAGCGCACATAGTGCAAAATCAGTGAAAAGTGCTATGAAACTGTTGTCGCATGCTTTTTCACTCTCTCTCTTAAATTTTGGAAGGGAAAATATGTGTATGAAGACCTAAAATTGCTAGGGAAGCTGTGCTAAGTGATAATGAAGATAAATCTGAAAAGAAGAAGCCAAAATTTTGAAGATAAAAGGTTAAAAAGACTGCGCTACGAAAAGCGCTACGAAACTGTGTTGCTTTCGTAGCGTAGGTCTGTTTTCACTATTTTGAGAAGTTCGAAGTTGATTTTACATAGCTGGAGTGAGGGTATGATTTTGTACATATTATATTCATGTTCCTGATAGAAAATAGCCTCAAATTTATGGGTTAATAGTGGTCAGAGTGTCACAAGAAACTAAAATAATCCTAAGCCTAAAAAATAGAGGAGCAATTTTCTAGTTTGCAGGAGATCAACATCATCAGCATTGTGGTCATAACATGTTGGAGCTCATCATCAGGATTCGACTTTATGGAAATATAGGTGGAAAATGATGTAATTAAGTTTAGATAAAGTTGTTTTGAATAGAGTTAAAAGAGTTCTAATTCTATTTGTAATAGGACTATGTATTAGGTTTACAACTGTTTTTGTAATAAATACCATGTTTTATGGTTAGGATAGGTGTCAAAGATAGGAATTCGATGTGTCTAGATGTGGAGAAGCTTATCTTATGATGTAAATGACCTATTAAAGGCCAAGAGGTCGAATTAGCAAAGGGGTTGGAGACTTTTTGGCAAAATTGGTGCATATTGTAAAACACTGTTTCAACTAATGCAGAGAGCTTCTACTTGACCAAATTGAGATTCAAAAGGGGTTTTTAGTGTTTTCCTATTCTATCAGTGTTTCTTATATATCTTATTTGCAGTGGTGTTCATCTATATTACTCAAAACTCATCTTTAGATGCTCTGAATTTCTTTATAAATGGACTGACTGTGTTTTTACATGTTTCAAGTGTATGTCTCATGACTAAAAACCCTGATACGCCTCAACTTCCATGTAAATTAGATTCACTGATTTGCTGAGATTTCTTTGACTCCATAAGTCCAATGTATACATGCTAATGTTGGTTTCAACCTATAGGTTGGAAAATGTTATTTAAGCAGACCGCTTTGTAAATCTTTGGATTGACTGATATATACAGTAACATACAACTTTTCTTCACCTGATATTCTTAGTGTATTTTCAATGATTTTTATGCCCTATCTTTGAAATGTTTCTCTTCCATAGCCTTGATGTCTCATTACTCAGACTTCATGTATTACATGCTCTGACTTCCTTTGAACTTTCAAGTTATTTGGATTTTCCTGAATGTGTTACTCTTTCATTGAAATATATACAAGCCTCAACTTCCACTAGAAGAGCTATTGTTATATTTATCCCTATCACTGACTCCATAGCCCAATGGTAGCAAGCCTCCATCTTTTCAACCCGTAAACATACAAAATCAAAACACATAGAGTTAGCAATCTATCTACATCTTTAATCAATGTCATTAACCTTTGAGAGAGCCCTCTCAGGTTGAGGAGGCTAAGTCTCAATCAAAAGATTGGTTTGAAAGAGTTCACTGAAGTTGTCTGATCAGCATCCAATCAGGTACAATTTTGGTGATAACACCTTCTTTAATAATCTTCTTGTTGGAGAATCAACAACCCATATTAAAATATTAATCAATGGCTAAGATTAAAACTTTAATTGATCCATGTTTTCTAGAAGAGTCACACTTTGAATTATTAATACCCTTTAATTATTTTGTTTCCCTAAGCTTGGACTTAGGGTCTTCATTAAAATAATTAATTATTTTAATAAGTCATGAACTGAGTGGAATTTCCATAAACTGTTTCTAGGTTCTTTGGAATGCTACTGTCCAAGCCTCCCGGCAAATTTTGAGACTTGGAACACTTCCGGATGCTACAAAAATCAAAATTATACAACCTATTTTTACTATTTCCCACATTAGTGAAGAAAATCAAATTCTAAATTCAATAGAAAATTATGAAGCATCTTCACAATGTGACAATAGTCAAAATTTTCAAGGAAAATGTAATATTGAATACTTATCATCCATACAAATGTCTTTATATTCTATTGAAGAATTTTGTAATTCTTCAATTGAAATCTTTCTAGGTAAAACTTTAAACATAAACAAAAACCTAGAAGAATTTCAAAAAGAGGAGTTAATCAAAACATTGCAAAAACATTCTTCTGCATATGCATCGGAGTACATTGACACAAAAGGAATTAATATTGAGACTTGCATACATCATATCTATATTGAGGAAAATTTTAGACTAATCAGATAACCTCAAAGAAGGATGAATCCAAATCTTAGGGAAACTGTAAAGGAAGAACTAAAAAAAATACTGAATGTAAACTTTATTTATCCAATATTCAATAGTCAGTGGGTTTCACCTTTAGTAATTGTCCCTAAGAAGAATGGAAAATGGAGGGTGTGTATTGACTATAGGGATTTTAATAAAGCTACTTTAAAAGATCATTTTCCAATACCTTTCATAGATCAAGTTTTGTATAAATTAGCAGGGAAGAAATATTTTTCATTTTTGGACGGGTTTAGTGGGTACAATCAAATTCAAGTAGCACTCGAAGACCAAGACAAAACCACATTTACCTATCCATGGGGAAATTTTGCTTACCGGATAATTAATTTTGGATTATGCAATGCACCTGCAACATTCCAAAGAGCAGTATTAGGAATTTTCTATGATTTAATACATGAGTGTGTGGAAGTGTATATGGATGACATCAGAGTTGATGGAAATTATTTTGAAGAGGCTCTTGAAAATTTGGAAAAAATTCTCATAAGATGTAAAGAATAATAGCTCTCATTAAGTCATGAAAAATTCTTTATGATGTTTACTAAAGGTATTTTTTTAGGAGACCATATTTCAGGAAATGGAATTAAGGTAGACTCATCTAAAGTTGAAGTTATTTCCAAATTAGCAATCCAAAATTTTCAAAAAGATGTTAGGATTTTTCTTGGTTTTACAGGGTACTATAGAAGATTTATAGAAAACTTCACAAAAATTGCATCTCCACTCTTCAAATTTCTCACTAAATATTGTGAATTTAGCTGGAATCCTGAGTGCCAAATGGCATTTTAAACTTTGAAAGCAAAGATATCTAAAGCACCCATCTTAAGAGGACCAAATTGGAAATTACCTTTTCACATCTCAAATGATGCTTCAGATACAACTCTGGGAGTTGTATTAGGAAAAAAATATATGACCCCTTATGCCATCTACTATACAAGTAAGAATTTAACTCATGCTGAATTAAATTACACTGTTACTGAAAAAGAGTTTCTAAATATTTTCCATGCTAAAAAGTTTAGACATTACATCATTGGCTATGAAACCTTCATTCATGCATATCATTATGCAATTAGATATCTAATGAATAAATATATCACTAATGGCAGAATCACAAGATGGTTACTACTGTTGCAAGAATTTAACATCACCATTCTAGATCGACTTGGAAAACAAAACACAGTTGTTGAGTTTTTATCTAGAATTCAAAATGATAACAATGATACAGTAGTAGAGGATAATTTTCCTGATGAATATGTTTTTGCAATATCTACTAAATCTCCATTGTTTGTAGACATTGCCAATTACTTGGCCACAAGAAAACTACCATCATATTTGTTACCTAGAGAAAAGAGAAGGATAATTCAAACAGGTGCATCATATTCATGAGTAAATGATGAATTATACAAGACAGGTCCATATCTCATCATTAGAAGATGTGTTTGATAAGATGAAATACCTGAAATACTGAAGGCATGCCATGATGAGCCATGTGGAGGACACTTTGCTGATAAAATGACTTCTTATAAAATCTTTCTTTTAGGATATTATTGGCCTTCCATTTTGAAGGATGCCAAGGAGTATGTTAAAAGGTGTGACAATTGTCAGAGAATGGGAAACCTATTCCTATAGATGAAATTCCCTTACAATCACAAGTACTCATTGAACCCTTTGAAAAATGGGCTTTGGATTTTGTTGGACCAATCAATCCACCATCAAGACATAAGAGGTATATTATGGTATGCACTGATTATGT
The DNA here is from genome assembly GCA_034641835.2 of Pinus albicaulis. Lineage (NCBI taxonomy): Eukaryota > Viridiplantae > Streptophyta > Pinopsida > Pinales > Pinaceae > Pinus > Pinus albicaulis. Next base: position 290,706,089 of record CM076571.1, on the reverse strand, counting down.
CACTAAGTGGGTAGAGGATAAAGCACTTTCTTTTGGTAATGAGAATGAGGTAGTTTCATTTCTTTTTTAGGATATTTTTACTTGTTTTTGTGTCCCAAGGGAAATTGTGACAGATCAGGGAACTCAGTTTACATCCATAATGGTGCAAAAGATCATGAAAGGATATAAAATCAAGCATGGAAAGTATAATCCATACAATCCACAGGAAAATGGACAAGTGGAGTCCACCAATAATTTATTGAAGTAATCCTGACAAAGACTGTACATCTACATAGAAAGGATTGGGCAGAAAGGCTTCCTGAAGCTTTATGGGCTTACCGAACTACATGGAGGAATACAACAAGACATACTCCCTATGAACTTGTTTATGGGAAGCAAGTCTTGTTTCCACTAGAGTTCCAAATCAGAACCTTCAAAACAATAGTCAATTGGGACTTGACTTATTATAAGCTCAAAAGCATAGAATGGAGCAACTCAATGAGCTTGATGAAATAAGACAAGATGTAGTTCAAACGACTAGCCTAGTTCAACAACAAAGATCTAGATGGCATGATAAGTACATACAATAAATAAAATTTCAGGCAGGAAATTGGGCACTTTTATTTGACTCAAAGTTCAAGGAATTCCAAGGGAGATTTCAAACTGTTTGGCTTGGGCCTTATGAGATTGAAAAATTCGTATGAGATTCTCACATCATAATCTCCTCAACGATCAATTTGATCTCATTCATTAATAATTCAACAATCATGTATCATGTCGAAACATCACTTATACCAGAACCTCGCTCTCGTCCCTAAACCCTCGATCATTCACTTCACTTGTTACCTGCACGTCTCCACCATTTTATGACATAACTCCTCCACGTTTCCAAGCACAGATTAAAACCCTCAATTTATCCATTTAGGTAGAGACAATATTGAAGGAAAAACTCTCGGCAAAGAGATGGGTTTTCTCGTGTGAACAAAGCCTGTAGGTAAGAAATTCATGGAGGGATATCCACATCTAAAGGAGATACTGGAGAAGGCACAATGGCTTAATTTCATAGAGAAATTTGATGGGTTTCGCAAGGAAGTCAAGAAATATTTTTCCAGAGCCTTCGACAGAGTTGAGGTCAAAATTGGTGACATCAAATTTGCAGTCACAGAATCTTTGGTGGCAGAGGCAACCAGACTTCCAAAGACAGGTGAAAGGTGGTTCAAAAACAGGAATTAGTGGAGAGGAATGGAAAGTCTTCTTGAAAAACCCAGGTATGGACACAAGTATTTTTAAGAAAGGAATTCCGAGCACAACCCTTAAGATTAAATGGAGGAACATGATTTTGATAATTCAGAAATTCATTACATGTGAAGAAAGATTTGGTTGCATGTTTTTCTATCATGCTAGGTTACTAATGAATTTTATAGAGGATAACGAAATAAACCTTCCATATTTTTTGCTGAATAGTCTAAGGAAGATGACGTGGATGGTTCAAAAGAGGGTTAAATTTATAGATAACACAATGCATCATCATGCATTAATAAAAATCCTCATTGAATTTCATTTAAAGAGCATAGGAGATACTTGAGATGATTTCCTAACCAGAAATAATTTTCAAGAAAAATAATAAAAGAAACCTAGTGATAACAAAGGGAAAAGAGACAGAAAGAGAAAAACTAAAAATCTTGTTGAAGATGAACAACCACCTCAACCACAACCAACAGATGAAATTCCTATTGAACATTTATTTGGAAAGGCTAAGGAACAAATCAGTAAAAAGAGAAGGGTTAGCATGAAATAAAAAGGCAAATTCATACATATAGAAAAATAAAAAACTCAAAACATTCCACATCCAGTAAGAATAAGCTCAAGACTTTGCAAAGTAGCCAAAAAGCCACTCCTTGAAGTTACAGAACCTATTGATCTAGAATAAAGTCTTGAGGTACCATCACCTATCATTTCTTCTACCATACATGATACAAGTAGAAGAACTCCAGATATTGACCCTGTTTAGCAAGAGATCTATGATTACAATGAATATTTGGAAAGAAGAAATGCAGAAAAGACATTAATTCATGTTGAACAACCTTCTAGTCCACAAGAAACTCTAGTGAATACTCTAAAGCAAGAATTTTTTGAGATAGAGATACTAAATAGGCATATACAGTAATAAAATGAAGCTCTGAAGATTCATAACCAAATTGACAAAACCATCAATGACAACACTCTTCTACATCTGGGGTTATGGTTCAAAAAGGACAAGAAATTGAAAAAGAGGAATAGATACTTGAACAGACAGATCATAAATTTGAAGTACAAACTTCTGATGAAGAAACCAAAAGTAGTAGTGAATTCAAAGAGGGGAAAGAAGCTAAAATTGGATGTCCTAGTAGAGGTGTCAAAACATATGCGAGAATGAGGTGAAGAATCACAATTTTTAAATTGCATGAGGGCATGCAATGGTCTCTTAGTGGGGGTATGTTGAGCCTCAAGACTGTCTTTATTTTTGACATCTATCTCACCACTTTTCCTTCCTTTTTGACATAATTAACAAACCCAATCAGTGTTAATTGATACATTTTTAGTCTAAAAAGGCATTAAAATGATCTCTCTTTTATATTCTAATGTTTCTTATTATTTGAATGAATTTTTTATTTAGCTACATAATTCATGCAATTTTGTAGCTAATCTCCATTTCGATAGCTACCGACATTGTTTGACAGGTTCCGAAGATGAAGGAGAGGAGCGAATCATATGGGTAGTTTGAAATTATCCATACATGGATTTTTTTCCTACTCACCTGTCCAAAATTGACAGAAATAACACCTAAAATCATGGTTAAAATATTAGTCAAACATAAGTCCGAGACCAATGGACGAGAAGTTGGAAGATTCATGATTTTCTCTCCACGTAGAAAATTGTGAAAGATGTGAAGACCCCAATCCTGTTTAGAATTCTACTTCTAATTTTGTTAATATCTTTAGGTGAGATCATCTCAAACAATTGAATTTAATTTGTTATAAGTACATGGTGGTTTTGAACCGGATATAAGTTTAATTTTTTTAATACTGCTAAACAGCGAAACTATGTTCTTATTAATGCATGAAGAAGGCGAGTTTGAGACCATTGATGCGTAATTGGTCACAAGTAATTCTTCAAGCCATTCTGTTTCAGTGCCCCCCACAGAAAAGGTTTCATAGCATAAAATTATGTTGCTTTCTAGTTTAATTTTCCATTACCACATAAATTAATTTTTGAGTTTTTCATTAATTAAACATTGTGTTTTCATAAGATGAATGTTGTATCTTTCGTATAGTTTAATGCTTAAAGTGTTTCGATTTCCTGAAATATATTGATGTTATAATATTGTTAACATATGGAATGAATCTCTATTTTTCATTTTTTTACATAGTAATCATATATCTCAGATCAGACAAGAATTTTACCTTTGCGCAGTAGGAAGAATACTTTGTTTTCCTTCTCTAGTTAAATTAGCCTTTCGATTTACACATCATATTCATTTAGATTGGATATTGATAGGTTTAATATTTCCATTTCATAGAATTTAGAATAGAATGCTTTGTTTCAATAGTGAATAGAATTATAATTAGTTTAATACTCTGTTTTTCATAGGATTAATTTATATAGTTTTCATTTGATAAATAGAGTGAAGTTTTTAATACATATTTTGATAGGACTTAATCATAGCTTGGATTGAATATTTGTTTAGATTTAGAAAAAATTTAAGTAGATATTTTCATTATTTAATCCAATAGGTTTAGAAGCATTTTAGATAGACATTTTAAAGATAATTGCTGGCATAGAATAGTATAACATAGTTAAAGTTAATCATGGTTTCTTTTTATGAAATATAGAATTGTTTTAGATCAATTTTCTTTCTTAATTTTACATTTCCTTTTCTTCCTTCTTGTAACTTTCATTTTGCAATTATTATAATATTTTCTTTAGAGTAATTTATAGATCAATTTCATTATATTAATATTAAAAATTTCCTTTTCTTCCTTCTTATGTTTATTTTTCAAGCATTAAAATTATTCTAGATTCAGTTACTTTCTTTCTTTTAGATTTCATTCATACAAAATCTCTAAAATACAAAAAGTTTGAAGTTTCTCTTCTAGTTCTTTTAAAATCAATCGTTCTTCGTTCTCAATTATCATCATAGGCTTTTATTTGAGTTTATATTTCATTCCTTATATCATTTATTATTTTTCCTATTCCATTCAAACATTTAAGATAAAACATAAAACCCCCCAAAAAAACATATAAAATCTACACAACAAAGTAAGAAAGATAGGCTTCTAGCATATATAGTGCACCTGCACTTCACAAGGTTACTAACTCCGGTCGATAATTTATGATAAAAATTTAAGACATTAAATTGACTAAACACTAACATATGATGATTTGTTCGATATGGTTCCTGATTATTCCATAATTGAAAGAGAAGAAGCAGATCAATGCCAAAGTCGAGGATTAGCACATTTTCCAATGGATTCATTGAGAGTTTCTCAATAGAATACTGAATCCCCAAAAGCATCATCCTCTTCAGCTAAAGATCCAATTGATTCCAAAATTTCAGACATAGCTACATCAGTTGTTGAACATACAAAGAAGATTCAAGAAGAAAACAAACTAGATGAAGTTTGGGAAGAATTTAGACAAGTAATATTGACAACACAAACATTGGAGTTAAATACTCCAGTTCACACTGAATTAATACAAAATATGGTAACAAATAGGAGAACCTCTTTCACTGTTGAGGTTCCCAAGCAAAAAAATTACGCTGAAGACATGGAAATTATTCCATCATTTCCTACAACAAAATTTGTCCATAAGGATTGAATAAATTTCTCCTTTAGACATATTTTATAGTCCTAAATACAAAATAGTGGTAAGAAAATAGAAGAAAAAGAGAAAGTTAGACCAGACCCAAGAATTATTCCCTGGTGAAACTCCTTTTCATGTTTTATGGAAAGGAGCACAATCATATCTAGATGAAGAATTGCGTAAACTCTCACAATTAATAGGCGCTTATGCAAGTGCTAGTATTGATAAGGAAATGAATATTTGACTACTCCATTGAAAGTGAAAAATAGATGCTTGAACAACAATGGCAAGTAAATTGGATGAATTACAAAAAGGTTTCGATGATATGAAACTCCAATTTGAATCCAATATGAAGGAAAAGGATGAAAAAATACAACTGCTGCAAAGGAAAATACATTAGTTGAAAGATAATCCAAAGATAAATGAATTTAAAAAGGAAGCAGGAGAACTGAATAAACTCCTTGTTCAACAACAAGTCACATTTTCTCAAAAGTATACTATAATTGATGATTTACGTAAATCGAGTGATTACTTGATAAGTAAATTGTCTGATCTGAGGAAATTTTATGAAGAAGTTGATGAAAATATTTCTGAACATATAGGCTGGAAAATCAATGCTGAGGGAAGAGTGGCTGATCTTCCCCAAATTGATGAATCTCAGAAAGATATTGTTTTCAGTGATTGGGACACGAAAATCAAGCAAACAGAAATGGAAATAATCTGAGCCAAAAATATGGCCTCCAAAATCACTGAATACATTAGTGATAGCCTATTAGAGGCTAATCTAAACAAATAATGTTCACAGGATGCATTTCCAGAAGTCAAGTCTTTGAAAAAATATTGGCATGATTTATCTAAGAAGAAAAATGAATATATCAACAACTTATCAAAAGTAAACCTCGAGACCCATTGGAAACTGTTGATAAAACCACATAGTCAATGGATTATTCTGAGGCATCTTTTCAAATTGAAAACTCATCTCTTCCCTGCACTCAAAGATGATATCTTCACAAGGCAGATTCATATGCAACCAATTCATCCCCCTCAATTGAAGCTGATGACAGGCATATGTGGACTCAGGGAGAAAATGAGAAAGCAACCAACATCACAGTCATGATCACATTGTTACAACAAAATGTATATCTTTGTCTTTACATTATCTTAGCTCAGTTTGTTGGATTTACTTTATCTTAGCTCAGTTTGTTGGAGTTGTTTCCAGATTTTTTTATTTTACTATATTTGTAATTTTAATAGACTATAAAACACTTCTCATGTCTTTAGAGAGGGGGTTCTGAATTTTTGTAAGACAACTTTGAAGTTTGCACTATTGTTACTTTTGAGTTATCCAATAGAAAAACTGAACTAGAAGCTATATTTTTCATAAGCAGAGTCGAGATGTATCAGGTACTATTATCCTTATATTGCTACTTTGATTCAATGAGATAGATAGTAAATTTTCTATTTAATTGTTTCATCACATGTATGTTTTACAAATAGTCAAACATTTTTCACTATTGATATGTATGATTGTATTTTTTAAAGCACATGTGAAACAATGAGATATTTTATGTGATTGGTTTTAATCAACTAATTTAATTAAATTAGTTTATCTTATTCGATTTCTCTTCATAAATTGTTTAATGATCTACATTTCTCTATGCTGCATGAAATATCTCAGAAATCACATGCAAAGAAATACTATCCCGGGAAATATATAGATTAAGTCTACTTTATTATTATTGTTTTAGTTTTAAAATCACTCCATTACTCTTGTTTTATACTTTACATCCATTCACACATACAATTTTAAATGGAAATTGGTCCCATTATCCAAGTTAAAGCCACTATTCCAAACAGAAAAGGGATGGTTTTAAGTTCCCGACCGGGTGGTTATCCCCAATTTTGAGGAAGATATTTTCGAGCCTTCAATAGAACCCCGATATTTCCCTTCTTATGGATGTTGTCGTCATTTATATTCCTGATGTGTGGGGAATGATCTTATATAGGAAATCAGGGCTATTGTTGGGGGCCTTGTTCAAATGGACTTATCATAAGGTACCATTTCTCAATCTGATGGAACCCATTTTATCCTCTATAGGGAACCCACATACCTATCTCATGTGATTAATCTTGGACCAACTCCATATTATGAATCACGTGACATTGAAAATCCTTCTCCCACTTTCCCTTCACAAGAGGTTTGTATCCTAAAAAGGTCAAATCACAAAACAAGTAAAAAGTGGAAGCTTAAAAAAGAATATAAGGTAGGGGACTTCATCTTAGTGGATAAAGACTTGATGCCTGTCAAGATTCATGGAAAATTTTGGGATGACTATTATTACATTGCTAAACTCAAAGATGAAATGTGGCCACAAATAGTCAAATTAAGTTGTATCACCTCTTTCCTTGATAATTGACATTGTACTATATGCATTGTTAGAGTAGGATGCATTGCATGAAAATTTTATCATAAGAACTAACATCATATGATATTAATCATGGTATATTAACCTCACTTACAATTAAAATTTACAGATTTTATTATCTGTTGTTTTTACGGTCTGACATTAAGCATGGGTGATCATAAGAAACCGTGAAAAACATGATGCCCCATAGGTTTAGCGGTTGATATGTGTAGGTAATAGGTCTTCAGTGACCAAGATATTTCTAGAGGTATTGTGACCTCCCGTTCGAGTAGCTTCGGCCACTTCTTCGAGATACTACATCCTAGTTGGAGGTAGATGTTACCCACCACTTTGTGGGTTATATCCCTAGGAGAATTTTTTTCTCCAAGATGGTCCTTAGCCGGTAGCCAACAACCCCTCACAGCCACCAACTAGCTCGTTGTGCCATTTCTCTACCACATGAGCCAACCATGTGGTACCTCACTCATATTTAATGATCATATGTTTGAAGGTAGGCCTCCCAAACCTAAAGGTATGCCTTTTCATTGGGTAATTAAGTATTGAGTTTGCTTATCATGGACACTTTTGGGCATGGATTGATGGGGGGATTCAATGGAAAGATTGGGCTAGGTTTGTGCTTCTGTCCCTTATACCTCTTTTGGATGCTACCCTTGGGTCTTAGTCCTGTGGGATCTCCTTTACTGACCATTTGGTTTTAGGGTGGTACTACATGGGAAAACCCTATTTTGTTTGCATGGTACCACTCCCTCATCCATATATATCACTCCCCTTTCGTTTATTATAACCCAATTCATCATATTTCCCACCTGGGTCCACATTTCCCAGTGGGTCCACATAGGGTTATCCTCCCATTCCCCTTTTCCACACCTTGGGTCGGGCTTGCAATGATGCCCCGAAGGTTGATGTAGTTGAAAAGAAAAGAAAAATCATAATTGGCCACATTCAACAGGAAAATGAACCATAAAATGAAAATGATGGCCGAGACAAACATATTTATCATGTTGGAATAATCCAATGCATGAGATATCCACCATATCTATGGCCATCACCCTGGTTACATAGGCCCTAGATGTGCCTGCTTTATCATTTAGGAACTCATGATTGTCCCCACCCCAGATGGGAAATGAACCACCCTACCTTAAAGGGGTTATCCACTGCTATATATTACACATCATTCCCTTATCCTTTGAGCCCCGAGTAGTTAGTCAAATAAAAATCATAAAAGGTAAAATGCATATAAAGAAGGGTGGAAAAATCAAGGTCGATGAACCTCATATACCATGATTTCTCCTTCCTATACATGATATACCCAAGTGTGGGATTCCCTTTTCTAGCTACCCTTGTACCTTGATATGTGGCCTAGGATTGCCCATTTTCATTCTATATTCCATTCACCTCTTTATCACATCCCCCCCCCCCCCCCTAACTTGAAGGTTGTATTGTGGACATACAATCCCCTCTAAGGGTAGAAACCACCTAATAAGGTACTTGGTTAATCCCCTTTGGATCTTGGAGACATTAGCACATGCCAAAGCCCAATATGGAAGGGCATGAAATTATGAAGTGTACACTTGTTTTCCAGGTTTGTAAGCTCTTTTTATCGATTAATTTAATGACTTGTTATGCTGGAAGACTAGAGGACATATTGGATCTTATGCAGAATTGTAGATGGTTTCCATTTTGTGTTTGGTCTCCCTATACATGATCCTAAATATCTAGAGGGTGAGCATGTAGGGTTTGTGTTGAGAGCCATGGGCCTCCACTGTAGTAGACATCACTCCATGTATCCCCAAATATTTTCAAATATTTCTCAAGATTCACTTATTAGACAAGGAAGATGCACTTGGTTCACCATGCCCAGCCGACGCCACAGTTTACCATACACTTGGAAGATGACCCAGGACTTGTATGTTGATTTGGAATCACTTACTCCATAATTTGAGCCCTTACATATGGTGTACATGCATCTTCGACTTACTTGGACACCCATTAGGTTATTTGTGTGCCCTCACACCCATTGGGAGCACCACAAGTTTATTGTTTGGAGAACAAGGGGCCAATCCTTTGTACATCACTTTTGGGAGTCCTATTGATCATTATGGAACTTATATACTTCAACAGGCCTCTTAGGGGGCCCAAAAAAATGTATTATTGATCATTTGACCTCTTGAGAGGCTTATTATGTTTTTTATGAGCTAGTTTGGTGGGCTTGTCACCAAAATTTAGTTATTTTTCACTTGTATAAATAACTCCTAAGAAGTGTATAAATAGAAGTGATGTGTATAAATAAATAAATAAGTGTAAATAAATAACTCCTAAGAAGTGTATAAATAGAAGTGATGTGAATTCATTTTGAATCATCACTTGGATTGGATCATTATGTCTCTGGAGATTTTTGTTATTCCTTCTTGGTGGACAAAGATTTCGAGCATGGATGAATTTTTATGTTTGGATTATCTTTTCTTGTATTGGAGCTTCTTGATTGGAAAATTTATTGATGGTTTGATATATTCTCTTACATGTAAGTGCAAATTTAATGCTATTTTCTTTTACTTTTTCACAGGCATTGATGGTGGGATTTTTGTTATTTTAGGGCTAAATGTTGCATGCATTTACTGCGAAATTTTGGAGTCATGTTTCTATATATCATATCTTTATGCATGGTGTATGTATGTTGAACAAATTGTCCTAGAGATAATTATATGGTTGAATTTATCTTGATAAGCCATCTTGATTTGCAAACGAAGTATAAATTATTTAATGTCACTCTCCTTTGCCCTAATGCTAAGAAAAGTTTTCCTTGGAGCCTCCTTGAGCTAGAAACAATGCCCATTCTCATTATCCTTATTGAATTCAATCTCCCCAAATGAATTAGGCATTGGACCACCATAAGGTGATTACCCTAAAAATATTCTTCTTCACCTGCCCTCCTCCTCTCTAGGTCTAGCCACGTTGGGTCACCTAGGGCATCATTTTCCTTAAAAAATACCCATAGAAAAAATTTTATCTCTTGGTTTCTCCTGCGCTGGTGTCTCTCCAAGGTTCCCTCCAAATTTGAGGAAATTCCGATAGTGGGATTGTGAAATATCCCAAGCCTTGGCCTTAAGACTGAATTTTTCACTGGGTTTCACTAGGCTAGTACCTCATAGGATCATCTTGTAACCTTTAAGTGGAAATTATTTCTTGGATCCTCTTCTCCTCCTGGATTATGTTAAGATCATCATTGGTTACTAAAATCCCTCCTCTAAACCTAACCTGGTTCCACTTCCTAAGTGGTCCCCTTTCTCATCAAGGTCAATTCTTCAAAAGCAACTCGGGAATCCAAGTTTTGCAAGGATTTAGAGATTGAGAAACTCCTTCACAAGTCACACTCCTCTAATCTGGCCCTTAAATCCCTACCCCCTTATCCTAGAAAACCTCATACTTTTCTTGAGAAGCAAACAAGTAATATTCTTGAGTCTCTCCTAAGAAAGTATCATTGAGGTCACTTTACATCCATTTTGCTTGACCTATCCTTCATAAGTGAATCTATATATACTAAGTCTCCTCCCATTGGTGAAAATTCGTAAAGAGCAGGGAGTCTTAGCTGAGGTGACAATGGGCTAAGTCTCCATCGTTTCCTTTAACCTAGCAGTTTCCCCTTTAAAATTTCCTTCTATATCCCCTGCTATTTTGAGTGGTAACATGTTCCTAATGGCATGGATACTTCTTGTGGTGGACTTCAAAATCGTATATTCATATTGTAATTGTTCATACTTGTACCTTAGAACCCATTAAATTTATTGGTGGGTCTGATTTCATATGATAAGATTCACATCATGGGTTACTACCTAAGTAAGTCCCTCCTTACTTGATCACAACATATTGTTGCATCATGGAGAATCTTACTTGATGGTATCAATGTTCCAGGTCATATTTAATGCTCTAAACATGTATGGATCTTCTTCATTATTTAATACGAGCCTCCATTATGATTTATCTTGTTCAATCTTTCTGTATTTTTTACTCGGACCTCCTTTATTAAATTTATATGCTTTTGAGTGTGAATATAATCACTGATAAGGAAATGATAGATCTTCTAAAACTTTGTCTAAAATCCTCATACTTTAGTTTCAATGGAAAAAAATTTATGAGCAAAATCATGGTGTAGCTATGGGCTCTCCCTTATCTCCCATAATAGCCAATATCTATATGGAACACTTTGAACATAAAGCCCTAATATCTTTTCCTTACACTCTGAAAGAATGGAAATTTTTTTTGATGATGCATTTGCAAAATGGAGTCATGGGAAAGACAAGCTAGATGAATTTCTAGCTCACATTAAAAACCTCTCAGAACACATAAAATTCATTAAAATCGAAAAAGACAATCAACCCCCTTAATTGATATCCTTCTAACCAAAAAATATGGTAATATTGGTTTTCAAGTATTTAGAAAGAAAACAAATACCGAAATAGATTTGCATACCGAATCTCATAACCACCCTAAACAAAAAACAAGTATCATTAAAACCCTAACAACAAGAGCCTCTAGAATATTTGACCATGAACACCTGAATGAAGAGCTCAACCATCTTCTCTATGTCTTTTAACAAAATGGAGACCATAGAAGCACCATCACCAAAACTATCTTACAAACCTTAAAAAATAAAAATGTGAAAACCTCATAAACAACCCTAAAATATCCCTTCCTTACATAAAAGGCACTACCAATAAAATTGCAATTTAAAAATAAAAAATCACAATATCAATGTGACCTTTACCCCCCAATAACATTAGAAAAATAATTGACTTAATCAAAGACCCTGTTATCACTCTATAATTTGTAATATTGGTAAAAACAAACGACATGGGACAACATCAAACCACTTTGGAGTCCAGGACCTAGCCTTCCTAGACTCAGAGAGGGATCTCTATGTTTAATGATTTAACTTGATGGTTATAAGTGATGATGTTAGGATATTTATAGTAATGGGAGGTATTGGTTTTTTTGATTGATTGTGTGGTTGGAAAGATAGAGCTGTAAAACTAATCCATTGGGCTATGGAGTCATAAAAGGCTGAATTGTGCATCAACTTTTCAAGGGCATTTACAGGGCAAGCTAACTATGCAGAATGGATCTTACTGGTAGTGTGAATATGAGATGAAAGAAATTAGTGAGTTCAGTAATAGCTAAAGAGTAGTTAAGAATTATTTAACTAAACTTCAGAGGAAAACATTAAGATAAAAACCACATACAGAATTAAGGTGCTCTCTCAGCACATACTAATCTAAATTTTCTGTTTTGCAATCATATAAAGTGATGCACAACATGAAAAGATAGAGGAAAAACATTAACACAGAGGAAATAACATTACCATTAACATAGCTCAAGAATCCTGTGAACATTCCCTTATTATTGATACCCAACTCAAACAATTACAGTGTTCCAATACTTCTTACAATGCAAGTTTCAAGAGGGTCCAATTTTCCAACCCTTTATACTACTAAGGCATGCCGTATTTATCTAAAGAATAAGTTGGTTGCCCTACCCTACTCGAAAACCTTTCATTGATTAGAATTTAGCAGAAAACAGACAAGTGTGGCCATGTAAGGCCTGAATAGAAATCTTTGGCAAAAGCACCACTTGTAGAGTTAGTTTTGGGCAGCTTTTCATGGATCCAAAAGCTTTGATGGCTCTTCGTACGATCAAACAATAAGCTTAGAGGTGGCTGTGATGGCCACGAAGAGGTAACCAATGGTGGCTCTGACATGTGGACCTTATTTTAATAAAACTGGAGTTTGGTAATTAAATCTGGTGCAACGCGGGTTACTTTTCATTATTTGGGTGATTATGTAGATGTGTTCTATATGAACGCCCTTTGCCTGACTCAACCTCCTTTTCTTGCACACCTTGTCGGGGCTTATTCTATTACAAGTCATTTTGCCGTGTTTTGGCCTATTTCCTCATAAAAAGGCGCACAAACCTCATAAGCTTGGACGTGAAGGGATGACAGTGGACGTGGCGCAGTAGCAATGGTAATGGTCAAACGAATGCGATGGCGGTTTGGAGGCCAGTGGAAACAGCTTTTCAGAGGGGGTCTCAAGTGGTAAGCGGTAATAGAGATGGAGGTGCAAAATTTTGAGGGTGTGACATGTGGAGCAATGGGCGGTAATGGATACTGTCCATTTCGAACCCCTACTGTCGTGCTTAGCCCCTTTTATTTACAAAACAACATACAAAATTCATATGCCCAAACTTGAAATCCTTTAGATTTCATCTTGGAACCACATCGCATCAACGCCAACATCGCACTTCTCATTTCGCTGTCTTTAACTTTTTCTTTAACACTTATCTTTTGAAACTTGTGATGCGCGCACTGCGATATGCGATTGGGTCCCACCCAGGTTGCATATCGTGCTTCGGTGATTCTAAAACTTACCTCTGCAACTTATCTTTTAAGATTTGAAATTTGTGATTGTGATCAGGCCCCACCTGGCATCGCACATCACCCTTTGTGTTCCATAGATTTTACGTTGTAATCTCATTTTCTTCCTCCGATGCGATTTAACACAAAAAAGGCTCTCCATACGGATTTTAAATCCTTTGGATTTTTCCTTTGAAACTACATCGCATCTGGGCCTTTTTATAGTACTTCAGAACCTTTAAAATTTAACATTAAATTATCCTATGCGATCTGTGATGTGCGGTATGCGGGCCAGGTCCACGTCATCGTGCCACGTCACCTTGCCACGTCACTGCCTCGTCATCTTGCATTTCGCATTTTCTATGTCTTATCGCATTGAAACTTAAACAAGTTAACTTGCGATTTATTAACATATAAATGTAAAACTCGTCGTTATGTGATATTCGATTTAATCTCCATCATTGATCAATGCTCAGATCCAACGGTCCTCGCTGCTCCTTTGTTGTGGTTTGCCGACATTGTTTCTTTGGTTGTGCCCATTCGTTTCTTAGTTGTTCATAGAATACTTGACTCGTTCACTACTTTACCCACATTCACGACTTTCCTCGCATTCATGACTTGTCCCACTTAGCGTTCATGACTCAACCCAAACATGCATGACTTGACCCAATCACGTTCACGATTCTCCCCAACACGTTCACGACTCTGCCTTTGCTATTTTTCTGCCTTAAGTGCTTCTCTGTTTCCTTTGTCTTCACTAATGGTCTAATGCTACACCTTGCCTCTCTGCTACTTCTCTGCCTCTCTTTTATGCTTTTCTTACTGCATTATTTCCTGATTTTCTCCTTTGCCTTAATGATAGTTCTAGTGCTGCTGCTTTGTGTTATTTTTCCGTCAATGCTAATATTCCCAACACATGGTTGTGAGTGTTAATAAGATTCCAAATACTTAGGCAGCATACAACATAAGTAGTAGGTCTAGGTGGTGGGGCACTAGGATGTGAATGAAATGGAATGAGGTCAGAAATGAATTTTGATCACCATCACACCTTATCAGCAACATTTTCCCCTTCTACGGAACTGAAAGGCACATAGATTCTTTTGAAGCTCTTGATAGTCAGGATTTCCCATTTTTCTTGAAAATAAACGATAGCCATGGAATATTATTTTCAGTATGAAAGGCCGGAGAAAATAATCAATCACCTAGTGATAATATGAAATACAGGAGTCTAATAGACCCAATAAACCCTAATCAACAAAAAGGACTTTACAAAATTCTTTTCTCATGCGGAAAATAATACATAGGAGAGACTGGTAGATCCCTCAACACACGGCTAAAAGAACTGCTGACATTTCAAGAAATAGAGCCTCAAAATCTTCCATAGTTGAACATGCTTGCTCATCCTCACACTACATTTGCATGGAAGAAGCTAAAATTGTTAGAAAAGAAGACCATTATTTAAAGCAGAAAATTAAATAAGCTATAGAAATTGAAAAAAGAAAAAACAACTTAAATCGAGATGATGGTCTAAACCTCAGTAACACATGGAAACCCTTATTAAAATCTACTCATAATACCAACTAATTAAACACATTAATAATAAAATACATCAAACAAAACAATCACATTAAAATATTAAAATTCTATATATATATATATATATATATATATATATATATAAATTTAATTTAATTTAATTTAATTTAATTAATTTATTTTTTTTCTGAATTGGACTAATTCTATTAAGCAAAAATATGGTACATGATGAGAATACAATCAAGAGAAACAAGAAACCGGCCAACCGGAAATGATAAACTATCAACCTCGGTTTCGGAGAGAGAAAATGAAACAAGCAAGGAGCTACAACATGTGACTAGAGGGTTGGAAATAATCGACTTCTACCCAACATGGGCAGAAGCCTCCACACAAAGTTTTTTCCCTTTCTTTTTGTTGACTTTAACCCATCCATCCTGGTGAGTAGGTGCTAGGATGATTTGAAGACTGGAGTTCTCCAAATAGGGGATCTCCTTATCTGAATCGGAAGAGGAGGACTCATGAATGCGTTTCTGAGTGATTGTAGTATTAGAAGGATGCTTAGGGGTAGCGATGGACAATTCCTTATTTTGAAGAGCATGATCCAATTCTGCATCACTCCCTTCATCTTCTGAACTTGAGGATTCAGAGTCAACAGCTGGAGGCGGGGTACAAGGAGTCCATATTTTGGATTTGGACTTTGTAATGTTTTCCTTTTTCTTTTTTGTAGAGAATGTGGGGCAGGAGTTCTATAGATGCCCTGTTTGATGACAATGGCAGCAACGGAATGCAGTATTCTCATAATCTAAGATCTGAGTCCATAAAAAGTCGCTTACCTTTATGATGATTTGGTCGGGTAGGCCATTTCTTATGTCTAATTCCACACATATTCTGGCATATGTGTATAGAACTTATATTTCCCTCCCATAATCTGCCTTTAAAAAGCGGCCCAAGGCATTTCCTATTCCTTTGTAGACTGCCAGATGCCATAGATGGGCTAGTAAGTTGGGAAGCCTGACCCAGACAGGTGTCCTGATGATGACTGTTGTAGCTAGGTTGAAATCTGGGAACCATGGGGTTAAGAAGAGCCCTATTGTTCCCAAAAACCAAGGACCTTCCTCTAAGGCATGTTGATAATTCTTAGAGTGATCGAACAGTACTATGAAGAATCCTTTTGAGCAAAAGCTGACCTTGCAATTGCGTGTCCAGTTAGCGTAGATCCATTCATAGAGTTCCTTTGTATGCGGCCAAAGTCCATTAAATCTGCATATGATGGATTTTTCCGCAAATTTTTGAAGATCTTCTATGAGATTTAGATGGGAGATCTCAACGGAGGGAACATCCTCCAATTTGTCAACCAGAAAAGGCTGGGGTTTGGGGGCTTCAGGGGGTTTGGGGTTTTGAGAATGTACAACATCTTTGTATGAGAAAGTAGGGGCTGAAGATGACATTCCAGTTGTGCCTCCTCTCAAACGAAGGGTTAACACAATAGAATCATTTCTGCTAATGCTGTAAACAGAGAGGGGAAGAAGGTCCTCAAGTTGTTTACCTTGGTAAAGAAGTCTCTGGAGGACCGAAGGTATCCCAATCCGACGTTCTAGATTTAGCTTGAGATTCTACACCAGGTCCGAAGAACAAACCCATTGCAATATCGTTTTTCCTGAGAGTTGTGTTAGTTCCCAAATCCACCTTAGGCTGAAATAAGGTAGAAGAAGGACAACACCAAACCACGCTCAGCCTCGTAGCTAGCCCTACGAGGACAGGAGAGGGCTCTCTCCGGGTCAATCTCAATAAAAATATTCAAAGGGGCTTGAGATGACTAAAACAACAACTAATCTTAGGCTAGATAAACAAATAGGAGGGTTTTATTTTGATTTTTTAGGGGTTTTTGTTGGAAAAAGGGAAAAACAATTTTCGGGCTTGGGGATGAGGCCAAATTCTTGCAGAGTTCAAGTTGGGGCAGGGTAGGCAATGATCTTGATGTCTTAGATCAAATGAATGGATTGAAAAGACTGCTGAGGAGCTGAAGAGGGCAAGAGAGTGCAAGGATCCTCTTCAAACTGACGAAAAACATGTTAAACTAAACAAAAGTTTAAGGCAGAGCACCAGCAAACTAATGAATTCTACCTCAATTACTCATTTGTTTAATTCAGAAGCAAAGAGAAGGGAAATGGCATACATATAACATTAATGAAACTTACAATAACATGAGAAGAACATCATCAAAACTCAGAAGGCACAAGGATCCCAACAAGTGCTGCAAAACTCCGTCTTTCCTTTGCCAAAAATCTGAAAAGAATATACAATGAGGTGCCAAAATTTTCCCAAGTATCCAACCCTGAAAATGTCTCAGAAAATAAAATATATAGACCATCCTAACCCCATCCCATGCCTCTAGGGGTCAAGCTCATCCTTCTAGGAGTTGTTTCAACCAATTCTAAACATGGAGCTAAAATCTAGGCAGCTAAACAACTTGCCTCTATATGCTAGGAAACTGATCCATTCACTTAATTTTCAATTTTTAGTGAATGAATCCTATAAAACAAGTAAAAACATGCCAAATTTACATCATATTCATCAAATTACATCATGGTAGGTCAATCATCACATGAAAAAGTAAAACTAGTCAAAACTGGGCGAATTTCTGAGCTGAAGAGTGAAAATGAGGCAAAATTTCTCTATGCGCCGCACTCAAAAACTCAATGTGCCGCGCCATTTTGGAGGTGATTTTGAGGCACTTCCTGAAGTCAAAATTGAGCTCATGATATCTCGTTGGAAATCCCTGGATATCTGTTATCCAACCCAAGTGGAATTTTTCAATTTGGATGTCATTTGCCCCTCCAAAACTGCAATCTCCCAAGACTGGTTCCTGCTGGTGAAAAAAGTGGCAGAAAGGCCATTTTTGGAGTGTTTTTGGCCCTTTAGGCAGCCCAGAATTTGATGAAATGCTTCGTCCATTCCTGAAAATACATAATATATCATGAAAAACCCAAAAATGCAAATTTTTCCTCCAGAAGATGTCCCAATCATAAGCGTGTCGGGTGGCGCGACGCGTCAGGCGGAAAAACCTGTTTTGCAACCAAAATTCTCCAAATGACAAAATATTCTCCAAATTTGCTGAAATTGGGAGTGAAGGTCTCCCATCATGTCTCATTCTCAGCCAAGGAAGCTTCAGCCAAGATTCGGAGTGGATCCGACCTTTTCCGACGTTTCAATGCTTTTCTCAACCTCGCCTTCAGGATCTTCATTTTTGCTCTGCAAACGTGTGTGCGGGCCCAATAGTGATTCTTCATGTGTATGAGCATGTCTTTGTCCCTATTGGCCTTCGCCAAGAGCTTCTCCAGATGAATGCTGACTCTCATAAGGCAAGTCTCTCGCTCAAATGGTGTCATGTCACCTGGTCTCTTTCGGGCCAATTCACGGTCTTCACGGATTTTCCGCAACTCTATGAGTGTCTACTGATCCTCCGGTTGTTTATTCTGCTGCTCCAAGTAATTTATAACCCAATGAGCTCTCTGCAACTTCACGGTCAAAGTGTCAATCTCAGATTTTTTTTCCTGGATGGTCTCTCTCATCCTTGAGCTAGGAGAGCTCAAATCAACATCGATGAGTGTAAACTCAGTGTATTGGCCTCCTGAAGGGCCCTCATCGTGCATAGGCTTCTTGCCTTTGTCTTGTACCTGTGCTGATGTCGAAGGCGAGACCCCTTCCATGCCATGTGGAGATAGTACTCGCGCTGTTGATGAAGATAACGAGACCCCTTCCTTCCCTAGTGGAGATAGTACTCGTCGTGCTGCTGCAAATAAGGCTTTGTGGCCTCTCTGATATGTCACACACACTGGAGCACTGATAGGCTCAGTCTCAGGAACCTCAAACTGATGTGAAGGCTCACCTGCATCGTGTACAATCTCTGGAGGAGGCTGACGGGCTATAAAGAAGTCACGAGAAATGAACTCATCCCATGTGATGCCCTGCAAACCAAGCTGATGTACCACAATGATTTTGATGAGTGCATAATGATAAATGCTATTATGTTGCTGCTCTAGAGTCTTCTTCTGCACAAGGGTGGTCATCCGCTCTATGTTTTGGCACATGAAGTATGGAATATTAATCAATCGCACCCTCGTGAAATGCATCAAGAGTCTGATATGGTATGCATAAATACGTGAGAATCTACCCTCACAGCTGAAATATCTAATGATGAGCTTCATTAATGGCACATAGGACTCCTTCAGAAACTAGAACGGGAAAACCCTGCTCAACTGCCTCAAATATCCAAGTCTGATGTAAGGCTCATAATATGCTCTATCCAACTACTGTCTCTTATTCCACTCCTCACTAATGTTTGGTATCCCGGTCGCCTCAGAAATAGTCTCTGGTGTCAAAGTGAAATTCACTCCAGCAAGGTTTACATGACCATTATGCAAATGTAGGACAAATAAACGAACTAACTCCGGATGGTGCTGAATCTGAGATATCATCTCGCAATACTGAAAACATGAATGTTGCTGAAAGCATGTCATTGCAAGCGGGCAGGCTTGCAATTGAGCCAAAGAAGTGGGCTCCTCCCTGACGTGCCTGCCACTCTTATGAGACCTCCTCGGTACATTTAGCTCTGCGGTTGAATCACTGTCCTGCTCATATCCCTGCTAATATGATGAATTTGTCTCTGACATGATGCTGAAAACAAGGTGTTTGACAAGTAGGTGATGATAAATATATGGTCAAGACAAGAGTTTGTTTTTCAATACCAAGTGTGCCACATATGAGATGAGAGGCTGCAAGGAAGTATCACCATGAATGCAATAGACTGTCAAGTGATTCAGAGTGGAAGGACAGTCACTCACTGTTTGGGGAATTTCGGGATTAAGAACCTTTACAAGTGATATGGGAATAGGTGATAATGATGGGGGGTAGTTTTAGGAATAAGAGTCAATGAAATGGCAGAATATAAGTGAAATCAAGGACATAGAGGCAGTCCTTGAATGTGGAAATTAGGCTTTTGTCAATGGAGGGAAGTGATGGTAAGTGATAGGGTTAGAGGGTTAACACATGGGCATAAGAGGGTATCAGGGATATGGGACAGTGGGAATAGAAGAGGGACTGTGTTATAATAATGTGACAGTACTAGCAGTGACAACAATGATAACAATGACAAGAGCACAAATGAATATGGACTGAGAGTTGAAGCACCAAAATTCAAGTTTTAATCACCTCTTTTCAAACCCTTGGGAGCAGATTTCAATATGAGTATAGGGTTTATTCTTTCACCAATTAAACTCTTGAAGTTCACCTTTCAAATAGCACCCAACAGGAGTTAAACTCAAATAGTAAGTGCACACAACTTACTTGGAGGCAAATGAACTAAATTGATTTGAGTTTTGATGGATCGATGACGAGTTTCGGCCTTTGGGCTCTGTGCGTCGCGCAAAAACCCAATGCGCCGCGTTCAATGGGTGCGCCACGCCCTTAGTAATATACATGGTGTATCTCGACTCAACATGCCGCGCTTTGTGTATGCGCCGCGGCCTATCCGTCACACAGTCAGCCTTTTTTAAAACACAGTTTCATTCCTCCAATTCTTCAACTCGACTTATCCCTCGGATTTTCTGAATATTTCTTGATACAAATGAATGAATGGCTTTGAGAAATATCTCATATAGACATGGTTTTAATTTTTGCTTCTTCAAAACCCATTTTGTAATGTTTTTGACTTTGGCACTTTTTCATTTAATACAACTTTGTCTTTTGTTTCCTCACTGACTTTCTGGAGCTTGAATGATGAAATTGGTTGATTTTACAGGGATGGTGGAATCAAAACTTGGCAAAGGATGACCAGAGTTTACATGGTGAAGTACAACATGGTGGAAAGATACATTTTATTACAAAAACAAATTTTGACAATTTCTTCTTCAAAACAGAGTTTTGAAGAAGAAACGTCTTCGAGTATATTCGATGATGAAAAATTTGAACTGAAAACTTATTTGAAAACCTCCTCATGGCCTGCAGGCATTGTTTAATATTACTAAAGACCAAACCCTAGACCTAGAAACTAAAATGACTCGTTTCGACCAAAATAACAATTTATGACTGTAACTGATGTGAAATGAACTTTGATGAATTTTGGGAAATTTTGACTAACCCAGCAGGTACCAGCATGAGGGAACATGAGAGAACAAAACCCTTCTATCATAAAATGGCATGCCGCTAATGGAATGCAGATGAATGAGCGGAATGAGACACCTAAACAATGAAATGCAATAAGAGAAATGATCTCTGACGGAGGGATGTAAAGACCGACTCTAACAAGTTGCAAGACCTGGATCTTAAATGAGGCAGAGTAATTTCTAAGATCTGGATATGCGTGGCTGATGTGGTTCTGTAGGAGAGGCGGAGCCACCTCCATTTTTTCTTCAACGTTGGCGTAGCAAAGGAGCCCTTCCTTGGCTTGTTTCCCATTTTCCTTCACGTGGCAGCGCGTGACCATGAGAGCTGGTGCTGGCTTGAAAGGGTTCAATGCGCAGCTTAACCTATAAGCGCACCTGGGAACCCTAACATAGGCGGCGGCGGAAGCGAAGCTCATTTTTGTCGAGGCTGCAAGATTTCCTGAGCCTTCATCTTCTTTTTGGCTGGTGCTGTTGTCTTGTGCGGGAGAAACAAATTTTGTACCTTCTTTGCAGTAGAAGGAGGCAACATCCTATGCGATCTCCATCGCTGCAAGATCTTCATAGGCGTCGACTGGAGTGACCCTAAGTCTTTCCTCCTGGGCGAAGGCGGCGGCTGCTTGGAGAGGAGGAGCCCATAGCCAGAGTGGATTTGAGCAAGGGAGGCCGCAAAGAGCTGTGGCAATGAAGACCACAGAGTCTCCTGGATTTTCGATGGAGTCGGCGACTGTGGCAGAGCTGAACAGGGTAGAGGCAAATGCCAGATCGACATCGGCGTCTAGGCCTGAAGAAATCCTAGCAAAGGTCATACTTTTGCTCTAGACTAAAAAATTATTATATTAAAATTATATTAAATAATACTAAAATTATATATTATATTAGTGAGGTTGGGTGATAATATATTATGATTATTTAATATCCTAATATATTATTCACATATATATACCAAGATCTTAGCTCTATACAATTTACAATAATATTCTCAAGATAAATGGCATTCCCCTAATGATGGAATCATTTTAGAAGTCTAAGACGTTGGGTAGTAAAACTCTAAAACACGTTATTCCACAACTATTAAAAATAAATCTCCACCTGTATGGACTCTCTATTAAAAAGTGACATTGTTCCAACACCAATTCAAATGGATGTAACATTCATTTTTTAAATGTAACATTAATTGATTACATTTATAAATCCATGCTCCTATATTATACTCAATTCAATTTATAACTCCCTCTCTCTCTCTCTCTCTCTACAAGTCTCAGAAGTAAATACATGCTTTATTTTGGATATATGGTGCTCTCATAATCTTGCACATCTAGTACCACAACAATTTTGTCCACCCACATAATTTAAGTGCCTGTAGTAAGAGTTAGTCCAAATAAATGTTAATCACACCTATTATCTAGAAAAAATGGAATATAGGTCAATTCATATCTCAAATCCAAGTCAAACTCCAAGTTTACCATTAGAAGGGTCACGCCATGTTCCCTTTCATGTGATATTTTTATTAATATCTAGTGACCTTCATTATGGCATGATTTAAACAATTATGAGTGTTATAGGTCAATTTGGGCATCATTCCCAATGGCCTGGTTAACTGGACATCATCTCTAGGACCAATGAATAGGGTCTATCATCACCTATCATTTTAATTGCTACATGCCCTAAGACAAAGAACAAGACAAATCATTCATGAATTTCATTTGCAAAGGTTTCCAAGATTTGAAGTTTATAATATATCATATGAGAGCTCATCAATGCTACCTCTAAAGGGACTAAGTGCATTGCATATGTAGGTAGCCCCATTCAAGGCTCATATGCAAAGAAATTCCTGACACTCATAGGTGCTTTGGTCACATTGGGAGCGAAAGTCTCATTGTTCCGGAATCTCCACTTGGCCAGTGTATTCTAAAAGAGTTCATATGTGTCAAACTTCCAATCCATGTGTCCATTTGACATCTACAATATTGGAACATGTCTTGCCTATTAATGGAAATTCATTGATTGTAAAACTACCTTCAGATCCTTTATAAATTGAGCACAGATCTTAGTGTTTGATAGGGAAGAATTTGAGTAGAGAAATGTTGGTGGAATTTCAATTGAGGAGTTGATTTGTGTAACATGTTGTTGGAGAGATCTGCATTGTGATGAGGCTAGGATGCTGCTGGAGATGGTCACTTCAAATCAATCATTGGGTTATAACCTCCCCTTCTATCCATTAATAAATATTTCTACTTACTTTCCCACATATGTTTTTATATAAGCTCATGTTTTCCATATTATGAATTCTTATTTGATGCATATGGTTTATGTTTCATTGATTTAACTAAATAACTTGAATAAACATTTGTATTATTGCTATCTTTTGTTGTTTAGTGTTCATCTTTGCATGAAATATTTTCGAACATCTAGCTTGGATTTGAAGCTACAGCAAGAGTGAAAAAAGGAGAATAGGAAGCGCTTGGACTCCAAGTAATTTCTTTGATCTGTTCTGTATGTCTATTTACAGTTAGGAAAAGTAGTCACAAAGTCTTTAATCTGTTGTTCTAGATAAGCACTTGTCTAGGGAAGAATGATTTATCCGTAATTCATAATTCTGCATAACAAATTGGTGACTCCGCTACGGAACCATTAGAGTGTGTGTCGATTATCGGAATGTTAATCTTGCTTGTCCAAAAGATAACTATCCTACTCCCTTTATTGACCAGATTATTGACGATTGTGTTGGATGTGAAATATTTTCATTTATGGATGGATTTTCCTGCTACAATCAAATCAATATCCTCCTAGAGGATCAACATAAGACAACATTCATCTGTCCTTGGGGCACATTCTCTTATAGGAAACTACCGTTTGGTTTAAAGAACGATGGGGAAACTTTTCAGAGAGCAATGGACTATGCTTTCAATGACATCAAGCACATTGTTAAACCTTATCTAGATGATTTACCAGCACATTCACGAAATCAAACTGATCACCCGATGCATTTGAGAGCCATCTTTTTATGCTTTCGACACTACAAAATATGCCTCAGTCCACATAAATGTGTGTTTTGTGTTGGTTATGGTCGTTTTCTTGGATTGGTCGCCTCAAAAGAAGGAATCCAAATCACCCCATTGAAGGTTCAGGCCATTCTTGATTTTCCTACACCATCAAATTTACTTCAGATACATAAACTTCAAGGAAATGCTAACTTCCTAAGAAGGTTCATTCCAAAATACGCTGAAATGGCTAAAGGATTTACTAGACTATTGAAAAAGGGGGTTCCCTTCCATTGGAACCAAGTTGCGCAAGCTTCTTTTGATGTTGTCAGGGATACTCTTGTCCGAGCGTCATTAATGTACCCCCCTAATTATCAAAATGATTATTTCCTATATATCTCTGCAACTGAAATGACCATTGCTATGTTTTTGGTCCAAGTAGAATATGGAATTGAACATTCAATCTATTATTTGAGTCGTAATCTCAATGATACGGAAGTTAAGTATTCGTACATAGAAAAGCTTGCCTTGGCAACTGTTCAAGCTATCCAAATATTTCACCATTATATCCTGCTCCAAAATGCCACGGTCATTTCGGATTGCAACCCCATGACTTATATCTTATCACGTCAATTGCTGGGGGGGAAATATTCAAAATGGATTGTCATTTTGCAGGAATTTGATTTGGAATTCATCAAATCCAAGTCAAATAAGTCTTTAGTTTTGGTTGAGCTTCTCTGTGACCTTCCCTCTAATAGTATTGCAACTACGTCGAAACCATCAATTCCTAACGAGTCTCTGTTTCTGATTGGATCATCTGATCCTTGGTATGGAGATTTCATCATTTATCTCCAAAATCAAACTTTTCGACCTGATACCTCTCGCTCTGAACAACGATGTATTCGATACCAAGCCAAAGATTATATGATCGTTGGCGATACACTTTATCGCCGTGGTGTCGATACCATTTTAAGGAGGTGCCTCACTCATGAGGAGGCCAAAAAGGTTTTAAATCATTTTCATGCTGGGGCTTGTGGTGAAAATTTATTTGGATACGCTACCATGCAGAAGATACTTTGCGCCGGTTACTTTTGGCCTACAATTTTTCGAGACTGCATCCTCACGGTCAGAAGTTTTCATGCATGCCAAATTTTTTATTGTAAAATCCACAAACTGTCAGTGCCAATGCATCCTATTGTCTTTGTGGGACCATTTTTGAAATGGGGTATTGACTTCATGACCTTTAACCCTCGTTCGTCTGGGGGGCATGGTTATATTATTGTCGCAGTCGACTACTTTACCAAATGGGTCGAAGCGATGCCTACATTCAACAACACAGGACATACATCTACATTGTTTTTATTTAATCATGTTATTGCATGGTTTGGAGTCCCAAAGGCTATAGTTACAGATCATGGGAAACAATTTCACAACCATATGATGACTGAATTGAATTCCAAGTTAGGATTGTCACATGATAATTCTACTTCTTATTATCCACGATCAAATGGACAAGTTGAGGCTATCAACAAGATTGTTAAACGTATGCTTCAACGAACAATAGGAGTTCGTAAAAGAAACTGGAATTTGATCCTATACTCGGCCTTATGGGTGTATCGAACCTCGGTGAGAAACACAATTGGATTTAATCATTTTCAATTGATGTATGGTCTAGAAGCTATCTTACCAATCCAATGTGAAATACCGTCATTAAAACTCGCAATCGACTTGTTACCTGAAACCTCAGAAGAAGAAGCGTGTCACCTTATTCTCATCCATCTTGATGAAATGCATCGTGAAGCCCAATTGGCCAATGAAGCGCATAAGAGATGTATAAAGGCGCAATACGACAAAAATTTCCAGCCTCGCATTTTCTTAGAGGGCGACTTGGTCCTTCTTTACGATCAAGAAGCTGATGTAATAGGTACAGGAAAATTTGAGCCATTATGGCATGGCCCCAATATTTTCAAAATATTTCTTGCTAAGGGCGCCTATGAGTTGGTTGATTACGATGGAATTTCATTGGTGAAACCTAGAAATGGGATATATCTGAAACGTTACTATGCTTAATCATGAGCGTAGTAATTTTTTGTATTATATTGTATATATATATGATGTTGATTTGCATTCACTATCTTAATTTTTTTTTATAGTTTTCTTGACGTTAGTAATCCGCTTTACATTTCATCGCGGATTTCTGAATCTTCAGAACCATTTGTTGGATATGCTGATAGTGCTAGTCATAGTACGTAGAATCTATCCTCTGCAGCGTGGGCCATTTTTGCTCCAGACGGTGAGTTAGTGAGTTTTTAAGGGATTTGTATTGGTATATTGACGAACACTATCGCTGAGGATAGCGAGTTGATAGAAATTCTCTTTGATGCCATTTCATTTGGTATTAACTGCATCATCATAAGGTTAGACTCACAAATTGTGGTACTACAACTTACTAGTGTTTATACTGTTAGAAATCCAACACTGCATAGATTTTTCCTAAGAGTTATACTTTTGGAAAGACACTTTGATTTTATTCAATATCAACACATTTCTAGAAATTTGAACACATTGACTGATTCTTTAGCTAATCAAGTTTTAGACGGACATTTACAACATATGTAAAGAAAACATTCACATCATTGAATATGATTGCATGATAAACATAGGAAAATGCTGAAATCATATAGATAGATAGTTATAGGTTTTTACAAAAATTTGTGCCCAAGACACATTGGTCATCTGACCTCAAAATGTATGCAAAATTTCAAAAGTAAACTAGTGGTGCTCGTGGTAACATGCCATATATCTAGCTATCGTACGCAATAACCGCATCCAACGGTTAGGAACCTCAATAGAGTGTCATTGTAGTTGCATGGGTAACTTTCCAGAAATTCAGAATCCTAAAGGTCAAACCCTCTATGTGCTACCGAAGCTCAGCTAGAGTCTCAACCATATCAAGATCCTGAAGGACTGCTCTCCTGACAGCCCTCTCTGCTAGCACATCTACTTCACTATCTGGTTCCTCTACTGGTTGAACATGACCAACATCTGCATTACATCAAACATTTAGTTTAGTCTTGGGAAAACATCAAAAATACAAAAACATTTTATAAACCTTAGGAAAATAAAAAACATGGTCAAAACATTCTTACCCATTGCACCCCACTGAGCGCCTTCTGGTAATGATAAATCTGGATCTCCTTGGAAATCAACGTCTGCGTATCCATACTCATTGATGGAAAAAATATTTCATCGAAACCAGGTGAAGAATGTAGTCGAGAACAAAATAGTCGATTGGCCTGCATGCCTACACATGAGTTCTACCAATCTCTGCATCCGCGGATCTCTAGGATTAGACACGTCCAGTGTCACATGTTGTGGCTACATCAATGGAATTCATTCTAAGGTGAAGGATATGAGGATCAAACCATAACTGAAGTTATTCTTCCTTCCTTCCTTTTCTTTGTTCAGTTGTTCATTTATCTGAGAAAAAACAGCTTCAGACCAGTTGAAGACTATTGGCTCCATACACTCTAGCGCGTACTGCATATACGATCTATTTGCTACATGTAGTGTAATGGTGCTAGCAAGTTTTGCGATCGTGAAAAGGATAGTTCTGAAAGACAAATCTCTAACATCCCGGATGTTTATCTTTCCATCTTTTCTTGGCTCTGCCCCTAGATAACAATGTTGCAAAACATAATCTCTCACTGTCTCTCCTCCAAGAATAGACCCTGAGAGTGAGATAGGAAAGCCTCTCCTCGACAAACCTGTAATAAAGTATACATCCTCCACTATTATGGGAACCACTTTTTTCTTAATATGAAATGCCTCGATAGCTCGATCCCATGCTCGAACTAAGAACTCTAAGAGTTCTATTTGTTGCCTCATCCCTGACAACCTGAAGTACTTTAGCAATCCACAATCTCTTAGGGCTCTTATTGTACCCGGATCATTTAGGGTAATCATATCTTGTTCTTCATGTTCTCTTTCCCTCCATGTAATCATCAATGTAATCTGATGGAAACCTGAAATACAACCATAAGAACCATTAGATTCCATTCAATGCAAAAAATTGGGCAAATTTTGGGCATAATGCAAAAACCAAAAATATAGATTGCGCCCAATGCAAGCTCTAACAAGAGACAATGCATTGTGTATGCAAGTAACCTTCAATTTAATTGCTATTTAATTCAATTTACTGAAGGAAAGAGGAGGTTCATATCACTAACCTGGATCAAACGGCAACGAAATCCATCCACAAAAATGATCACAATCAGCAGCTTAAGTTCGAGGGAAAAATCAGGTTCAGAGCTCTAAAATGCAAATGGTAACTATGGAATGGTAAAAATGAATAGTAAAACACTTTTTAATAGTTATTTAATTATTTGCAAATTGAATTTATTGCTATGGTTATGGTTTTATTATGTTTTTTTTATCATGAAACGGGTATTTTTAATCCATTGGATGTTGTTCTGAACAGGTATTACAACTGATGAACAGATTAGTCGTGCATATTTATAGAATGATTTGACCACAAAGCATACTTTTTCTCCTTATTTTCAAGCTTTTCTAAAAACGAAAAAGGATTTGAAGCACACTTTTATCTCTTTTTTGAGCTTTGATAACAACGAAAAAGGAAGCCCTGGATTCTTCTTTCAATTCTTTTCAGACTCTGATAATGTGAAAATATTTCCAAGCACTTGTCTTTTCGAGCTCATAAAAGTAAATGAATTGATATCTACTCAGTATAATTTTAACCCTTTTCCGGACTGAGATAGATTATTTACGAAAAAGGAATACCTTGGTCAAACATGACTAAAGAGGTTCTCCCAGATATTATTTTACACTTTTTCAGATCTGAGCGACAACTTTACGAAAAATTACTTATGGAATTTTCTTTCATATTTTTTTTCAAACTCTCTAAATATGAAAAAGGACCAAGCTATCATTGTCTTTAAGCACGTTAAAACATAAAATAGCAACAGAGTTGTCGATCATGGTAAGAATCAAGTTTCATTCATCGCTAGACTCGTTAAATTATTAAATAGAGATACATTATTCGCTCGAAGGGTTGAATTATAGATCAAGAAAATTTTATCCTCCTCAAGCTTGTTAAAAAATAAAGAGGTACTAGTTGTTAAATGACCGAGGAAAATTTGTGAAAGTGAACAGAAATTTTTACGGTAGGAGGTCGCTCTTGAACATGACACTTCACTCCATCATTGTGACTGTTTGGGTTGGGTAATATTCTTGATGGTTCATTCATACCTTCACTTTGGTTTTGGGTGAATGCTGCCAACTCATCTCAGTGTCGCCAATATGTTCAAGAGAATTCATCAAATGAATACTCATCCTTCTACAATACTCATAAACCTTCATTCTCATGACCTTCATCCCTAAAAATTTCTATATCGTCATACCTTTGTATCTGAAATCAGTAACTCCCGTTTTGCAATAAGGTGGCTTCCTGTTGACGAAAAATCATTATCCAGGAAGTTCACTTAGAAACATTACGTTCCAGTACCATGAGGCTTGTTACAGCATCAGCAAGATCCTCGCTTCCAGACTTTTAATCGAAAGATTTTGTTTGGCGTTCGATATCAAATCAACTATTCACGCCTTACGAAATGTACTGCAGTACCTTGAGGGCCATTGACATCAATGGTGGTTCTCTCGTGTTTGTTAACAACTCACATCATTGGTTGGTAATCAAACGATGTCTTTCATGTTCGACTGCAAATCATATATTCGCATGGCTAGACTTGTACACGAATTATCGAGTGAACGAGATAAGAATACCCGGGATCTAGTTTCAGCCATCCAGGCTACGATTTCAGGATTGTTGTACACATGATTTGTATGGTGACCTTACATACAGATTGTCATCCGAACATGGGCCTATATCTGTAGGCATGTTTGTATTGGGCAACATTCCAATGTAGACGACTTTCTGAATTATGTACATGTTATTAGATTGTTTGCATGCTAAACATGGGAAAGCCTACCCTCAACAATTATGATCAAGAGGATATATCATGATGTAATGTATTGTACGATTGATGTAGGTCGCCACTCTGCTTCATCTCCAGCCCATCACAGTGTAAATCATCTTAATCAAAATATTGTTATTATTATTCTGACTTCATGCTTTAGGGGGAAATTGTTACAGGTAAATTTGGGCATCATTCCCAATGACCTGGTTAACTAGACATCATCTCTAGGACCACTGAATAGGGTCTATCATCCCCTATCATTTCAGTTGCTACATTCCCTAAGATAAAGAACAAGACAAATCATTCATGACTTTCATCTGCAAAGGTTTCCAAGATTTGAAGTTTATAATATATCATATGAGAGCTCATCAACACTTCCTCTAAAGGGACTAAGTGCGTTTCATATGAAGGTAGCCCCATTCAAGGCTTCTCTGCAAAGCACTTCCCGACACTCATAGGTGCATTGGTCACATTGGGAGCGAAATTCTCATTTTTCTGGAATATCCACTTGGCCAGTGTCTTCTAGAAGAGTTCACATGTGTCAAACTTCCAATCCATGTGTCCATTTGACATCTACAATATTGGGAACATGTCTTGCCTATTATTGGAAAGTCATTGATTGTAAAAGTACCTTCATCTCCTCTATAAATTGAGCACAGATCTTAGTGTTTGATAGGGAAGAATTTGAGTAGAGAAATGCTGGTGGAATTTCAATTGAGGAGTTGATTTGTGTAACATGTTGCTGGAGAGATCTGCATTGTGATGAGGCTGGGATGCCACTGGAGATGGTCACTTCAAATCAATCATTGGGTTGTAACCTCCCCTTCTATCCATTAATAAATATTGCTGCTTACTTTCCCACATATGTATTTGTATAAGCTTGTGTTTTCCATATTATGAATTCTTATTTGATGCATATGGTTTATGTTTCATTTATTTAACTAAATAAATTGAATAGACATCTGAATTATTGCTATATTTTGCTGTTTAGTGTTCATCTTTGCAGGAAATATTTTCAGACATCTAGCTTGGATTTGAAGCTACAACAAGAGCGACAGAAGGAGAATAGGAAGCACTTGGACTCCAAGTAAGTTCTTTGATCTATTCTGTGTGTCTATTTATAGTTAGGAAAAGTAGTCACAAAGTCTTTAATCTGTTGTTCTAGATAAGCACCTGCCTAGGGAAGAATGATTTATCCGTAATTCATAATTCCGCATAACAATGTGGCCCATAAATTCCAAAGGTTACTTAAGAATCTCGGTGATCCATATTTATGAAGGGAACCAAATGAAACATAGTTTTATAACAAAAACCCATAGATACAACGAAAATAGACTTCTATTAATAAATGGAAGGTGTTGAAACTGTAAATATGCAAAATGAAATAAACTAGCTCGAATGGTGGTAGGTTATCTCTAAGAAGAGATGTGACAACTATGTGCCTTCTCCAGAGTGCATTACAATGAGGCTGAAAGGCCCTTTTTAACATCAGAAGCAATGAGGAAACCCTAAACGTAAAAAAAACCTAACCCTAGGATATGAAACACCAAAAGGATTGTGCGCCCCACTGGGGTAAGTTGGTACATGAACTTCCCAGGGTCATAATTTTTGCATACAATATTCGTTTGGCATGCCCGATAACCCATTGAAGAGGTCTAGTCGAGATTAAAACATTTCATAAAAACCAAATATTTTCATATGGCCATATCCTAAGTCCTTTCTACATAAAAAAAACATCATTCAGGTCCTCAAAACGTCTTTAGAAGTTTAGGACACAAAAAAATATAAAAAAAAATTCCAAGATGGAGAATTATAATTTGAGCTAGTCGAGTAGGCGGATGACCATTAATATTCAACTAGATAATTCCTCCCCCCTTAAGAAGTAACAGTATCCATTTCATTGAGTCCCACCATAAAATAGGGAAAATTCTATTCAATTTGGCTCCTCGTGAGCCACTTGTCTTGGTGAAGAAGTTGCTCAACATATAGGAAATGACAAAGGAAATGTTGTACATCATTGTCAATCTAGGAAAATCCCATGCCAATGACAACGAACATGACCATTAAACCAATGCATAAACCATGGATTCCCATCCCAACAAGATAATAAAACATGTTGTTACCTGAAAATTTGATTCGAACTTAAAAAATAACGCAACAAAATACAAATATAACAATAAATACAGAGATGCAGCAGTGATAACACTTCATTTCATTAGTATCAAAGAACTAAAATATTCTTACAGACAGAATGGAAATAAACTAGCTCAAGCGATGGTAGCTTATCTCTGAGAACAGATATGGTGACTACATGCCTCTGAACTATGTTACAATGAGGCTCAAGGGAATTTTTATTATTGAACAATAAGAGAAAACCATAAAAAACCAAAAGCCTAACTGAGGAGATGGAACGCCAATATTTTGTGGGCCCTGTTGGGCAACCAACTTCCAGGGGTCGTAACTTGGTCATATTATCTTTGTTTGGCGTGTGTGATAATTCATTGGAAATATCTCTCTAAGTACTACAAGATTTTTTGTAGGCCATTTTATACATCAATAGACCTATTGCAGACCTAAAAAAATGTCATCTAGGGGGTCAAAACAACTCAAGAAGTTCATGACTCAAAAAACTAATAAAAATATTAAATGTTGATATAAACAAGAAAAATGATGAAACCAAATGCAGGTATAGGTGGAATAGGCGAGTGGAAAACAATATACACTTGGATCATTCATCCCTCTTTAGGAAGCAATGGTCCCCATTGCGTGTGGAGCCTCCATGAGGTAAGGAAATTTCTGTTGAACCTGGTCCCTGGTGAACCACTTTCCCTGGTGAAGGAGTCAGCCTACTTTGATAACTTGATATATATGGATCCTTTGTTGAAATTTTTCTTGATTTGTGTGTCCATGATCCAAGTAGTTGTGGCCTATTCCATGTTCTCTGGTTTTAACTCTGTTGGTGTGATTTGTTATCCAATGTTGGAGGTGTCCAGTAATGGTGGAAAGTATGTCCGAAGGTCATCCTCATTGAACTTTGGGTGTAGGCCGAGGAACAATGGAATGTTGAGATCAAAGGCATTGTCCCCTACAACCTTGCTAATGGTGTACAACCCATATAATAGCTGGTGAATCTTGCGGTGGGGCCCAACGAGGCGCTCCTTCTATAAATGTAGCCAAACTTTGTCGCCCACCTAGAACTTGTGTGGAACCTATTGTTGATCATGTCGCTGCTTGTACTTAGCATTAGCTTTGTCCCATATGTCATGGAACTGTTGGCAGATGTGATGAATGCACTCAATGAAGCTGCTAGGCCTATCAGTTTTTGATTGGACATGAGATGAATCTGCTTGAGGAGCTACAAATGGTATGGCCACATCAATGGGACATAGTGGTTGGAATCCCAACCGCACTTGAAAGGGGTTGTGGCCATTTGGAATATGGAGAGATATGTTGTAGCTATGATGTACATAGGGGAGGATTTCATGCCGCGTGCATGGATGCTTCTAGTTGTACATGTGTAGAATGTGTAGGATCATCCTATTGATGACCTCTTTTTGGTCATCATTTTATGGGTGGAAAGTTGTGGACTTAGTGAGCTTGGTATCTGGCATCGACCAGAGGCTTGACAAAAATTAACTTATGAAAATTTTATCCCGATCTGAGATAATGGTCTGTGGGATCCCAAAGTGTACCCACACTCATTCAAAAAAGAGCTTATTGTGGCTTCTACTACGATACTCTTCTTGCAGGCCACCAAAATCCATATTAGAGAATCTTTCGACGACCACGAAAACACAGTCTTTGCCATGCTTAATAGAAGGAAGGCTAGACATGTAATCCATGGAGATGGATTCCCAAGGAAGACTAGGAGTAGGTACAGGAGTGTATAGGTCTTAATTGTTGATGGTTGGTTTGGAAATATCGTAGGCAGAGCAAGATCTAATGTACTTCCCAACATCCTCTCAAAGGTTCAGCCAATAAAAATACTTTTGTAGTACTACCACTGTTTTCTATACCCTAAAATGTCCAATGAATCGACTTTTTTATGCCTCCCAAATCATCTTGGCATGCTTGCTTGAAGGAATGCAAAGTTGTCCCAGGTGGAATAACAATGCATCCTGGAGGTGATAATTTCGAACTTGGTTGCCTTCGAGGAGATTCCAGTATGTGTTGTTGAATTCTAGATCGCTCTTGTAAAGATTCAACCACCCTAAAGTCTCATGCCCACAAGAATCGAGCACAGTGGTTAGTGTCATGACTGATGGTAGGCTGAGGAAGTCTGCAACATTTTTGGTGTTGCCCTTCTTGTAGTTGATGTTCAAAATGAAATATTGTAGGTATGTGGACCATTTATGATAGCAGTCATTCTGAATCTTTCCTTGTGTCTATATGAACTACAGAGGTCGGTGGTTTGTGTGGATGATTGTTTCCTTCCCTATAATATTCCATTTTCGTCAGGCCTGCACAATGGAATACATCTCTTTTTCATAGGTGGGTTAATTTTAGAATGTGTCTGAAAGTGTCTCACAGTGATATGCCACTGGATGCCCCTAGTGAGTAAGAACTGAACCAATTTCATAGTCGAAGGCATCTGACTCAATCTCAAATTGTTGCTACAGGTCTAGTAATGTGAGCACTGGGATAGAGTAGAGACGATGCTTCAACTCGAAAAATTCCTTTTGTTAGGATTCAAACCAAAAAAAAAATTATTTCTCTCCTCCCTTGGTGACTTGAATCAAATTCCAAGTGATACGAGAGAATCCCAAAATGAAGTTGTGATAAAATTTGGCAAAACCCAGAAATCTGTGAAGCTATTTTAGAGTGGTTGGGGCTAGCCAATCCCAAATGACTTGTATCTTGGTTGGGTCCACATACACACCCTACTCATCAATGGTGTACCCTAGATATTGAACCTGGGTCATCCCAAAAGTGCATTTCTCCAAATTGGCACACAAATTGTGTTGCCGTAGGGTTTGGAGGGCCCGTTGAATATGGTGGAGGTGATCTTCCCAACTATGTCTGAAGATCAGGATGTTATCCAAATACACCACCACGAATGAGTTGGTGAAGAGTAACAAGATATCATCCATCAACCTCATGAAGGTTTCAGGGGCATTCGTCAACCCGAAAGGCATGACCATCCATTCAAAAAGGCCCTCGAATTTGAAGGTAGTCTTCCACACGTCGGGGGGTTTGATTGGTACCTGGGGATAGAAATAATTTAAGTCAATCTTGCTGAAATATTTGGCCCCCTTGATTTGGTCCAAAAGGTCATAGATTCGTGGGATTGGATATCTATTCCTTACAGTGATCTTGTTCAGTGCCCGATATTCAATATAAAGTCTCCAGGTGCCTTCCTTCTTCTGTACCAACATGATCAGGCTCCCACTAGGTGATGAAATTGGCCTGATGTGCCCTTTCTGCAACAACTCCTGAATCTTACTCTTGATTTCATTGTTCTCCAGAAAAAAAGTGTTAATATATCAGTCCATTGGATAGCGACATGCTTGGGGTTAGATCGATGGAGTGCTTGACTTGATAGTGTAGAGGTACCCCTGTTGGGGAGGTGAAGATGTCTCTATACTCCTCCATGACCTTATCCCTCTGCTGCTGCCCCGTGGGGGAGACATGTCTGAAGTATGTGGCCACAATATTCTTCTTGCCATGAGGGTGAAACGTAAGGAAAACAAATTTCCCGGTATGGGAAATGATATTACTACATTTCTTTGCAGTGATCAAAGAGATGGTGGTAGGTGGTGCTACCTCTCATATCCTATACTAATTATTTCCCAAAGTAATAATAACAATGTGAGGCCTAGAATCATACACAACATGTGACTTCCAAAATTATGGTTGGCCTAATAATACATCATAAAATTCAAGAGGAGAAATACCACACATTACCTCATATGTGAAGGGCTTGATGTTGTAGGGAAGGAGACACTGCTGGTTCATGCAAAGATATAGTCCTTGGTGAAGCCAGCTGATGGTGTCTAGTTGTGAGTGTAATATGGTTGGTAGGCCCATATGCTTCATGAAATCTGCTAAAATGAGGTTATTTTGGCTCCTACTGTTGAGAATGAACTGCAGCGGATAACCCTTCACCCACATCTAGGAATGGAAGTGACGCTCCCCCTCCTCTAGATCTTCGGGCTCATCCTTCTAGATGTTGGTGGTGGTAACAGTGGCACTGGGCTCCATGTCAATAATTTGATTCCCTTTGTCATTCCCCTTGTCAGGTTTTGAATCAGAGTCAGAACATTCATTTGATTCAGAAGCCTTCAGCTCGACCACCAATGACTACTTGGCCCGACACTCACTTGTGTTGTGAATGGGGCTCTTATGGAACTCACACCACTTTCCCATGTCCTTCTTTGTCTTAGTGGTGTTGTTATTTTATTATGGATTTGGCAGGTTGGCATGGGCTACCCTGCCTTGGATTTGTCATTTGTTCTACAGTTTGGGGGCACCTTTTCCTTGCTTTGGATTCACAGATCCAAAGTCTCGCTTCTTTTGTTTAAATTTATGCTTGATCTTGGCAACATATCGGTATGTTGCACCAAGTGAGGAGATCTCGAGGAAATCCATTTACTTAAGAATGTATTTGTGCAAACAACTGTGGTACTTGAGCACCAAGTGTTTCTTTGAATCTTTGATACCCAACTTTGTGCACAGGGTATGAAACAAATCCATGAGTTGATACACATCTTGATGCCTTTGGTGACACAACGTGTTCCATTGTATGTACTTTTCCTCATAGCTCCCCACGGGGAAATATTTTTCCTTGATGACATGTCAGAAATAATTCCAAGTGGGTGCGGATGAAAACAATGAGGGTTCTCTCTCATCCCTTTGTTCGCAGTAGGTTTCCCACCAGTCCTTGACATGGGGGGAGACTTTGAGGAGTGCAAAAGTAATATTTTCCCTATTGGAAACATCATGAATTGAAAAATATACTTCCAATAGATTTAACCATATATCTATAACGTTTTCCTATAATTGGCCTTCAAATATGGGAATGTCAAAGTTGAATTGTACCTTGAAGGGAGTGGCGCCTCCAAAGTGACTTCCAGATGAAGATGCGTCGTCTTTGGACATCTACCAAAGGATTTGGGTAAATTTTTCCATCATCGCGTTCCTTTGTCACTTGAGGGCTTTGTTGAGCAATATTTTGAAATAATCTCATGCTCTCTCATATTTATTTTCTTCCGCCATGGCAGGACGTTGAGATTTGCGAGGCTAGTCTTGCAAAGGTTCAACTAGTTGGATCCCTAACTCGTTATACCCTGACCTCATTGGGGACATGCAAAGAAAAATAAAGAAATAATAGACCGCTCTGATACAACTGATCCTAAATTAAACAAGAATGAAAAAAAACCAAATATAACCATAAATACAGAGATGAAACAAAAATAACACTTCATTTCATTAATATCAAAGATCTGAAATATGCTTACAGACATAATGGAAATAAACTAGCTCGGGTGATGGTAACTTATCTTTGAGAAGAGATGTGGTAGCTACATGGCTATGAATTGTGTTACAATTAGGCTCAAGGGAATTTTTATTATTTAACAACAAGAGAAAACCATAAACAACAAACCCCTAACCCTAGGAGATGGAACGATAAGAGCTTGTGGGCCCTGTTGGGTTTAGTTGGGCAGCCAACTTCCTGGGGTCGTAACTTGGTAATATTATCTCCATTTGGCATGCATGATACCTTGTTGGAAATATTTCTCTGAGTGCTACAAGGTTTTCTATAGCCCCATGTCTATGGCTATGGGCTTGCTGTGAATCTAAAAAAATTGTCATTTAGGGGGTCAAAACTTCTCCAGAAGTTGAGGACCTGAAAATGATAAAAATAGTAAATTTTGCTATAAATAAGGAAACCAATAAAACTGACTGGAGGTCTACGTGGAATATGTGGGTGGTCACCAATATCCACCTGGATCAGTCCTCCCTCATTAGGAAGCAATGGTCCCCATTGCATGCAAAGCCTCCATGAGGTGAGGAAATTTATGTTGAACTTGGTACTTGGTGAAACACTTTCCCTAGTGAAGGAATTGGCCTGCTTTGAAAACTTGATATAGCTAGACCCTTTGTTAGAGAGTGTTCTTGATATGTGTGTCCATGATTCAACCATTTGTTGATTTTTCCATG
This sequence comes from Pinus albicaulis, assembly GCA_034641835.2. Classification (NCBI taxonomy): domain Eukaryota; kingdom Viridiplantae; phylum Streptophyta; class Pinopsida; order Pinales; family Pinaceae; genus Pinus; species Pinus albicaulis. The sequence goes on along the minus strand of CM076571.1, from coordinate 290,667,599 downwards.
TAGTCTAGGTTTAACTCCGTTGGTGTGAGTTGTTCTGCAATGTCGGATGTGTCCAGTAACGGTGGAAGGTATGGCCGAAGGCAGTCCACATTTAACACTAGGTGCAGGCCAAGGTACGATGTAATTTTGATCTTGAAGGCATTGTCCCCTACAATCATGGTGATGGTGTATGACCCATATCGAAGCGCACAAAGTTTGCGGTGGGGCCCAATGAGGCACTCCTTCTGCAAATGTAACAAAAATTTGTTGCCCACATGGAACTTGTATGGCACTCGATGTGGATCATGTCATTGCTTGTACTTAGCATTAGATCTATCCTATATGTCATGGAACTACTGGTGGATGTGCTAAATGAGCTCAATGAAGTTGTTAGCCCTGTCAACTTCGGACTGTACATGAGCCAATTCTTCCTAAGGAGCTGCAAATTGTATGGCCACATCAATGGGACATAGTGTCTGGAATCCCAACCCCACCTGAAATGGGATGTGGCCAGGTTAGCTATGGAGAGCTCCGTTATAGTTGTGTTGGACATATGGGAGGTTTTTATCCCGTATATGGATGATTTGAGTTATACATCCACAGAATGTGTACGATCATCATGTTGATGACCTATGTTTGGCCATCAGTTTGGGCGTGGAAAGTCGTGGAGTGGCTTTTGCTATGATACTCTTAAACACAGTCATTTCCATGCTTAGTAGAAGGAAGGCTCGACATGTAATCCATGGAGATGGATTCCCATGGTTGACTAGGAATAGGAAGAGGAGAATATAGGCCTTACTTCTTGATGTTCGGTTTGGAAATGATGCATGCAATGTAGGATATGATGTACTTCCCAACATCCCGTCAAAGGTTCAGCCAATAAAAATACTTCAAAAATACTACTACTATTTTCTCTACCCTGAAATTTCCAATAACTCTACGGTAGTGTGCCTCCAAAATCATCTGACATGCTCGCTTGAAGGAACACATAGTTGTCCTAGGTGGCATAACAGTGAATCCTGGAGGTGATAATTTGGAACTTGTTTACCTTCCAGGAGCGTCTTGTATGTGTTGCTGAATTCTGGATCGCTCTTATAAAGAGTCAATCAACCCAAAGTCTCGTTCCCACAAGATTAGAGCAAAGTGGTCAACACCACGACTGATGGTCAGCTAAGGGAGTCTGCAACATTTTTGGTGCTATCCTTCTTGTACTTAATGTTCAAAATGGACTATTGCAGATATGTAGACCATTTCTGATGACAATCATTCTACAACTTCCCTTGTGTCTGTATCAACTGTAGGGGTCGGTGGTCTATGTAGATGACCATTTCCTTCCCCACAATGTAATGCTTCCATTATTGGTAGGCCTATGCAATGAAATACATCTCTTTTTCATAGGTGGGAAAATTTAGGACTATGTTTGAAAGTGTCTCACTATGATATGCCACTAGATGCCCCTGTTGAGTAAGAACTACACCGATTTCATAGTCGGAGGCATCTATCTCAATCTCAAATTGTTATTGGAGGTATGGTAATGTGAGCATTGGGGCAGAGCAAAGGGGATGCTTCAACTTTACCCAAAGTAACCTATACAACTTATGGCCCAAATTAATAATAATAGTGTGAGTCTTAGACTCATACACAACATGTCGCTTCCATAATTATGGTTGGCATAATAATACATCACAAACTTCAAGAGGAACAACATCACATAGTACCTCATCTATGAAGGGCTTGGTGTTGTATGGAAGGTCACTCTGCTAGCTGACACAAAGATCTCATCCTTGGTGAAGGCACCTAATGGTGTACTACTGCAGGTGTGTTGTGGTCGGTAGGACCAACCACTTCACGAAATTTTACTGAAATGAGGTTCTTTTGGCTCCCACTATCTACAATGAAGTGTAGCGGAGAACCCTTCACCAACATTTGGGAATGGAAGAGGCACTCCCTCTCCTACGGATCTTCAGGCACATCGTTATGGATATTGGTGGTGGCAATGATGGCACTTGGCTCTATGTCAATATTAAACTTCCCTTTTTCACTCCCCTGGTTGGGTTTTGACTCAGAGTCAGAACATGCATCTGATTTAGAAGCCTTCAACTCATCCACCAGTGATTGATTGGTCGGACACTCACTTGTGTTGTGAGTGGGGCTCTTATGGAACTCACACCACTTTATCATGTCCTTTTTTTTCTTCATGGTGTTTTTATTTTCTTGCTGCTTCAGCGGGTTGTCTTGGGTCACCCTGTCTTGCCTTTTTCCTTTGTTATGCAGATTTGGGGTGCCTTTCCCTTGTTTCAGATTCACAGATCCAAAGTATCACTTCTTATATTTAAATTATGCTCGATCTTGGTAGTATATCGATATGCTTCACCAAGCGAGGAGATGTCAAGGAAATTCATTTCCTACTGAATGTATTTGTGCAAATAGCTGTGATACTTGAGCACCAAATGTTTCTTCAAATCTTTGATACCCAACTTTGTGCACAGGGTATGGAACATCTTCGTCAACTCATGCACATCTCTATCCCTTTTCTATTGTAGCATGGTCCATTGTATGTACTTGTCCTCATAGATCCCCATGGGGTAATATTGTTCCTTGATGGCATCTTGGAAAGAATTCCAAGTGGATGTGGCTGAAAATAGTGAGGGTTCTCTCTTGTCCCTCTTTTTGCAGTAGGTTTCCCACCTGTCCTTGACATTGGGGGCGGATTTGAGGAGTGCAAAAGTAATATTTTCCCTATTGGAAAAATCATGAACTGGCATTATGACTAATGTGTTGTCCTTTATGGAAACCTATCTGATGTGTTGTCCTTGATGACAACCTACGTGATGAAGATGTAAACATGATGGTAACATGATGTGTCTACAAGCTAGTACACATGTGACATAAAGTTTGGACAAAGGCATAATAGTTTAGAGATAGAATAATAATTAAGGGGATTTTTTGGTAAATACATGTGGGTTCTGTGAAGCAAAGTCACATACACACGTGGGTATGAAGAAGAAAAAGCGTGTACAGTTTCCACACCATGCTATACTAAATACCAATGGTATTTACCATGGTATTGGCCCATGGTAATAAACACGTCAATGAATATTTGATCCCATCCAGGAATATGATTGGAATTAGTATGGTTTTAACCTGTGGTATTGACTAAGGCATATACTATATAAGGAGATGAAGATTAAAGTGTTTAAGTGTGCAAGAAATTGGTATTTGATGAATAGCTCGATCTGAAGCAAGTGTACATGTAATGGGCTATTGATAAATTACTTGATCTGAAATTAAGTATGCACATGGGAGTTTGATGATGGATTAGGTCTAATAGATTTGAAATGACAATACATTGATAACCTGCTTATGGGCCAATTTGACTAGTGATAATAATTTTTTGATGTACGTTTTAACTTATATGCTGAGAGATGGGTTTGTCTGGAGGTCTGATGTGTAGCAAAAGTACAATTCAATAATTTCATATTTGTACACAGGTTTGATAAAATTAAAGGTGCATTCATACACAGGATTGATAAATTGAAAGGTGCGTACATATGCATATTTCATCCTGGTAAGTAGTGTGTCGATTCTGCAGTTTGGGAAGATTTGTACGCGAATTTGATTCCTGAAAGGTGTTTATATACACGGAAGTGTTTTGTAGAAAGTGCATATATGCGCTAGGGTTTTGACGAATATAATTTCTGATTAGTCTAATCAGTCTTGTTGTGTTTCTGTTGTATGTCAATGAATTATTCATGATGATCTGGGTTTAATAGTGATGATTAAAGTTGAATTGATTGTGGATCGATATATTGAAGAGTGATGATGTTGCTAGCTACATGTGACTGAAGATATGTGATGGTTCTATGATTTTTTCAGGATGATTTAGTGGTTGAGTGTGTAACTAAGTGTCTATTTCAGAATGACATATATTTAGATTCAGGTTTCAGTTTTTTGAGATATGTACGCAAGTATTCTTAAAGGAAGTCGTGTATACACACAAATATGCTAAAGAATAGTAGCGTATATATTCTGAATTTGATTGAGCAGGATTTGCAGTGAAAAAATCTAGTTTCTGTGATGAATAGTACTTGGAATGATATTCTGGTAAACAAAGCTATAGCGATCTAGCTGCTTTGGTTGTTTGAGAATAAGTTGATTGATTTGGGTCTTAGTTGGTTCAAGTGATTTGTGGATTCAGTTGGTTCAATGATTGAGTAATTTTTTACAGTGATGAGTTTCAATTTTGATATTTGGTATTGGGCTTAAATGATGGTAGTGGGTCCAGTCTAAAAATTTGATGAAATGTGGCGTACAAGTTATGTTGGTTTGAATCAGGTGGATCTAGTGTGAAAATTTATGAAACGTGGTCCACGGTGGTGCTGAGGGTTGGAGACTTCAGTAAGGGAGTCAGAGCTTACTTCCAGTGGTAGCTGGTGAATCAAACCAGGGGGTAGGAGCTCCCTTCCACTGGGTTCTGGTAAACGAGATCAAGAGGTTGGAGCTCCATTCCAGTGGGTGTTGGAGAACAAGAGAAAGTTGTAGCCTTCTGTAGGTGGGTTCTTGCATGCTGATATGAGTCTGCACCAGTACAATATTGTAAGAAGTGTTTCTTTAAAATAAAAAGAATACAAAGATGCAACAGCGGTGGTTTTCTCCCACATTGGGTTTCCACCTAAAATCCTGGTTTTCATGTGTATTTCTTATGTGTCATGGTTTTCATGTGTATATGCAGGTTTACTTCAGTAAAGTTGCGTACATAAATCTAAATAAGAAAATAAAAGTTTAAGTGAGCTTTAAATACTAATTCAACACCTCCCCCACCATTTTATTTTTCCCAACAATATCTTTCAGAGCAGGTCCTTTAGAAGAAGCTTGATCACTTAAAGGAGATCCATCAAGATGGGTAGTCATGAAGGAGTATTTCTATCAGGCCACCTTTATTTAATTGAACTAACTTTGTATTTTGGAAAGTCAGGACGAGAGAATTCTTAGAGTCACTGGGAGCTGATGTATGGGAAATTGTTGAAAATGGATATCAATATCTAGCCACCATTCCCGTAGATACTATAGGAAAGAAACGATATGAAATCAATTCAAAGGCTATGAATTCCATCGTAGGAAGTCTGGTGAACTCCAAGTTGGTGAAAGTAATGCAACTAAAAACAACAAAGTAAATGTGGGATAAGCTTACCCAAAGTTGTGAAGATGACACCAAGGTAAAAAATGCTAAACTCAAACCACTTAGAATACAATATGAGACACTCAAAATGCACAATGATGAAAGAATTGCAACACTTTTTCTTAGAGTAGATGATATTGTTAATTCTATGAGAAATCTTGGTGAAGATATAAAATATTCTACTTTTGTTGATAAAATTTTGAGATCACTAAATCCAAATTTAGATTCCTTTATCACTCCGTAATTTTTGAGGTTGTAGAGAAAATCACATAGGTAACCTTAGAACGACTTTGGAAACTGGGAATCTATCCCTTCCAGTTTCAGAGAGGGATCTCTCTTTGTAATTTAGCTTTGTTTGACTGAAGGTATTAGGCTAGCTATTAAGTTTTGGTTTGGGTTTTTTGTGTTGTTGGGTTGAAACTGTGAAGATAGGCCATTGGGAAAATGGAGTCACAGGTTTAGATCGATCAATTACAGTTTTAACAGGCTAACCTTACAGGTAAGGGAAAGAAAATTCACTCGATCCTTTAAAATATAAGGTGTGGAGGAGAGGAAAATATTTTGAAATCCAATTAAAAACAAAGCAATTAAGAATTCTTATTTTAATCTTCAGTGAAAAACATAAAAATTATTCATAAGCCAGAAACAAAGTGTACATTTAAACAAATTTTGTTCTTTATCTTCTTAGAATAATTTAGATTTCAGAAACACGTATGATAATTGAGAGAAAACAAATTGAAAAGGAGAGATTCACTTCACCAATAAAATTGAATTAATAATCTTGTAATCATTGCACTGTATTACTAAAAATTTGATCAATGATGACTCTATGAGCTGCTTTACAATTCTAGTCCTTTTCTTCAAACAAGTCCCAACGTCTATTAATTCAAACTATGAAGTATTTATACAAATTATTCGGAAAAAAATCTTGATTAGAAATATCAAGATTCATTACAAATATCTCAAAACCGTGTTACAAAATTAGAACTAAATATAGAACAACTGAAACTATTGATGTTTCTTGGCACTATCTTTGAGTAATTCTGGTGATAAAGAAAAACAATGCGAATTTGATAGCAAGTCTAATTTGATGAGGTGACATCAAAGTCATTTACTATTCATGAGCTTTTTCCTCATGAAATTATGAAAAATAGGGTCCAATGATCCCTTTGAATATCTCAATCCATGGTAGCTGTGTAAACATTGAAAGAGGTTTTTGTATATAAGTATGTTACTAACATTTTTTATTTTTTTATTTTTTTGTTTTTTATTTTTAATTAATTAATTAATTATTTATTTATTTTTCCCATTTTTGAAAATTCATTTCCACCTATTTGGAAACCACATTTGAAAACAGTGACTAAAAATAGGAAAATTCTAGAAAATTTGCCTTCAAATATTCACTCATATATCCCAAACCATAATAGTTGTTATAAAACTGAGAGAGGTTTCTTTAAATGGGTTCATTCTGGACAAAAATATATTTCGGTTTTGAGAAATTAGTTCACATTTGTTTGTAAACCATGATTGAAATTACTGTGTTGTATAGAAAAAAACATAGTTTTAACTAACCATTTTTCCAACTCGATGCTAACTTTAATTCCAAATGTTTACTATTGATCTGGCGGGAGTGGGATGAAATGGATATATGACATGGAGGCAAGAGGTGACATGGAGGCACATGTTTGGTGGAAATAATTGGTGTGTGAGCGCGAAAGGAAGGTACGATAATGGAGTGGTAAGCAAGAAAGGGTACGTGGGAGTAAGGGAGTGGATGTGATGGGGAGACGTGGAGAGGGAAGAATTTCAGGTGGAAACATTTTATTTTGAGAGAAATGATGGCTGAGAATCATTTGACGGGAGGAAAATGGGGTCTGCAGAGGTGAGGTGGTGGACGCATAATGGAGGAGGAGGAACGGTGGTGGAGGCGATGATGGGGTCAGGAAGTCCCCATGGCAGGATCTTATTGAAATAGGAGAAATGGATTCAACGGTTAACAATATATAGATTTTCGGAGGGGGGAGGGGGGATGAGCGGAAAAGGAGGAGGGTGAGAAGTATCATGGTGATGCCACATTACCATGGTAGGTCCTGCCTTTTCAAACCCCCCCCCCCCATATATAAAGTGTAAAGGAGCTCGGGGGGGGGGGGGGGGGAAACAATGCCCCGCCGTTGATTTGGGCAGGGTAGATTGCGACCGTTGAAAATGATCCAATGTTATTACACACCATAAAATTTATGCAGAAAATTTATTACACTTCTGATAATTTCATTTTATAGGTTGCGATTAACTAATATAAACCTACTTAATTATCCTCTAAACCTACTTAATTATCCTCTAGTGTTGCATTTTGATTTGTAAGCCTATGTTTTCTTTCTTGGAAATAATTTTCAAAATAAAAAATTATTTACAATATCATCATATGAAAATAATTAGTCATCAATTGATCCTATGAATCATAGGACCCTTACATAAGATCAAATGAGGATGGCATCCTCCTTGTGAGGTGCCAAGAACACCGTCAACTAGTAGCCTGATCTATTGGGATGATCCCAAGTCTTGCAACATGATCTGCAATGGCACCACTATGAAAACAAATTAATTATCTGTTCTAATCCTCAAACTGAATCAAATCCATTCTTCAAACTAAAATATGAGTTATAAACTTTAAAAATGAAAACTATGTTGCAAACTGAAACTGAAGATGTTGAAAAGATTCTTAGAGTACTGAGCTTATTGACACACAACAATCTACCCTAAATTGTTGAGAAGTTGCTGAATTAAATGACAAAAAAATGCAAATGAAGCCAGTCAAGTAGCTGCTGAAATAAGTGGACTGCTTGACTGCACGTCAACAAAATCAAAGCTGGAAAATGTAGTAAGAATGAAAACTGATGATGGATATGGTTCTTATAGTGAAAACATGGCTAAAAACTCAAACTGAAAAAACCCTCCATGTAGTTTGCTACGGGATCAATAAAGACATGATCTATTAGTTGATCCTCTAGGTATTCAATGACCATTTTAACATGGCTGAGTTTTCTAGTTGTATCCTCAACATTAAACCATGATTTAAAATGTACAATGTCAGTCTTGTGTTTAAAAATACAACAATCATCAATCTGAAAATCAACGGGTAGTACAATCTCCCCTTGTTTTGGTGAAGGAATATATTTAAAGAACTGTTTCGGATCTTGGAAATTGTAGGACTCAATCTGAGTTTCTAAGATTTCAATATCCTTCTCAAGTCTTTCAGCAAATAACTCAAGAAAACAAACTTTAATTTTAGATGAAAATTTGCATGATTTCAATCAATAAAACACAGATGTTGAAAAAACTTCATCAATTTGATAATCCACAAACTCATCCCATAATTCTTTTAAAGCTTCAATAGAAAGAGAAACTTTTACATATCCTGACATCGTGACTAATGTGGCAACCGATCTGTGCAATTTAAGCTCTGGATTATTCGGTCAATGGAGTCGCCATGAAAGGTTTAAGCTCCAGATTCTTGAACATGGAGTCGTCAGGTGAATGTTTAAGCCTTCATATGTCCGACTACTATCCACCACGAGCAATCAGATCTAAAATTTGATAATATTTCTTAGGGAAGATGAAACCTTTCCTCCCCAGTACAGTTGCCATGATGTTATCACTCCGTAATTTTTGAGGTTGCAAAGAAAATTATAGAGGTAACTGGGAATCTAGCCCTTCCAATTTCAGAGTGCGATCTCTCTTTATAGTTTAGCTTTGTTTGACTGAAGGTATTAGGCTAGCTATTAAGTTCAGGTTTGTGTTTTTAGTGTTTTTGGGCTAAAACTGTGATGATAGGCCACTCGAAAAATGGAGTCAGAGGTTTAGATCAATCAAATACTGGATCCTTTAAAATCTGAGGTGTGGAGGAGAGGAAAAGATTTAGAAATCCAATTAAAAATAGAGAAATTAAGATTTCTGATTTTAATCTTCAGTGGAAACATAAATTTTTTTCATAAGCTAGAAATAGAGTGTACATTTAAACAAATTTTGTTCTTGATCTTCATAGAATAATTCAGATTTCAGAAACACATGTGATAACTAAGAGAAAACAAATTGACACAAGAATCCTGTAATCATTGCACTATATTACTGAAAATTTGATCAATGATGGCTCTCTGAGCTGCTTTATAATACTAGCCCTTTTCTTCAAACAAGTCCCAACATCTATTACTTCAAATTATGAATTATTTATACAAATTATTTACAAAAAATCTTGATTGGAAATATCAAGATTCATTACAAATATCTCAAAAATGTGTTACAAAAATAGAACTAAAATATAGAAAAAATAAAATTGTTGAAGTTTCTTGGCACTACCTTTGATTATTTCTAGTGATAAAGAACAAAAATTCAATTTTGATAGAAATTCTAATTTGATGAGGTGGCATCCAAGTCACTAACTGTTCATGAGATTTTTCCTCACGAAATTTTAAAAAATAGGGTCCAGTGATCCATTTGAATATCTCAATCCATGATAGCTATGTAAACACTGATAGATGTTTCTGTAGATAAGTATGTTACCAACAAAAACCTCTTTCAGTTTTTGAAAATTCATTTCTACTTATTCTGAAACATCATTTGAAAACACTGGCTAAAAACAAGAAAATTCTAGAAAATATGCCTTCAAATATTCACTCGTATATCCAAAACCATAATAGTTGTTAGAAAAATGAAAGAGGTTTTTTTTTAAATGGGTCCGTTTCGAAAAAAAACCTCTTTTGGTTTTGAGAAATTAGTCTCATTTGTTTGTAAACCATGCTTGAAATTACTGTGTTGTATAGGAAAACATATAGTTTTAACTGACGATTTTTCCAACTCGGTGCTAACTTTAATTGCCAATGTTCACTATTGATCTAGCGGGAGTGGGATGAAATGATATATGACGTGGAGGTGGGAGGTGACATGGAGGAACATGGTTGGTGGAAATAATTGATGTGTGAGCATGGAAGGAAGACGCGGGAATGGAGTGGTAAGTGGGAAAGGTTACGTGGCAGTAGGGGAGTGGATGTGATGGGGAGAGATGCTGAGGGAAGAATGCTAGGTGGAAAAAAAAAATTGGGAGAGAAATAATGGCAGGGAATCATTTGACGAGAGGAAAATGGGTTCTGAAGAGGTGAGGTGGCCGATGAATAGTGGCGGAGGAGGAACCATGGTGGAGGCGATGGTGGGGTCGTGAAGTCCCCATGGAAGGATCTTATTGGTGCAGGAGAAATGGAGTCAACGGTCAATGAGATATATATTTTTGGAGGTGGGGGGGATGTGCAGAAAAGGAGGGAGGTGTGAAGTCTCGTGGTGTTTCCACATTACCATGTTAGGTTCCGCCTTTTCAGACCCCCCCCCCCCCCCCCCACCACATAAATAAAGTGTGAAGGAGCTCTTGGGGGCCCAAAAACGATCCCCCACCATTTATTCAAGCGAGGTAGATCGCGACAGTTGAAAATGATCTAGTGTTATTACATACCATAAACTTTATGCAGAAACTTTATTACAATTATGATAATCTCACTTTAGAGGTTGCGATTAACTAATATAAACCTACTTAATTATCCTCTAAATCTACTTAATTATCCTGTAGTGCTGCATTTTGATTTGCAACCTTATTTTTTCTTTCTTGGAAATAATTTGCAAAATAAAACATTATTTACAATATCATCATATCAAAATCAATAGTCATCAATTGATCCTATAAATCATAGGACCCTAATAGATTCCAAATTCTCCGCTATTAAAGAAATGCAGGATCTGAAAATCTCACACTTGATAAACTCCATGGAATATTGACTGCATTTGAGATGAGGAAAAGTGGTCCTTCAGAAATGAGAGAAGTAACCTTCAAAGCCACATATAAAGGGAAATAAAAGGAAGCACCCAAAGACATAAGCTACATATCAGATGAGGAGGAAGAAAACTTCGTGAGAAAGTTGCAAGAGGGAACTAAAAAATTAAAAGGTAAGATTCCCTTTAAGTGTTTTTCTTATGGAAAAGTAGGAAATTATACATCTGAATTTCCTAATAGATAAAATCATAAATAGGATGGAAAGAATGTTGCTAGAAGGAAGTTTTCTGAAAAGAAAATATTTTACTCTAATGAATAAAGTCACAACAAATCGGATGATCAAGAAAATTCAGACTCAGATTCTAACAGACCTTATCTAGTACTCACAGCTCTTTAAGATCATTCAATTAATGAATCAGATAGTTGCGAGCTAGATGATTTGATGAAAAATATAAGGGAGAATGATAAACTCAGGAATGCTAACAAAGAATTGGAATAAAAAGGAAACAATATGATTGAAGAAATAAAGAGGTTAAAAATGTAATTAGAAGCAACTAATAGAGAACAAAAAGCATACGAAAACAACTCCAAGCAAAGAAAAAACATGTTGAAACATTAGAATCCAAAAATATGACCCTAAAGGAAGATTATGAGAAGATCAAAAAATGGGCAAAGGCATCTGAGTCTCTAGAAAAAATTATTAATGAACAATGATACCCTTTGATTAAGACTGGCATTGGGTATGATCATACACAATGTGATGGCAAAAACCAGTGTAGTGTTGTGCAAGGAAAATTGAATCAAATCACTTAATTGTAAGAAAATATCCTAGATCAAGGTCAATATCAGTCCCTAGGCACAAAGGATATTTTTATGGATATTTTTTCTCTTGTAACTCATTTGGGCATAAGGCCAATGATTGTAGGTCAAGTATACAAAACATAACTAGGAGATGGAATAAGTTCCAACACATAATTAGAAATTGCAAGAAGATCTAGAGGAAGAAGGACCTCAGTGAGAAATGTAGGGAACATTGACCCTATTGTAGTCCATTTATTCTTAAATCCTACTTCTCACAGTGACTGTCAAAGATTATGAAGAAAACAATCATCTCTCTCCTACTACTACTTCAACAGTTTTGGCCGGAAAATTTGTTGTGAAGAATAAAACAAAAGGTAAAATTCTTAAGGAATTTAATAGACCGAGGAAAGAAAATTATAGGTTACAAAGGAAGGAACAATAGTTGAGAAAATGGTTACAAAATAGCAAACAATTTTATGGGATTTAGGAGAAGAAAGTTGCAGAACAATTGGGAACTAATGGTGGAAAGAAAGTTTTTGATGTATAGAATGTTGAAACTGAGACTGATCTTGCACCTATTTCCACTGAAGCAGAAGTTCAGAATGATCTTGCACCTATTTCCATTGAAGCAGAAGTTTAGGCTGATCTTGCACTTGTTTGCACTGAAGGAGGAACTCAAACTGACTTTGCACCTGTCTCTATTGAAGCAGAAGTTCAAATTAATCATGCACTTGTTTCCATTGAAGTTGAGACCCATGTTGATCCTATACCAGTTCTTATTGAAAGAGGAGCACAAACTAATGTTGTACCTCCTTACACTCAGTTGTGTAGGTAAATCCCCTCTACGGACAGAGGCGATCCCTCTATCCCTAGGGTGGGTCTAGCAGCAAGAGGACACGCTAATGCGTCGATTCCTAGTTTATGAACAAAACTGAGTCGGGATAGAGGTCCTACCTTTGTTCCAACGCAGTTTTCATAGCTGTGGCAATAATCTTCTGATATTCTTCATGACATGTCGCGGTCCTTCAACGGTGGTACTCAGGTGCTTGCATGAGGATCTGATAATGATAGCAGCATACGAAACAATACTTGAATTCACAACTATATAATTGGTCAAGGAGAACTAAATGTATCGCATTAGAGTAATCATATCAAATTCAAGGCGGGAACCAAAACATCAGTCATGTATTAATGAGAAGAGAGAAAGAGTTTACAACCAAAAAGCCTTGACATTGCAGCCTCCTTCATCGGGTCCAGTCAAAACGCGTCTTGAGCATTTGTCAAGGAATTGGACTTGGCGAGACAATAAGCCTAGAATCTCTCTCGACAATGGATCTCTCTCTACTCTATCTCACACCAGCTATTTAACCATTTATGCTATTGTGCAAAGTGTTCAGCTAGTTGCATCTAGGTGAAAGAGATGTATTTATAGGAGAGGAGGAGGAGTTTGGGATCCATCATATGGTGGAAGGGAGGCCTTATCCTTTGAGAGGTTTCTTGAATGTAGGGAACAAGAGGCCAAAGGAAGATGTTCGGCATTATTCGGTTGAACAAATCATGCTGACTCCGCTCGCGAAGTGGTTGGAATGGAGACTTCACTTCTACTTTTAAAACAATTTCCAAAAATAGCTCGATGTGGGTAGTCCACTGAGACAGAGTGCTAATGGGCACGGGCCCCAATGTTAATTTCTCTATCGGCGTGAGGCCATAACTGCCTGCTAGTGCCGACCCAAAATCATATGTTTTTTATGGTTTGTTTTAGGAATAGTCAACATAGGAAACGTTCTTCTCATGGAAATGGATGCAATGACACTTTTTGCAAGGCATTATACTACATATAATTCACGGAGATAGTCCTCCCATGTGTGGGATGGAGATTGCAGGGACAGTGAAAAAATGTTGTGTAACAAATGCCCCCTAAAGCATGAGGTTCGAGAGAGAGGGAGGAGTGTAATTATTTACGAGAACACGTTCAAACCAAACACCACCGTCGGAAGACCTACAAATACAAGTACAACTGATATCTATGATACATGAACATGTGGCATGGGTGTAGCCATCCATAATAGAGTACATATAGAACTAATATTTGAGGTATGGAAGAAGCCATCTAGCAGTAAAGATCAATAAATAGACTCAAGTATGGTCATAGCCATCCAATCAAAAGAGTCATGCATATAGTCATGATAAACCAAAATATCCCGTAGCCTGGATTTTATCTGACAAAACCCAGGGTCTTGCGCTCCATCTCGACCTGAACAAGTACAAATTCAAGCATGCGAATATGGGAGCTGAAGTCGAACATGCAAGAAAATCACCTGATTACCAGCCAATGATGAAAGTTGTTAATAGGCACGAGAGAAACCACCAATGATGACAATGGAACTCAAGGTACAAAAAGTACAATCCACAGAATGTGAATAGTGATCTAGCGTCAAACACCCACAGAATTACTTGATCGAAGGCCAATGATGAGGACCTATCATCAAATGCGAAGAAATTTCCATTACGGCATGCAAGCTCCAAGGTATCAGAAGGTAGGCTTTAGATAAACTTCCTGGATAATGAGCTGAAGTCGACAAGAAGTGACCTAGTCAAAGGAGGGCCATAATTTTTCCCACATCATCGTCATGAGACAGAGGAATAAGATTATTGTGAATCAGGACGGAAAATAGGAATAGAGGTTTAAAACTTCAAAAGGAAACTTCTCTTGAAGATATCGGCGACACGACTCCGGATTTGGTAGTATTTTACATCAAGGGATTTGAGGTCATGGTGATGTGGCAAAGAGCATATGAGAGGTCAAAATAGATTACCCAAACTCATGGAGGAAAAAAAATGACAAAATGAGATGTCCCCAACTCGACATGAATGTAGACGAGTGTCATGTTCAAGAGCGACATACTGTGGACATAACTGAGAACTGGTTCCATTTTCCCCCACCATTGCTGGCGAGTACCCCAATTATTTTTGGAAAACAAGCTTGAAGGGGATAGCATATGCTTGTCATGTAAGTTTGTCCTTCGAACAAATCCATCCTAGTACATTTTGCGAGCCCTAGGAAGGAGGAACTCGGTTACGACATGGTGATGGTTTCCAATGTCATTTAAATTTTAACGAGCTTAACAAAGGAAAAACTCAACATCTTTTCATTTTTAGAGAGTTTGGAAATAAAGAGAAAAGAAAACTCCAAAAGGTCCCTTTTCGTAGGTAGTCTCATAGATCCGAAAAGGTAGAAAATTGTGTCTGAGAGAACCTCTTAGTCGCGATAGGCTAAGGTATTCCTTTTTCATAAATAATCTATCCCAGCTCGAAAAAGGGGTAAACGTATATAGAGTAGACGTCATTTCACAGCCTTTTAACGAGTTCAAAATGACAAGAGTCTCAGAAATCTTTTCAATTTTTGAGAGTGAGAAAAGAGCTGAAAGATGACTCCATGGGTGACTTTTTCATGTTTTTACCGAGTTCGAAAAAGTATAAAATACAACTCGTTACTTCATCGTTGTTACGTCGAGGACCTGTCGTTGCACAAGAGACGCACGTAAAACCCAATTTTCAAAATAACATAGAGAAATAATCGAAAAATATGCTTCAAAACCTAATTTGGGCTCAGAAAAGTTTATGAAATGCCAAAAATAGGTAAAAAATAAATTACTTTTCATTTTTACCTCTTGTGAATTGTTTGTTACCCTTTTCACTGTGATTTTGCAGAGCTGACATCGAGCAATCCAGAAAGTCAATCGTGAATCTGTCTGTCCCAGGTAAGAACACGTACTCTTCCCAGCATTTTGATATCATTTTCATTACCTGCAACCCATTTTTGTAGATCCATTGAGTAAATTTTGCAAAATTTTAGGGCGCGGCGGTCGGGCGGGTATCGGGCATGGACTCATGCTGACCATCCTTAAAATCAAATAGGGACGCGCCAACTGCGGAAAAATTTTTAGCTTGAAAATTTCAAATAGTAAGCCCAATTTAACCATTTCAAAAGCATTGTATTTGGCTAATGACCACCATATGGAAGTTTTTGCAGGTGTGAAATGACAAAATGGTGATTGAATGGAAAGAATGAGAACACAATGAGGAAGATGAGCAAGCCATGGGCAATGTGAGATGCATCAATGCTCTTAGGGACTGCGGGCTTCTAAAATTATTCATGGCACCATGTCTCAGAGCTCAACTAGAGCTATTGCAATACTTAATCAATGTCTAGAACATTGTTCAGGAACGGTTCATAATTCATTATCAGGAACTCAATATTGAGGTTTTGGATGTCTATTTCATAACCGGATTGTCACGGAGGGGGCAGTACCAATCCTGACAGGCACACAGCCCACAATGGAAAACATGAGCATGGTCATTGATAGAGTGTGCCCAGGAGAAAGGAAAGGTTCAAAAAGCAGAAAGGTAGATATCTAAACCATTCCGAATCTAACACTAAAAGTAGTGTTGCACACCATTATGCGAGCTGATGGATTCCAAGCTACGCATGAGGCCACAAAAACATATCTACTTCTTGTTGTAGATTGCATGGCACTGACCCTCTACAACTGGGAAGAGGTGGTAACAATTAACATGAAACGTCAACTGAAAAAATACAAAAACAACAAATTGAAGAAGTTCGTTTATGGGTCCATTTTAGTACCGTTCATCCTAGGGCGGTTACCAATTTTCCAACGCCAGGAAGTGATATTTTCGACATCACCAACCTGAGAGCCACAGATGGTCCGTTGGGTGGATTTGATGCCAATATCAGGGGGTGGTCAACAGATGTCCTGGAGACCAGAATTCTTTGAGTGACTCCGACGACAATTAATCGTGGCAGAGGACTGGCCCTACTCTAGCACAGATTTTACTGGTGATCTAGATCTTCCACTTCCAGAGGGAGAATATTGGGATGAAGTATTGGGTAAGACTCATTTTTTTATTTTATTTTGATGAGTATTATGTTTTTTTATTATGCATGTTCTGACGTTGATTGATGAAATTTGCAGATGTTGGCCTAGAAAGACCTGCAGGTATGTCTCCAATAGCACGAAAGATTCCTCGATATTTTGATGTGGCCCCTCATGGTGAGGGAGGTGACGAGGAGGAAATCATACACAACTTGGAGGGACTCTCTAGCAGGATCCTCGACTATACAAGATTCGATGACGTTCCTCGTGTGTATCAAATACATACTGCAGCGGCGTCAATCTGTGTCCACCACTTATTGAGGTGGCTTGTACGGGCAGTGACATGCTATCATGAGCATCACACTGACTAGACACCTAGGATTTCATTTCCGCATATTTTTTTAGAGACATGATGTCTCAAGATGTAATCGAAACATACATATTTTTTTAACTTATTGATCTGAAAATGGATTGTACTTGAAAAGGGTGCAAGGTATCCATTTTCATTTATGTAAACGAGTGCAAATACTCCCAATTTTAAATCTGAAAATGTGAGAACTTCTTATTTCTAATACAGAGATAGACTGTAGGGGCATTTACTGGATATGTCACCTTTCAAAGAAAGGATGAATCTAGAAGCTACCTGGCCCTCTTACAGACTCTGCCTAAAGAAATAATAGAAGTAAACACTCAGACTTAATTAAAATGACCTTACTCAAACTTGACATTATGCAGAATTTTTGCTTGGAAGAGGTGTATGTATTTTCTTCAATTTATGTGTTTTAAGTTTATTTGTTTTTTCTGAAACTTAACATGTATATCAGCAACATAATTCAGCCATAGAATAACAAAACACAACAGCAATATAATATAGGAGTTCACCCCAACTCTTGGGCTACATCTCCTTTGAGCTTCGTCAACATGACTAGACTCTTTGGGATTAAGGTACTTAAATTCTTTTACAAGCTCCACACTTAACCACAATGAATACGAAAATGATTCAAAGGGTTGATAATACCAATTTAAATCCCTTTAATGGCTGTCCAATTCCTGCAAACAGCTTTAGGCTTCCATGGACACACATCCTTCTGTCGGTGCACTAAGCTTCTCTGAGCTTCTAAATGGAAAAAAATCCCTCAGATTTCTATTTCTGTCCCTGATACCACTACTGCTACATCAAATAATGATCATACATCAAATATCAACTGATAAATTGCTTACTTTAAGCACAACATCCCCAAAAATGGCTCTCCTCCACGGTTTGCCCAGGGCTGCCCACGACTTCATATCAACTTCTCAAGCTGTAGAAGTACTCAAAATGATCTGAAACCACTTCCATTGGTTCCAGAATTACTGAAATAGTCAAGATAGAGTTTTTTTTCATCAAAAACGGCCTCCGGCTGCTCCGATTTCGCCTACACACTCTGTTTGGAAAATGGCCTCTAGAACTTAAATGAAGCTTTTCGGATTTCTAAATTTCTTAACAGGCTCTGAAAACCATCTAAACAGATTCAAAAGGCATGAAATATCTAATAATTCCTATTCATTTACCTTAAACAGAGAAACACAATCCAATACACAACCTTCTCCTTCCAGGCCCTGATGGCTCCTTCTTCTTCTTCGATGCTTAAACCTCTGAATATGACCTCTGTTAGATTTCAGACCTACTCTATTGAGTCCAGAAGGTCGAAGAGACCCAAAATAAAAAACAAATTCACTCCAAAATGATCTCCCATGTGAAAGATATCACCAAAACAGCATTTTGCCCAATGTTAGGCAAAAATCCCACAAAAAGTGGGCCACATTTAGTTAACTGCGGATAAACTTGGAGTTGTGCCTAAAATGGAGGAAACCGGTGCTAAATTTGGGGCGGCATAAACTGTTAGCATTAAATTTTAAATGACATGTGGCCGCACATTCCGCATTAACTGTTGGGGGCCAACCGTTGTAACAGTTATAATAAATATAATATTTATGCTTCACATTTTAAAACCAAAGGCCGTGGTCCAATGGTAAGGTGTAGCACTTGTCAACCACAGGTCATGGGTTCAAACCACCAACACGCAAAATTTTCAATACGCCATTTCAGATGTGAGTTGGGGGCCACGTGGTAGCCTCTGGGTCTGCCACGTGGCGGCCTTTGATTGGTCTGCCATCACATAGTCAACTCTCCAGCCAATTGCAGAGAGACACTTGTCACAAAACGACTGGTCCATAGGGAATATTCTGTGGAATATTCCAAAGAATATTCTCTAAAAATATTCCAAGGAATATTCCTAGAATATTCTTTTTTTAATATTTTCCAATTTCTAAAGTCAAACTGGCCTTTTTTTTACTGAAATTGAAGAACTTCAAAGTTGAATAACTTCTTCATACAGCGTCGGTTTTCAGTGTCGTTCACGGTGTTGGGATCATATCGCTGAGGCCTATCCTTTCTCTTAGGTTCCAAATAAATTTGAGCACTTTCATTTTTGAGCTTTTTCCCAAGCTCAGATTTGAGCTCCTGATCACACCTCCCAAATGAGAGGCTTTTGGTCCCCAAAAGCTTACTGAAATGAAGAACTGAACTGTAGTGCATCAAATGAGAGAATAAAAATCCTCT
Source organism: Pinus albicaulis (assembly GCA_034641835.2). Classification (NCBI taxonomy): domain Eukaryota; kingdom Viridiplantae; phylum Streptophyta; class Pinopsida; order Pinales; family Pinaceae; genus Pinus; species Pinus albicaulis. The sequence continues at coordinate 290,648,331 of CM076571.1, read as the reverse complement.
TCTCTTCATCCCTTAAAAAAAAATTTCCTTGAAAAGCAAATGAAATTGAACCACAATTGGAAAGAATTTGACATTTCCCTTCCTGAATGCGCTTGTCCACAACTGTCCACAACTGTCTTTCTTGAACTCACACAGAAATTTCTGGTGAGAAATTTACAAAATGAAACTGTACAATGCTACCTTGATCAATGATCTAAGGTGGCTCAAAACAAACAAGATATTACAACATAAAATACATGCATACATCCGAAATTTGCATATGTACAAAAGGAGTACGTCTTACTGTGTCAAGAATTCCATCCACTTCTCACCAAGCCACTTCCATGGCGAATTTTGCTGCTGCAACTTTTCCTCATGTGAAACTTCCCTTTCCACATCAATAATGGAATATGAGATTCCACCTTTGCCAATATTTTTTTCCTCTTGCTGCATGTGCGTGGAACGACGAGTTGGATGCAAAGTCCAACAATGAGAGACAACATGTCCCTTCTTTTGGAAAAAAGTGAAAATCATATGCACATTCTTTGAAGGTAGTCTTTGCTTCATCTGCTTCTTGTGTACCTTCTTCCTCATCCAGCATCTCGAAACATGATGGTTAAATTTACCACAAAATGTGCAACAAAACTTCTTTTCATTTGAACAAGAAAAATTATCATTCTTTGTTGAAACATAATCAAATTGATCATGTGAATGATTATACCTCTTTTGTTGATGGAATGTCATCTTCTTGCTGCAATGATGGCTTAAAAAAATGGTAAGGAATATTGGCATCATGACATTGATGTAATTGAGAACTTGGGAGAAATGTTCTCTTCAAATTTGCATCACATTCTTGAATGCATGTGCTCAAAGCTTCGCCATTAAGCTGCTCATAGCCAAGACCAATATTCTTGGGACGCTCCACAACACAAATAGGCTCAAAAATGCCTTGTGCATGCTTTCCCAAACCTTTTCCTTCTTGATAGCCCATTTTCAACATCAATTTGGACCCAATACCTCTTGTATGCCTTTCAAAAGAACCAACACACTTTTCAATAGAGGAAACTGAAGACAAATCAGAATGATTTACCTCATGATTTACATCCTGAAGATGAGGTATTTTCTTGGACAAAGCTTCTTGAGCTTGAATAAGCTGCAACTCCATATCATGCAGTCTTTGAAGAATGGCTTCTTTCTCTTCCTGCATAGCTAGCAATTGTGCACGAAGTTGAACACTTTCCCTTTGATCCTCAAGGAGAATCTGCACCATGTCCTTCACCTTAAAGAACTCATTCTTCATGTCATCATTGAATAATCTCGTGAAGGAGGAAACTTCACTTGTAGAAGAATTTGACATTATGTGAATGGTCAAAGCAACCAAAAGGAACTTCCAAAGAAAATTTCTCAAATCTTTCAATCAAACGACAAGATTTTAACCAAATGTCAGTAAAGACCCCTTCTCATTCAAGAAAACTCAGACATGCAACCATTTTGCAACCAATAAAATAGTAAATCTCTTACATTGTTTTAAAACATTTTGCACAATAACAAATGCTCAACCCGAGCTCCGATACCATTCTGATCTGAAAATGGATTTTACTTGAAAAGGGTGCAAGGTATCCATTTTCATTTATGTAAACGAGTGCAAATACTTCCAATTTTAAATTTGAAAATGTGAGAACTTCTTATTTCTAATACAAAGATAGACTGTAGGGGCATTTACCGGATATGTCACCTTTCAAAGAAAGGATGAATCCAGAAGCTACCTGGCCCTCTTACAGACTCTGCCTAAAGAAATAATAGAAGTAAACACTCAGACTTAATTAATATGACCCTACTCAAACTTGACATTATGCAGAATTTTTGCTTGGAAGAGGTGTATGTCTTTTCTTCTGTTTATGTGTTTTAAGTTTATTTGTTTTTGCTGAAACTTAACATGTATTCCAGCAACATAATTCAGCCATATAATAACAAAACACAACAGCAATATAATATAGGAGTTCACCCCAACTCTTGGGCTACATCTCCTTTGACCTTCATCAACATGACTAGACTCTTTGGGATTAAGGTACTTAAATTCTTTTACAATCTCCACACTTAACCAAAATGAATACAAAAATTATTCAAAGGGTTGAGAATACCAATTTAAATCCATTTAATGGTTGTCCAATGCCTGCAAACAGCTTTAGGCTTCCATGGACACACATCCTTCTGTCGGTGCACTAAGCTTCTCTGAGCTTCTAAATGGCACAAACTCCCTCATATTTCTATTTCTGTCCCTGATACCACTACTGCTACGTCCAATAATGATCTGACATCAAATATCAACTGATAATTTTCTTACTTTAAGCACAACATCCCCAAAAATGGATCTCCTCCACAGTTTTCCCAGGGCTGCCCACAACTTCATATCAACTTCTCGAGCTGCAGAAATACTCAAAATGATCTGAAACTACTTCCATTGGTTCCATAATTACTGAAATAGTCAAGATAGATTTTTTTTTCATCAAAAACAGCCTCCGGCTGCTCCGGTTCGCCTACACACTCTGTTTGGAAAATGGCCTTTAGAACTTAAATGAAGCTTTTTGGATTTCTAAAGTTCTTAAAAGGCTCTGAAAACCATATAAATAGATTCAAAAGGCATGAAATAGCTAATAATTCCTATTCATTTACCTTAAACAGAGAAACACAATCCAATACACAACCTTCTCCTTCCAGGCCCTGATGGCTCCTTCTTCTTTTTCGATGCTTAAACCTCTAAATATGGCCTCTGTTAGATTTCATACCTACTCCATTGAGTCCAGAAGGTCGAAGAGACCCAAAATAAATAAATAAATTCACTCCAAAAGGATCTCCCATGTGAAAGATATCACCAAAACAACATTTTTCCCAATGTTAGGCAAAAATCCCACAAAAAGTGGGCCACATTTAGTTAACTGCGGATAAACTTGGAGTTATTCCTAAAATGGAGGAAACTAGTGCTAAATTTGGGGCAGCATAAACTGTTAGCATTAAATTTTAAATGACATGTGGCCGCACATTCTGCATTAACTGTTGGGGGCCAACCGTTGTAACAGTTATAATAAATATAATATTTATGCTTCACATTTTAAAACCAAAGACCGTGGTCCAATGGTAAGGTGTAGCACTTGTCAACCACAGGTCGTGGGTTCAAACCACCAACACGAAAACTTTTCAATATGCCATTTCAGATGTGAGTTGGGGGCCACGTGGCAGCCTCTGGGTCTGCCACGTGGCGGCGTCTAATTGGTCCGCCATCACACAGTAAACTCTCTAGCCAATTGCAGAGAGACACTTGTCACAAAATGACTGGTCCACAGGGAATATTTTGTGGAATATTCCAAAGAATATTCTCAAAATATTCCAAGGAATATTCCTGGAATATTCTTTTTTTAATATTTTCCAATTTCTAAAGTCAAACTGGCCTTTTTTTTACTGAAATTGAAGAACTTCAAAGTTGAATAACTTCTTCATACAGCGTTGGTTTTTAGTGCCATTCATGGCATTGGGATCGTATCGCCGAGGCCTATCCTGTCGCTCAGGTTCCAAATCAATTTCAGCACTTTAATTTTTGAGCTTTTTCCCAAGCTCAGATTTGAGCTCTTGATCACTTATGATGCACATGGATGCAAACACTCAATATATATATATATATATATATATATATATATATATATATATATATATATATATACATCTATTTTCCTGTATGAATCTTATCATATGATGATGAAGTTTTTACAAATTACACAAATGTCTATCTAACACAATATTGGCTACTATATCAGTTAATGCATTCATTTTTCTAGGAATATGTTGATATGTGATGTAATCAAAATGTCTCTCCAGTAAACGAACACGCAAATACAACCTTAAGATATAAGGATTTCTAACAGAATAATTCCCATTAAGTTGAAGAACAACAAGTTGTGAGTCTACGTTAACAATCAATGCACGAATGCCGAGAGAAATGGCCTCGGTCAATAGTTCAATAACAACACTATATTCAGTGACATTGTTTGTGGTTCATCCTAGATAGATACCTTGGAGGTATATCAACTCATCAACAGGATCATAAATTACCCAGGCTGCTGAAGACAAGTTCTGGGTACTGCGGGAAGCACCATCCGTGAAACTGACTTAAGGGGTAATATAAATCTGCACAATAAGAAACGATCCAATGAGTAGGAAAATGCTCGCAAAGCACACCAAGCCAAAAATGTACAAAAATTAAAAACACCTATGTACAAATAAAAATGCACGAATGACTCATGCATAATATTTCTTAAGATACAACCCATTTTTGGGCTGATCCAAAGGATGACCTTCGTAATCAATTAGCTCATAAGCCCCATTTGGCAAAACACGCTTAACAATATAGGGCCCATGCTACATGGGTTGAAATTTTCCTACCCCCAGCTTATCATGAGCTTGGTCGTACAAGAGGACGAGGTCTTCTTCTATAAAGGAACAAGGGGAAACTAACTGGTCAAAATGAGCTTTGACCCGCTTTTTCTGTGCTTCAATGGCGAGAAGAAAAGAAACGAGGTTCATCAAGCCTCTATAAATATAGAAGACACTCTTCTTCTGGCGAAGTATTTGGCATCAATTCAAAAACTAGTTTGAGAGAAGGGATTTCAAATTCAATCGAAAGGGTAGCTTCCAGACCATAGACAAGCTGGAATGGAGTGAATCTGGTCGCATCCTTCACTGAGGTTCGGTAATCCCATAGTGCTGAAAACAACATGAGATGCTAGTTTGATTTGTGCATCCCAATTGTACGTTGAAGCATAGTGACAAGAACTTTGTTCACAAATTCAACCTAGCCATTAGCTTGAGGGTAGTATGGTGTTGAGCTGTCATGACGCAGACCCAACTTGGAAGTCAACTCAACCACCATGTAATGGCGTAAATTGGAACCATGATCGGTAACAATGTCTTGAGAGACACCAAACCTAGTAATGACATGATTGAATAGAAATTGTACAGCTATCTTACTGTCAGCGTAAGTGTAGGCATTGCTTTGGCTAATTTGGTGAAGTATTCCACGACTACGATAATATAAGCATGCCCCCCAACCAAGTGAGGATTAAACGTCATAAAATCGATGCCCCACTTTGTAAAGGGACCAACAGTGATGACATGGTGAAGATGGGAAGGCGGCGCGCGCATCTTGCGCTGATAGATCTGGAAATCATGGCACTTACGGACAACAACAATGTAGTCTTTAAAGATGGTGGGCCATAAATACCCAACACGAAGAATATTATGTGTAGTAGCATATCCATACATGTGACCGCCGCAGGCACCACTGTGACAATCATTCAAGGCCTTTTCAACCTCCTCGAGAGTCAAACACCGGCGGAGAATAGAATCAACTCCGATGCGGTAGAGTGTATCTCCGACTATATGATAGGGTTGTGATTGATGGTGGATGCATCAGCAAGCATCCTTCATCAACTCATATCGAAAAGTGGAAGTGTGAATATATAAAATGATATCACCATACCAAGGATAGAGGGTGCTAATAAGAAAAAGCGTGTCGTCCGAAATGAATTCCTCAGAACCAGATAGAGCATAATCGGAAGGGAGAGAGCAGATCAAATCGGCGAAGACCAATGACTTCTTCGACTTGGCAGTAGTGAACTCCAAATCAAACTCTTGGAGGATGAAAATCCATTTCGATTACTTGACCCCCAGCAATTGACGAGACAATATGTAAGTCATAGGGTTGCAATCAGAAATCACAGTCACTACTCACAATAGAATATAGTGATGAAAATGTTGAACAACTTGAACAACAGCCAAGGTCAACTTCTTGACATGTGCATATCACGTCTCAGCATCAAGAAGATTGTGACTTAGATAGTAAATGACATGTTCGTCACCATCATCATGGTCTTGTACCAAAACCATGGAAATCGTGCTAAACACAGCGACCAAATAGAGGGAGTAGTCGCGATGATAATTCAAAGGACACAATAGAGGAGCATTGACCAGCAATGTCTTCAGTGCATCGAAGGATTTTTGGGCGATCTCATCCCAAAGGAACGGGATGCCTTGCTTCAGTGATCGCATAAATCCTTTGGCCACTTCAACATAGTTAGGTATAAAACAACGCAGGAAGTTAGCTTTCCCCTACAGATTCTGTAGTTGATGTAATGAGGAAGGAGAGGGGAGATTCACAATAGCTTCAACTTTGAGTGGGTTGAGACGAATCCCATATTTGGAAACGATAAACCCTAAGAGTATACCAGAGTTAACGCAAAAGACACACTTGTGCGGATTGAGCCGGATGTTATAGCGTCGACAACAAAGAAAAATCTGACAAAGATGATCAGGATGGTCTTTATGCTTAGCGGAATGAGGCGAAAGGTCATCCAGATAAGGCTGAACAATGCGCTTGATATTGTGAAAAGCGTATGACATTTCTCACTGAAATGTAGCCCCAACATTTTTAAGACCGAAAGGGAGCTTCTTATAGGAAAAAGTACCACAAGGACAGATAAAAGAGGTCTTATGTTGATCGAATGGAAGAATATTAATATGGTTGTACCTAGAAAACCCATCAATAAGGGAAAATATCTCACTCCCAATGCAATCATCAATGATTTGATCAGTGGGATAATTATCCTTAGGGCAAGCATGGTTAATGTCAGGGTAATCAACACAGACACGAATAATACCCTGTTTCTTATCTACATGAAAAATATTGGAAACCCATTCTGTCAAGGGAATTGGGTAGATAAAGCCAGCTTTAAGAAGTTTCAACTTCTCCCTTAATAGCGGCTGCCTTTCTAGGGTGCACAGGACAAAGATGTTGGCGAACAATTTTCACACCGAGATAAGTATGAATCCCATGCACCACTATAATTGGATTGATGCCAAGCATTTCTTTGTAAGACCATGTGAAAACGTCATGAAACTCATGAAAGAGATTAGTATAGACCTGGATCTCATCAGGAGAACATGTCACCCCAATATGGATGTTCTCGACAACCCCTGGTGTTGAAGAGGTAAATCCCCTCTGCGGACAAAGGTGATCCCTACTAGCCCAGATCAGGTCTAGCAACAATCGAACACGCTACAGTGCAGGTTCCTAGTTGCAAATAAACCGACTTGTGATGAAGGCTTACCTAGAATCCAACGCTTTCGTTTGTAGAAGAGGTGGTGCTCCCGTTCCTTTGCCCTGGCAGATCACAATCCTCATGATCTTCGTGATCGGACACCTGCACATGCAAGAAACAACACAAACGCAAGCATAAAATCCAGTATATACAACTATATGTCAGTCAAAGAGGACATAACTCGTGAACATGATCAAGAACAAGAGTGGAACCATAACCAATAGTCGCTTATCATTAATGAGTCAAAAAGAAGAATACAACCATAGCTTCGATGCAGCACTCTCCTTTGGCGGGTCATCAGCAAAACATGTTGCGATAAAGCCTGTCAAGGATGGGACAAGCCTCTCTCTCCGGATACTTGGCAATAGTCTCCTTGCTTGGATTTGGCCTTAAGGGAATCAAGAAGGCTCTTGTAGCATAAGGATGTGAAAGCTCATGGGAACTTGGAGATTAGCTTGCAATGGAGATGGGCAAGCTTTTATAGATGGAGGAAGGGGAGTTGGGATCCCTATAATCATGGGATTGGCCCTATCATCAAGGAAGCTTCCATGAGAGGTGGCAAACCACTTCCTCTCTATGGAAATCCGTAGCCAAACCTCCCAACTCAAGATAGATATCAGTTCCTAGATCAGCTAGGATGAAACTTTCGCCAATTATTTTTAAAAAACACTCCTTAAATTGGCTGGCGCGAGTGCGACTCTGCAACAGAGCGCCAATTGGCGCGACCTCTTTGAAGGATTTTCCCCATTGGCGCGGGTACTGAACTGCCTACTCGCGCCAATGCAAAAAGGGCCATTTTTAGGGTTTTTCACAAGGATATGTCTTCAGGGAAATAATAGCTCATGTTCAGAGGGATGTCATGAAAGTGGTTTCAAGCCATGTCACTGCTCACAGGTCACAAAATGAGCCCTCCAATGTGCAGGATGGGGATTGCAGGGACGGTGACAAATTACTGTGTAACACCTGGTTTAACGGAGATGTCGATAGGCATCATCTGTGTGTTGTTTCTCAAGTTACCTTTGGTAAAGACTTCATGTGTCAAAATGGGAGTGTAAAGCAGAGGAGAAGGACCCTGATAAGCTCTTGAGACAAGTAGACATGGCCCCAAGGCCAAGCATGAATGAGGAATGATGATGACTATCATCCCAAGGAGGATCCTCAAGAGACATAGTTTCCACGATTGCCTCTCGGAGGGAAATATCTCTCTTAAGGGATCGGGCGAATCCAAATCACCGAACCAAGGGGATTGAGAATAAGTGTCAAGAGACATACTGAAAGGAGCATGATCAGGAGGCAGAGGATCTGAAGCCGAAATAAGTTTACAATAATCAATCTCGATTAGACTTAATGACATCGAATCTCCAAATGAATCAATATGCTCAGGTGAAGCGATGATCCACGGATCGGAAGACCTAGAGATCATGTTAACCTGAACAGTGTTGGGTGGAGGAAGAGGAATAATACCCATGAGGGCAGGATCTTTGAAAAGACCTAACCCTACGCTCTCATAAGGCATAGGAATTTTATCGACGTGTGGAACATTGCTCTCAGAAGATGAAGAAGTGAAAAAAGACAATTGATCAATAGTGATAATCTTTCCTTCATGTGGAAATCACAGAACACAAAAGAGAGTGGACGGAACGCACAACATGGCGTGAGTCCAACTGCGACCGAGGAGAATATTGTAATTGAGCTTGGCGTCAACCACTTCAACCTCGACGTTAACCATTTTCCCTTCTAAAGTAATTGGCAAATTGGTGAGAATAGCAAGAGGTTTAGATTCCCTTCCATCAAATGCTTCTAGAGAATTTGGAGATGAATTAAGAGTTGGAGAACCGATGACTTTCCAACAAGCAGATGACATGACACACGTAGACACACCCTCTTCTATGACCGCTCGATGGATATTCAGTCCATTAATCCAAACTTGGATAATCAACGCAAGCTGGTGAGGGAGACGTGGGGAGAAATTCTCTAAATCAAAAGTGATAAGGCTTGAATCAGCAGGATAAACCTCATCGATGGAAGATAGCAAAGCCTTCCATTGAGATGAACAACTATGAAGTACTTCTAAAGAAGACATAGCAGATGGCACCTGAGCCAAATCCTCAACAATACTTTAATGTTGAGCAGCACAAGCGTTAGGGTTGTACGAAGACTTACGGAGTACACCTTTAGAAGGTGGACGGACAACAGGCTCAGTACTGGGCCTTTCAATCTAAAGAGGGCCAGAAGCAGGTGGGGGAGGAGGACCATCAATGATCTCTTCCCCTGCTGCATGATGCGGTTTGGTATAATATTTCGAATAGGTAGCAATAGAGACGGATGCAGGACCGTTCATCATGAAAACTTGAGAGGAAAATGGGGCAGAGGACCGAGGTTTCTCTACCAACTAGGTTTGCTGATACAAAAATGGTTCTTTGAGAACAACCGAAGTACCTTGGGTCCCTTTGAGAAATCGACTCACCTTAGCCCATCGGGGAAAATACTTTGTGTAGTTCTCTTTGTCACAAATCAAACAAGGGTACTTCGGTTTACATTGTGAACCATCATCAGCACAAGGTTTCTGAGAATCATGTTTCGAGGTATCAGCTTTGGCCTTACCTTTACCCTTCTTTTTACCCTTGGAAGATTTATCCGTGTGATTGGCCTGAACTATTGGACATTGGGTTCAACACTCCCCGTGTGTTTCGCGACATGGACTAACCGCCTCTCGTGGATCCTAACTCTGGCACTTGTAGAAAAGACTAATGCCTGCGGGTTTTGGTATAACGGAAATCTTGATTCCATCATTTTGTATCAGAGTTGTTTCGACTTCAAGGGGATGCTCTTGCTGCTGAGGGTTTTTTTCTCGGGCCTGTGGTAGACCCTGTTCAGTGGGAGATCTGCGGGATTGATTCTTGCGGTGAAAGAAGATGGCGAGCGGCGGGAAGATAGAGATCGAGAAATTTAATGGTCATAGTTTTGAGTTGTGGAAGCTCAAGATGGAGGATTTGCTGGTGGATAAAGATCAGTGGATCACGGTAGATCTAGGTACTAAACCAACGGCAATGTTAGATGAAGACTGGAAGAAACTGGATCGGAAGGCTAAGAGCACAATACAGTTGTGTGTCTTAGATTCAGTATTGTTGAATGTATCTGAGGAGGCTACATCGACGACCTTGTGGGACAAGCTAGGGACTTTGTACCAATCTAAGTCTCTGGTGAATAAATTGTTCCTGAGGAAAAAGTTGTATAACCTGAGGATGAAGGATGGAGACTCGGTGACAGAGCCTCTAAACGCCTTCAATATTGTGGTAAGTCAGCTGTCATCTGTTGATATTAAAATCTTAGATGAAGATAAGTGCATTGGTTTGTTGTGTTCTCTACCAGACTCGTGGGATAGTCTGGTTATTGAAATAGGTAGCAATACAAATACCTTGAATTTTGATGACATTGTCTCAGCCTTGCTGTCGGAGGAAATGAGACGGAGAAATATGGAGGGTCATAATGGAGATGCCTGATCTGTACGAGGAAGGTCCCAAAACAGAAACAAGAATAAGTTTTCGAGTGGGAGATCTAAATCTAGAGGGAGATCTAAATCTCCTGGAAATTTTGTAAAAGTGTGCTGGAAATGCGGAAAGGAAGGGCACTACAAAAAGGACTACAGATCTAAATCTCCTGAGAAAGGAAATGGATCTAATGATGCTCCTTCTACAGAGGCAAAAACCACCTTGGATGAAGGTGGGGATGTGTATTTGGCTTCTTCTTCAAATACACATGTAGATCATGAGTCATGGTTGATTGACCTGTAGTGCATCCTTTTCACTTACTCCCCATAGGGAGTGGTTCTACGAGTATGAGAAATATGATGGTGATGTCTTCCTAGGGATGATAGAAGGCCGTAATCATGGTCGTGGAAAGGTCAAGCTGAAGCTACAAGGTGGAAGACGCTAACACTTCCTTGCACTCAGATATCTCGCATTGGCCGTAACCGATTTAAGCAAGATGGATGATGCAGTGTAAAACAAAGGTTCGAGAAATATGCCCGCAAGATGGTTCGGGAAGCACTGGTATTATTGCAGGGAGTTCGAACTGGAACTCTGTACAAGCTACAAGGTAGCACTGCTATTGATGGGTGTAACAGTTCTATGGTTCCTGAAAGTGGAGTGGAAAGCCTAGCTGTCTCTGGAAAAAAGACCATGCTATGGCATCAAAGGCTTGGACATATTGGAGAGAAGGGCCTTCGGATACTACATAGAAATGGTATGGTAGAAGGTATGTCTAATTGCTCTATGGATTTCGATTTCTGTGAACATTGTGTATATGGGAAGCAGAATCGGGTGAGTTTTCCTTCTGGTGCTAAGAGGGCGAACAATATATTAGAACTTGTGCACAGTGATGTGTTTGGACCTGTGTCAGTTCCATCACTGGGAAAGTTTGTGTACTATGTTTCATTCATAGATGAATTCTCAAGGAATATATGGATATATTTCTTGAGGAAGAAATCTGAAGCTTTTGACATATTTAAATAATTTAAGGCTCTGGTGGAAAACCAGACAGAGAAGAAGATAAAGGCACTGAGGACAGATAATGGTGGGGAGTTTTGCAAGAAGGAATTTGAAGAGTTCTATAAGAAGAGTGTTATCAGAGCGACAGGTCTCAAGTTGGAAACTCACCCGGCTCGCGTTGGGGGGGAGATTGTTTGACATTGGGTTCAACACTCCCTGTGTGTTTCGCGACATGGACTAACCGCCTCTCGTGGATCCTAACTTTGGCGATTGTAGTGGAGACTAATGCCTGCGGGTTTTGGTCTAACGGAAATCGTGATTCCATCATGAACGACATTCACTTCCACATTTTTTCCAGAATTCTGGGGTGGATAAGAAGCAATATCATTGAAAGAAGTAGATTTTCGCTTCCCAGGATTCAGAGGAGGAGACTTCTGAGAAGTCTGGGACACAACCGATGATACCATCGACAGATGGCATCACCGGTGCTTTGGAGATTCCAAGTTGAGGAGCATCAGGCAAGAGATACTGAGAGTACACAAGATCAAGTTACTGGGCACGAGAAATGGCTTATTCTTCAGTGATGCATGCCCCCATAGCAATGTCTTAGCAATCAAAGAAACGAAGAAGGTAGTAAACTAATCAGTCAAAAGCTGATCAGGAATCTCAAACTTGATCAAGCGACAACGATTCCTCCATTCATGAATATGATTCGAGATATGAGTAGCTATATCTTGTTTCAATGATGTGAGGAGGTGTGTCTCAGTTTCATGCCGAACCGGTAACTGAAAGTGCATGAGAAATGCCATGGCTAAAGAGTTGAAATCTTGGAAGACACCATGAGATAATTTGATGTACCACTTGGTAGTGGCACCAGTAAGAGTCTATTGGAAATATGGAGTCGGATAGAATCGTCAACCCAAGAGTTAGAGGAACACCAAAGATTATACATCATAACATGTGCTTGGGGGTCTTCTCTAAACTTACCCTCAAATTTGGGACAATCGCCAAGAATTTTGGTTGGAACTCGAGGCTAATATGGATTATGAAGGATTGGATCATTTGTCAACTTCAATACATTAGGCAGTTACAACGTAGCAAGAAAAGGTAATTGAGTATTGAAAGGCATTACAAGTCATCAATAAAGACCAGCATTTGGGTTCCACCCAGGTTGAGAGAAATTATGCCCCCATATGTTTTGTCCCAAAGGATTCTATCCATAGGGGTTATAAGCCTGAAATTTCTACCCATACGTGGGTTGAGGACCAGGATATTTATTCTGAGAATACCACTGAGGTCCTTATTGAGAAACATATGTATTTTTCTGTGGAATGAAAGTAGTGCCTTGAGGTGCATTATATAACACTTGAGTTTGACCTGGCGGAAGATACGCAGTGCTTTGAGGAGAGTTGTATACCATCTGAGATTGACCTTGAGGGACATAAGTGACACCTTGGGGTGCACTATATACGACCTGAGATTGACCTGGAGGAAGATAAGTGGCGCCTTGAGGCTGAACGAGCTATCCCTGCGGAGCAGGTTAACCCAGATACTGAGGTTGGGCAAGCTGTCCCTGCTAAGCAGGTTGGCCTAGATACTGAGAGCCACCAGGTTTCCCTTGTGGAAAAGGTTGGCCTGATGGTTGATATGGGCCAGGTTTTCCCTTAAAACCAGGTTGACCCGACATGGGACCATAGGGTTGTCCTTGTTGTATAAAAGTTTGGCCTTGCTAAATGTAAGGTGGATGTTGTTGCACAAAAGTTTGTCCCTGTTGGTGATATATTTTCCCCCAGGGACATAAGATGCACCCTGTTGGATATGAGATGGACCAGCAGAATTGAAGGGTTGTCCTTGTTGGGCCAAAGGTTGTCCTTGGAAGGGTTTCCCTTGCAGACCATAAGGTTGTCCTTGTGAACCGGAGGGTTGTACCTTTTGAATTGAAAGGTTGTCCCTGGAAGGGTTGTCCTTGTGAACCAGAGGGTTGTCCCTATTGTTATGTGAACTGACTGGGATCAATTGGAGGCAAATAGATGGGATTACCATATGCGTCATAGTAATGTGGAGGATTGCCAAAGGTTGCTAACTACTGAGAAACCTGAGGGGTAGAATTCTGCTGCTGAGGACCCTAAGAGGTAGAATATTGTTGTTGAATGGCCAACATATACTCATTGAATGTATAATCGCTAGGAATGGAAGTGGAAACCATAGGTGCAGTGCAAGTAGGTGGGATTCCTACAACACGAGGCTATGATCCACTCATGGCAGGCCTAACAGGTATCGTGGGATTGATAAAAATAGACCTACGGACAATAGAAGGTCCTGATGATGACGGAGACATACTAACAACCGATGAAGATGAAGCCACACAAACGGTGGGTCAGACCAAGACAGATGTAACAATGGCCGACGATATGGGAGTCGAAGGCGATATTCTTGATACAGGAATAAACGAGCTTCCTGTGGGAGTCGATGTACCAGACTGTGTCATGGATGCAACACTAGAAATGATCTGACCCAAAGTACGATAACCGGGTGGAAGAGACACCGGTTGTGGGGAAGGTTGACTGGAGACATATAGGAAATCTTCTAGGAAGAGCTAATACTCCTTCGTAGAAACATGAAGCTCTTCACTGCTAACAGGACTCGAAGAATCCATGTCTGACGAGGCTGTAAGATCGTCGAAAAGACGACAAGGACTAGAAAGTAAAGCAACGAATAATAGCTGTGATCCCGAAGTAAGAGTAAGGAATTCTTCCTCGCTCCCAAAACCAGACCAAACACCCTGAGGTTGCCAATTGATATCAATTGACCCTTCAGGGGGAGACCGAGTAGCGAGAGGCAAGATACTTAGAAGGATAGACTGCCAAAAATCGACAGACCTAGTGGACTGAGGTGTTTCTGAAGAAATGTTAGGAGAAGGATCACCACTAGGAGGCAATGAAGAAGATGACGAAACGGTTGGTTTCGCCACCTTGACTTTGTTTCAAAATGGGAAGGAAACGAGATAGCCGACTCAAGGCTTCAAGACCAAAGACCAAGGAATTACTTTAGAAAAAGCCAAGAAAATATCTTTAATGGACATGTGATCGTAGACAGTTAATTTTATGACATTGAAACAAAACTTTGTCGTTTCATGTTTTAAGAGTCGAGAAATAGGAAAAAGATGACTGCAGTCACTTTCATATTGAACGAGTGTGAAAGGACAAGTGCTCGATGATCTTTTCACTTTTAGAGAGTCACGAAAAGACCAAAATGACTACTCAGGTAATCTAAGAAAGAGGGTGTACCAAGTTTCTGTGAACTGCAATATCCACCTTGGTGATCAAATGAAAGAGAAATGACCAAGGACTTGACGTATGTGTAGGCAGTCTCCCCGAATGTTGTGTTTGGTGTATCACAGTTACAGGGCAGAAGACTCTGCTTCCTATGGATAAAGGATTGCAACCTATGAGGGTCTCCCTTTATATACACGACTATACGAGGAGCACAAGTCCGTGCTAGTGATGTCTAATGCCAAGTGGTGAAAAAAAACTACTAGGTTTAATGATGTCGGAACACGTCACTAGCCTAGACCTCTAAAATGTGTGTGTTAGGTTTCAATGTTTCCTTAGGTAGATTGAATTCATTTTAAGGTTGATCTTGAATTAATGTTGCGATTTCAAGGCCTTAAAAAATATGATCTCTAATTCTTAATGCAAACTACATGCAAAAGAAGATCATTTCCATTTAATGAACGCTAGCTAGGAGAAGGAAGAATTTCAATTCTATGAAAAAGTAGAATTCAATTGAACCAACAGAAGAATTTCACTAATGCATCTAATACAACCAAAACAGAAAACAAAAACTCTTTCCTCGTTCGCTAAGAGCTACTAATGCAAAAGAACATTTTTATTTTCAATCTAAGTGAAAGAATGCATTTTTTTGTCTTTTTAGAATGAATGAGGCACACAATGCACTGTTACACTAAAAAGCAAAATAACCACTAGCTTTGAGCACTACAAATGTAACGATCTAAAACAAAGAGATCAATGCAATACCAAAACACACTCAAAACAAGGATGAACTCTTTCAAACAAAAGGCTTTCGAAACGATCCAACGAGCAATGTAATCTACGCTCAAAGTGACGAATGGAGAGCTAAACGAAAACTAAAGTGACCATATAACCAACCAAAGGCATGAAGAATCGAAAGAAAGACTAAGGAAATAAGTCAGCGAATCGCAACGACAAAGATCAACGTGACTCGAAATCAACTCAGAAGGCTCAATGAGGAGAGGGTCGGAAAAACAACACAAGGCACCTAGAAACCCTAGGGCGACAAAATCCACTGATAAGATGATGGACAAACAGCTGAGAAGACCGGGACTGCACAGTCAAAACAATCCTAGTAGACCAATTGCAAGGTGAAAAACCAATCTAGAGCCAAGAAACTCTGACAAAAACTTAGAAAAGAGGTCAAATAAAATCCTACAGGATTCAACGTGATTGTTTAGTTGTAATCTGCACTAAACAGGGGTTGGTGCACCTGTGACAAAAGAAACATGCGCCAATACGCGCGACTATTCAAAGAAAAACCGCGCTGAGCTAGAAAACCATGGGAAAAAATAAAAACACTTAGCAGAGGTCAGACTTGACACTCTGGAATTGAACAGGATGGTTGAAAACAGTCAGACAGGTCATGCAAAGCAGAGAAATGATGAAACAACCAAAGTCGACTCGACAAAAAAAATGCTAGACGAACAACGAGACGACAAACACACATTGATCCCCAGTGGAATCACCAACTTCGTTGTGTAGGTAAATCCCCTCTGTGGACAGAGGCGATCCCTCTAGCCCTAGGGTGGGTCTAGTAGCAAGAGGACACACTAATGCGTCAATTCCTAGTTTATGAATGAAAATGAGTCGGGATAGATGTCATACCTTTGTTCCAACACAGTTGTCGTAGCAGTGGTGGAAATATTATGATCTTCATCATGACACGTCGCGGTCCTTCAGTGGTGGTACTCAGGTGCCTGTACGAGGATCAGAGAATGATAGCAGCATACAAAACAATACTTACATTCATAAATATTTAATTGATCAAGGAGAACTAAAATTATTGCATTAGAGTAATCATATCAAACACAAGACGGGAACCAAAACATCAGTCATGTTTAATGAAAAGAGAGAAAGAGTTTACAATCAAAATGCCTTGACGTTGCAACCTCCTTCAGCAGGTCCAGTCGAAACGTGTCTCAAGAATTCATCAGGGAATTGGACTTGGCGAGGGAATAATCCTAGACTCTCAACAATGGATCTCTATCTGCTCTATATCACACCAGCTATGTCAGACTACTCAACTATTCAACAATTTCAGCTATTGTGCAAAGTGTTGAGCTAGCTGCATCTATGTGAGAGAGATGTATTTATAGGAGAGGAGGAGGAGGTTTTGATCCCTCATATGGTGGAAGGGAGGCCTTAACCTTTGGGAGGTTGCTCGAATGTAGGGAAGAAGAAGCCAAAGGAAGATATTCGATGTTATTCAGTCGAACAAATCATGTTGAATCCACTCACGAAGTGGTTGGAATGGAGACTTCGCTTCTATTTTTAAAAAACTTTCCAAAAACAGCTTGGTGCGGGCAATCCACTAATAAAGAGTGCCAATGGGCTCGGGCCCCAGTGTTAATTTCTCTATCGGTGCGAGGCCATAACTGCCTTCCAGCGCCAACCCAAAATCATATGTTTTTGATGGTCTGTTCCAGGAATAGTCAACAGAGGAAATGTTCTTCTCATGGCAAGGGATGTAATGAAACTTTTTGCAAGGCATGATACTAAACATAAGTCATGAGATATTCCTCCAATGTTGGGGATGGGGATTGTAGGGACGGTGAAATTTTTTTGTGTAACACACTCCATTGATTGTGTATGTTGTAATAAGGGTGCTAAACAAAAACCTAGCAGGGCATAAAGATACTATAGCTAAATATTGAGGGGAAAAAATTCCGTAAGGGGAATATTAGAAGATGCCCCAATGATTTTAAGCATTAAAAATAACAAAAGAAGAAATAAATGCAAGGCTCATAGCTGCCAAGAGGAAAATTCAGGTATTTCAGGAATGTATCTGTAAGGTTACAAAGAAAAAGGATAAAATTTGTTCTATTTTTCTGGATATCCTTGCATATAGATCTCCAACATGTAATTATGCTTTATTCATAATTGAACAATATTTGTTGCTTAAATTTAAGGCTATACAATGTAGCCAACCTTATGAATTCACTAGTGTGCTGGATTTCATCACTATTTTTCATAAGTAGGATGAGGAAACAAGGTATCTATTGTGTGAACTGTACATGCATAACTTCCTTTTGGCGGAACATTTATATGAAATATTGTTCCATTCGTTGGAGATTTCCAAATTCAATATTATATATCATTTTCACTTGATCAAATAAATTGGGAGAAATATTATCATATTTTTCAGTGAAGAGAACATCATATTTATCTTTGGGTTAGAGGTGAGCCAAAGAATCCCTTGGATACACTTTTCAGCCACAATTCACTTTTAAAGAGTCCTGGAATTTTTTCCTCACTTGAGAAGATTCATAGCATGGTATTAAACTCAAGATGGGAAAAACTGGAAGACATAAGGATGAGACTATCATAGGAGCTAAAATGATATGGCAAGTTTCATCTAAAGAAATTAAAAACAGAGAACCTTTTGGCCTATACAATTTTCAACAAGTTATTTTCAGAGTGCATGATTATGTTAATATTATATTATAAGAACGAATCAAACGTATGGGATGTAGATACATGTTCCCTATGATTTGGTGTCCTCAACCTTACTATAAGTCTGATTGTGAATTTTCAGGGGCATGTAAGTATGTGGCTTTCAGGAAATACAAAATAGGAGTGGATTCGGGCTCAGAGGAGAAGAAACCTATGGAGCCTACTCCCTTACATGTTAATTATTTATTTTCACGAGGACATGAAAAAATGTTAGTTCGGTGGTGATGTTGGGCCTCATAATTTTCATGATTTCCTTATCCTATCCCTTAGTTTTAATGTTCTTTTCTTTTATTTTTCTTATATTTTTGATATATTAATTGATATAAAATATGAATTAGAAGGAATTAGTTTAATTTTATTATTTTTCCTTCTAGATGTGTTATTTTGATTAAAGAAGCGTTATTTATTCATGGTTGAATTTCAACTACGAATAGGGATTTTGGGACATATTAGGGGCATTCGGTATTTGATGTTGTTTTGAGACTGTCCGTGGTAAAACTAGGATAGGTGATGTTGTTTCCAACCAACCGTTGCAGACCAAGCAAGGTTGGCTCTTATCTAAGTAAATTTTTTAGGGACAAAGCCCTTGATTTTCTTGTCTAGGTGACATTAAGACCCTTTGTAACTAAAAATGAGCATCATGAGAATATTTAGATTCTCAGGATCAATATTTGTTAAAATATTTACCATTTTTGTCTCCCTTGATTGTTGTATAAATACAAAGGGCTTATGTCTCGAAAAAGATATTTTGTAACTTTTCATCCATCAGACAAACTTGTTAATAGGCATTGATTGTAATTGTTTTTCATAATATAATGAAAAGTTTTCACTGTTGAGAATTAATCCACCATTATGATCTTTTCTACAAGGCAGTCTAACTCTGGTAGTTCAGGCCCACTCCTAAACGAGGCATTGTCTTCATTTGTATTATTAAGTTCACATTTTATCTTCTTTCATCGAAAAATTATTTGCTAGATTAATTGTAAATCGTGTGCTTCCTTTGAGAAAATATAATATTGATAGTTGTAATATTGATTTGTAGATATTGTTCCTTTAGAAGTTGATTTGTAATTGTCATTTCTTTACTGTTGTTTCCTACAAGTTATCTTTAATTGTTGATGCTTTAATACTAGTTTTGCTTTCCCTTTTTCTATTTCTTCTTTCATATTTCATTAGTATGGTTTTCCAACGTTGTTCCTTTGATTTTGCAAGTGCTATTTCCTAAGTAGAAGCTTAACATTCTCTATATTTTCATGTTGTTTCTTGTTATGAGTGATCGGAATTTGATGTCTTTGAATGGTTTTTAGAGAATATGGTTTTCCTAAAAGATAGATTTTGTTAATGCATGTTTCAAGTTAGGAATTGATTCTTTTGTTCTAGTTAATTTGCTTATTATTAGAGAATTAGTTAGCATTAGTTTTAGAACCATCTCTTGCATATACTTTGTAGACAACCTTGAAATAACTAGGCAAACCCTCAGGTTGATAATTTAATGTGTGGTAGTTAGTTGATTCTTTAGAACAAATATTTTTCCCAACTGTTTGGTCTCTAGACAAGTAAAATATTTGGTTTGTGACTCTAACATATTATTTTTGAAGAGATTTATAAAAAACCTCTTTTTTGTACAAGAGAAACTACAAATAATAGTAACAATGATCTAGGACTCTAGAAATAAGGTAACATAGAGTTATGTTGTATCTACCTATAAAAAGAATGGTTCAATTTTATTTCTTAATTTTTTAATGGCTTTTCTTTCCTTTAACTAAATTTCACTTCTAATGTTTAGAGATTTTTTACTAAATAATTTTGTTACATTTATTTCACATCATCAAACTTTTTAAAAAATTAGCACACACATGTTTACAGTATTAGTAGTTAATATTATTATTGCCAGATGAGATATATGCAATTTTAGTTTTTTATTGTTTTTTACATTAATTTAGTTGTATCTAAACACAGATACTACCTACTATGTAGCACTTGTTTAATGAACAAACGATTATGAATTTAATGATAAAATAATGAACTCTCTTTTTTCCTCATTCAATGCGAACAATCATGAATTCAATGAAAATATAATAAATAAGAAATCATTGTCTATTTCAAATTATGGCCTTAGTTGAAGCATACTTTTAGGGATTTCAAAATAATGTAAATAGATAATGGCATTATAAAAATATAACTAATGAGTTTTTATTATGTTTTCTACAATTTTTTACTAAAATTGTAATTTCATTATATCTTTTAGGAAATTTACTAAAATTGTAAACCCAACATGAGTATGATTGGAATTATATTATTTGTAAGTAATTCTATGGAAATACCTGTGGTGTAGATCAATTGGTTTGTGTGGGGTTTAGTCCCCACTAGGTTATAGATTCAAATCTCATGGGGAGCGGTTGAGGATGATAGTCACTTTTGGGGGAATTAAACTATCCCAAGGGGGTATCCAAGCTTGCTCAAGCTTCGTATAATCTCGGCGAGTCAAAAGAATTTGGTATAATTATTGAAAAATAAAAAATACTTAGGTCATCACACCATCTAATGTGGTGCTAATGTGGTTAATCTTTATAACAATTGGATGAAGATAATGTGGTTCATCTTCAAGAAAATCGGTGTAAGCCAATAAAATTTAGTAAAATTATTGAAAAATTAAAAATTCTATAAGCTCAAAGACTAGATCATGAATTTCTTATTATTGATAAAACTATGATAATGATTAAATTCTATTGAAACCTAAATGGTATACACTTTTGGAAGTTAAAATTAATAAAAAAATAATCAATTTTAATATATATATATATATATATATATATATATATATATATATATATATATATATATATATATATATATATATATAATTTTAATTAAAAAACAAATATTATTAAATTTAATGTTAATTTACAAATAAAATTAATATTTTACTTTATATTTATTTAATTATACTTTAAAATAAATTTTGTTATTTTAAATTTTAACAAATAAGACTATACCCATTATATTGTAATAAACCCATTATATTGCAATAAACTTTCATATATAGAAAGGTTTTTCAATCATGTTATTTAATATACACAAAAATTTATGAAGGTTAGAGTGTCAAATTTAAAGGTTGACGTTTACATATTTAATAATAATAATAAAATTTTATATAATTTTTATATATTTTAATAAAAAAATTTAATAGTGAACAAATTTTAAGAAATATAAATGTTTATTAGATATTTGATAATCGATTTATTATAGTTTAATGTTGATTATGTCTTGTTTCAATTTAAGAATGTTGAGTATATCTTGTTCTATAAGCTCCATCTCTGTATCAGTTAGTTGTTGTTGGACTATCTCATTCTTTTTTATGTCTGAATAGTCTATAAATAATTGGCCATGAAAAATGTTGTAGAGTGGACATCGACCATATTAGCAACTAGCAACCATTTGTTTGAGGGTAGCACACTCAACCTATAGCTTAGCACTTTGATGCCTCTATTGTTGTAGGGTTCCATCATTAAAGCACTTTCACCATGTTTTTTTATTTTTTGAGTTTAATCTTGGTTTATAGCATAAGAAATTGCACTTTGATCTTTGTTATATACATATCATTTTTTTTTCGTTCAAAACGACTTTCATTAGATTTTCAAAAAGGCACATCATAGAGAATTAGTCTCAACAATCCCCGCTGTCTCATTTTGACCAAACTTGTTGATATTGATGACTAGAGAATACCATAGGAGACATTTTACAAACATTATTTCCGTAAGCCTATTCAAGCCTTAGCTTAACTGAAGTAAACAAAAAGGAAACCAGAAGTGACAACAACATATCAAGGAGGGAGATGAGGGGGGAATATAGGGGGAGATGAAAAGAAACCAACTTGATCATGCATATAGAAGTCAATGTGTTCCAATCGTGCTTCCAAATTACGAAGGTGGTCATTGGTGCAATGGTGACTACGATGGAGGTTGTCCAACTGCTCCTGATTTTTTTTTTGGTTGTATTGAATGTCATTGAAATATGTCATAATTTCATTTCGATCATCATACCTGTCGTCCCCGAGAATGTCCATATTAATTTGTATGTTCTAGAGCCATTAAACAATAGATTCCATGATGGCAGGTGTTACTGCATGACAAGACGAGCAGACTGGAGAAAGAGCTTTGGTGTCCTCAGTGTCTGGGCTGACTGAATTGGCAGAGGATGAGTTATGGTCGGGCTCGGGACGCCCTACCTGGGCATGCTGACCTCCCCCGCGGCGATGGCGACCCTTCTGGCAAGGCATAGTGAAATTGACCGAACCTACTTAACGGCAGTGGCAAGCCCCTGAGAGTGAGCCTGTAGAAAACCTGCAATAAACAATGCAATTACCTGAACCAAGAAAGTGTGGTGAAGAATAAGAATGCTCTGGAGCACCAGCCACTCGAGCTTTGAGACAAGAAAAACAATAGACTGTCTAGACCAAAAGTTCGGGCTGTGCAGAACTCACCCACCACCCGAAGCACCCACCAACACAAACAAAACAACCACAATTGACCAAAGGGGTAAATTATGTGGCATCAACCCAAGATGGGCACACAGACTACCCACCAGCCAGACCAGAGGCACCCTCACACGAGTAGAAATAAAATAGTGCCAAAGAAGATCCAACAACAACGCAACCACGAACTAATGGAGAGGCAACCCTCAAAACATAAAGACATGCAAAAGAGTTTGAGAACGCAGATTCCTTGCCTGACACAGAAGACTGAAAACTATGAGAATTTGATTTTATGAGTGCGAGCCTGTAATGGGCGAAAGCTTGAAATCAAATTCGTTCCTCGCCCGTTATGGTGCCTGGATCCCAGGGGCAAAGCAGATAGAAGAATCTGACCCACGCCAAAGTGTCACTGATCTCCATTGCGCCTCTCAACCAAGGTCGAAACTCGAGGGAGCCGCCATGGAACTAGACCCACATACCTCATTTTTTCTCCTGACCAAAATTCATCACCCAAGCTTCTAAACTGAACCGATACACAAGTCAGCCCTCGAATTTAACAACAGATTGTGCGAGATCAAACATCGTGCAAAAGAAATGAATGTGAGGATCGCACATGAGTGAGGAGTTAATGAACACATGGAGTGAGGGCAGGCCCCAATGGTCTCGCATGTGACAATTGGACAAACGGTTAATTACCCCCATCAAGGGTTGTTATATACATATCTTGACATCTAAGAACTAGATGAATTTCTACTATCTTACAAATTGGACATCAACCCACATGTCTATATGTCATTTTTGTTTCCAAGTGTTGTAGCTGCTACAACACCACCCAAAATTTTGGGTATATTCGAAATTTCGGGTCCCCCTCCTCGCATAGCCGTTAAGGTTGGCCTTTAGAAAATGACATCCTCGTAACCTGTCCCAAGCCCCTCGTGAGCCTTCTCACCATCATGATGAGATACTCTTACCGTAGTCGCGCCATGTGTGAAGGGATCACCATGCATACATTCGAATGGAAACCTTTTTTTTTTTTTTTTTACATTAAAATCTCTTGCACCATGGATTGATTAGGCACTCGGTTTGGGTGCTTCACCAAGCTCATAATCTGATGTTAATGTTTCATGCAGGTCAATCCCACGGATGATACACCAAACAATGTCATCACCACATCGATGAAAAGGATAAGAGTAGTGCGAGCTGAAACAAGAGAAGTGGAAGACATGTATCGCATGTACACATGGAACAAGACCGTGCCAATCAAGAGAGATTTCAGTCACAGTGGAAGTTGTCAATCTACGCAATGAGCTAAAGTTTTTTCCCAGCAAGCCAGAGGACCCTTTTCAAAGCAAAGGAGGCGGGATAAGGAATATTGCTATGAAATCCAAAGATCGCCAAAAGAAGGCCGCAAGTCGCAGATCTGCTTGAGGTCGCAAGTCGCAAATCTGCTAAAGGTCACAAGTCGCAAATTCACTTAAGGTCACAGGTCGCGAATTTCCTCAAGTCACAAGCCACAGATTCCCTCAGGTCGCAAAATCATGGTAGGTCGCAGGTCGCAGATTGTTCAAGGTCGCAAGTCGCAAATTCACTTAAGGTCGCAGGTCGCAAATTTCCTCAAGTCACAGGTCGCAGATTCCCTCAGGTTGCAAAATCATGGCAGGTCGCAGGTCGCAGATTGTTGAAGGTCACAAGTCGCAAATTCACTTCAGGTCGCACGTCGCAAATTTCCTCAAGTCACAGGTTGCAGATTCCCTCAGGTCGCAAAATCATGGCAGGTCGCAGGTCGCAGATTATTGGGGGTTGCAAGTCGCAAGGTCCAGTCGGGTCGCAGGTCGCAAATTTCCTCAAGTCACAGGTCGCAGATTCTCTCAGGTCGCTAGGTCGCATAGTCATACTCCCTATTAAAATCTCGACGACGCGACCCAGCGACCCAACGACTAGGTCGCGAGGTCGAAAAATCATGGTAGGTTGCAGGTCGCAGATTGTTGGGGGTCGCAAGTCGCAAGGTCTAGTCGGGTCGCAGGTCGCAAATTTCCTCAAGTCGCAGGTCGCAGATTCTCTCATGTCACCAGGTCGCATAGTCGCACTCCCTATTAAAAGCTTGACGACGTGACCCAACGACCCAGCGACTAGGTCGTGAGGTCGCAAAATCATGGCAGGTTGCAGGTCGCAAATTGTTGGGGGTCGCAAGTCGCAAAACCAGCCAGGTCGCAGGTCGCAAGTCGCGGAATGCTCGGGGTCGTAAGTCGCAAAATCCAGTCAGGTCGCAGGTCCCGAAACAGACTGGGTCGCAAGGCATCCCAACAGTCGGGAAGGCGAAAAGTCAGTTAGCCCAAAAGGGCAAGTTTTGCTCTATAAATACCTCCTTCGAGAACTTGTAAATGACCTTGGTTTCGGGACTCGAGCTGAGTACATTGTATTACCAGAGGATTATACATTTGAGCATGAATACAAGCATTTTGAAAAATCCCTTTGTGGATCTGGTGTTGTCATATGTATGAGCGCTATTGAGTATTATATTTTCAGTTTCTGAACATCTTTAGATTAAGGGAACTGTATCTTCAATTCATATCACAATTGCATAACAGTTTGCTGAGTATGTTAATGGTGGTTGAGTTCATTTCACTTTCTTAACGAACGCTGATGGCTTTGTTTATTAGCATTTGTGTTATCATTTGAAACTTTTAGGAAGTGAAGGGTGTTCTTGCCATGAGGAATTGTTTCTTTTGTGGTCAGAACAGTTTACGAGCATGACCCTAATGAAGTGTTGTTAACAACACTTCCTTCGGTCTTCATGCTTTAATATTTCCTCTTGCTACTCATAGTGTTATATGTACATTTAATGCATCAATAATATGTCTTGTATCATTTGATTAGGTGTGTATCCATTGTTTTATAGAGTTTAAGCGAGACCCAAAGGAAGGAGAAATCAGTGGTAGTCGGACCCACACCCCAGACGGGATCCCTATTCCAAACGGTTCAAGGTCTAATTGGGACCTTTTACTGGGGAGATTCCCTGATGTTGGCTGGACAGATTTTCCCATCAACAGAATTGGTGCTAGAAGGAGGGCCAGATGACAAGCTGAGCCCTTAGAGCATGCAGTTAATCTCGTATCTGTAATGGCTCGTTCCCAAATCATTCTCCCGAGATGTTTTTCAGAGTTTTATGAACCTCGATGTCTCATCCCCGATGAACTTATGTATCACTTGTCCCAATTAAAATTCGATGGTGAAAACGGAGTGTCCATAACCCAACACCTTTCAGATTTTTGTGACTTTGGTGAGTGTTGCGAAATTGACAATGAAGGTTTGATTTTTTTTCTTTTCTTCCTCAGTCTCGAAGGTCGCTCTAAGCAATGGTGCCGCACATTGCCGGAAGCTTCCATCCATTCGTTTGAACAACTCGCCAGTGAATTGCAACAAGCTTTTCACAGGTACGATTTTCAAAGTGTATTGATAAAGATAAATGACATCAGAATGGAACCTCAGGAATCTCTAGATGAATTCTCTATCAGATTTGTTCATTATTGTTTTGAGTTCCTCGAAAGGGATGTTGATTGGAAATTTTTAAGTGAACAATTCAAGTATGTGATTCTTGTTTCCCTTGAACAATTTCAGTTAGATCCTAGTGTTCCCTATGATGACCCACAAGTTATCGGATGTTCATATTTTGTCCCTAATGCTTCCTTTTCCACCTCCCCCAACCCAAACCACATTCTGGCCTACCAGGAGAGTATTGCTATTTGTGATATTCTTGCTCCTCCTCCTGATTTGCCGGGTAGTGGAGTTGTGACCTTGAAATTTATGGGCAAGGATAGACACTTGCAAGAGGATAAAGCCTATTATAATACCTTTGAATATTTCACGCACCCTGTCGAATCGAGGCTTGAAAACCAGATGAGCCCAACATCCCTCCAGGTTCATGAAACCTACCTCGAGCCCACTCGATGTCTCCCTGGACACAGTCCTAAATCTGATTCGCATACTAATTATGAATCGACTCCTATCCTAGATGAAGTTGATTCCCTTACAGGGCCTGCCAAATCATTGTTTTCTCTGAATGACACAGATGCGTGTGTTGAAAAGCCTTGTATGCTTAACGCCCCTGCGGCTCAATCTTTTCGTTCATTATTCCACGATTTATTTCACGAGTCCGCCACACCAGTAATTTCTTCGAGACATTCAAAATTTCCTTATACTGGTATTGGCAACAATCATAAGCACGTAGATGGTGTTTCACAATCACAATTCATAATTGATGAATCTTTTAGATCTAATCTTTCTCACTCAGAATATTTAGACAGCCATAGGAGCGATTTCATGTCTGGGCAACCTCAAGATGTCCTCTTTATTGATCCATCCCAGTTGGTAACTCCCGGGGAGCCCAACATGCCAGGTACCCAACTTGATCAAATCGATGGTTACAGCGATCACCGCTTATCTGAAAACATATTCACTAATACTGCTGAGGACTGTCACTCGTATCTTGTTGTCGACCATATGGAAACACCAGAATTCAATAATTCGCTCTATGAAGATTCGAGTACCCATCAGGGAATCGAAGCACTCCCGCTCTTACAGGTTGTCATCCCTAGTTCTTCTGATCCTGACAAGACCCCTCAAACAACCCCAACTAGGGTTTCTCAGATTAAGGTTTTTGAAATAACAATTCCCAAGTACCATGCTCCTCCCAGCATAACCACGTCAGATATAATTTCATCTGGGCGGATTTTTCATTCTAGTGAGGTTTCCCTAAGCACATATTCCTGTCCCCCAGCAGCTGGTGTGAAACAACTGATATACCCCAATTTATTCACTGGTAAGGAAACAATGACCATTGTCTCTAATCTTTCTAGTTGCTGCCCAGCCAGTACCAGTTGCAATCAGGCACAAACATGTGATTTTGGGCAAGTCCCCCAACTGCCCGAAAACCTTCCGGTAAATTCACCCCATCCTGGAAAATCTAAAGAATCTAATACATTGGATTATCAATCTGTTAGTGCACAAACAGTTGGTCGAATTGATATAAAGCCCATTGACGTCTTTCCAATTACTATAATTGATGATCACATCCATTCGCCAGTTGATCTCACGAACCCATCAAAGTTTGGGAGCCCCCCGCTCGAACGCCCAGAATTGGTCCAGGATGGTAAGGCATTTCAGCCTTCACTAACAGTTAATCCAGATCCTCACATCCTCGACGAAACCCAAGAGCAACTCTGAACTAAGGTTTTCAAAATTAGGGTTTCTGCTCTTGGATTCACAAGTATCCATAATTCGCCCGGCACATGCTTGTTGTTTCCATCCCGTAAAATAAATCATCCTCACCACCACAATGAGGTTGCTGGTTGGCTCAACCAACCCTATCCGATGGATGTGCCTGCAAATAGGCAATGGCTTACCCAACGCCCATTATACCTAGGATTGTGCATGAATGGATGTGTGTCATTTATAAATATTTTTAAGTTTCGAGAATATATTGCTGTGTATCAGGATAAGAGTGAAATTCAGCTTGCACAATCCACTCTGGCACGTTCTTTGGTAATTAGCCATGGCCTTCTTACTATTGGACATGCTCTTCAGGTAAGTCTTGTTGTTGGTGCACGATTTTGTATGCTAGCTCTGATTGCGAACATTGTTGTTCTTGCAGGGCAGGAACTAATGCGGTGGCTGCACTGGAAAGCTGATTTCACAAAACCCGACTGCATCATTGGTTAAACTAGGAATAGGCTAGCTAGGATCTGCTAATAAAGTTTTGTTTGTCAAGTTATTGATTAGGTTTACTTGCTAAGGTTTTACTTCATGGTTTAGAATTATGCTTGCTATACTTTCTTGCGTTCTGTAGTTTTATGCATTTAAAAGTTCCATTTATTTTTGCGTGCATGCTTTTTCAGTTTCCCTATTGCTGCATAATGTTCGGATAATCACTACATGTGCTTTTCCTTGTCTCTCCACCTCCAACTAGTGGATCGTTCCCGCACATGGCGTTGCATTGCATCTTGAGCCTCGTTATTACATTGCATCATACACTTTCTTCCCCACATCATTTCTGCAGGTTGTTGAAATAGCGTTGAAAATATTCCACATATCGCCTATCACTGCATGAGCCCTCATTGAAACCCTACCATCTTGCGGTCTTGTTTTTCCCTGATTGCTGAAATAATAATCCCATTGTTTGCGTGAGGTTGTGGTGGCTATCTCAAGAGGCGGCTTCCTCGCAAGATAAATCATCAAGGTCGCATTTTCAACAAGATGCCTATGAGTCTAAACTTATTAGCCAAGGATATACGAGCTGGTTGTTGGTGGGAGACCTAATGTGTTTGAGTGGCCCCAATACCTGTAAGCCTAAGCCTTGTGCCCAGCATAGTCTTGGACATCTTAATGATCTGTTTTGCGCGCTTCGCCTATTGTGGTAGATGGGATGTGAAGGTTTGGCACAAGGGAAAATCCAAATCAGGATATCTTTCAGTTTCTGTAAAACAAGAAACAACCTCTCTTGCTCGTAAAATAAGTCGGGATCCCTCATCCACCCATGAAAAATAAGTGCCACGAGCACATGAAAATAAGTGCTACAAGCACATGAAACAAAGAAGGGTAAAGGATCGAGAAAGGCTTCCTGCGCAGAGAGGTGATGCAACGACTCCGCCGGGGTACTGACCAAGCTCGCTGGCAGTGGAGCAACGCTTGTGATTTCTTGAAGTGACTCCGTCGGGGTACTGTCCAGGCCTGCTAGCAACAGAGAAACACCGGAAACTTACTTTAAAAATCCTAAGAATAATAAACCCGCTACCTAGCTCTTCACATCATCAACAAGCTACTGGCATCTGTGAGCTTCTGATTTGATGTGTTCTGATTAGCGAGACCTAGTTGAGGCACAAGGATTGGTCATACCTGTAAAGGCCAAATTAATACAAAGGGTACCCACAGAACTTGTTCAATATTCCCTTGCATCACCATCTTGGCTCAAACTATTGTTGTGATATTGACAGAGATGCTAAATTCTACCAGTGGTTCGCCATTTGTTGTAGTCGCTACAACACCACCCAAAATTTTGGGTATATTCGAAATTTCAGGTCCCCCTCCTCGCTTAACCGTTAAGGTTGGCCTTTTGAAAATGACATCCTCGTAACCTGTCCCAAGCCCCTCGTGAGCCTTCTCACCATCATGATGAGATACTCTTATCGCAGTCGCGCCATGTGTGAAGGGATCACCATGCATACATTCGAATGGAAACTTTTTTTTTTTTTTGTATTTACATTAAAAGCTCTTGCACCATGGATTGTTTAGGCACTCGATTTGGGTGCTTCACCAAGCTCATAATCTGATGTTAATGTTTCATGCAGGTCAATCCCACGGATGATACACCAAAAAATTTCATCACCACGCCGATGAAAAGGATAAGAGTAGCGCGAGCTGAAACAAGAGAAGTGGAAGACATGTATCGCATGTACACACGGAACAAGACCGTGCCAGTCAAGGGAGCTTTCGGTCACAGTGGAAGCTGTAGGTCTGCACAATGAGCTAAAGTTTTTTCCCAGCAAGCCAGAGGACCCTTTTCAAAGCAAAGGAGGCAGGATAATGAATATTTCTATGAAATCCAAAGATCGCCAAAAGAAGGCCGCAAGTCGCAGATCTGCTTGAGGTTGCAAGTCGCAGATCTGCTTGAGGTCGCAAGTCGCAATTTCGCTTAAGGTCGCAGGTCACAAATTTCCTCAAGTCGTAGGTCGCAGATTCCCTCAGGTCGCAAAATCATGGCAGGTCGCAAGTCGCAGATTGTTGAAGGTCGCAAGTCGCAAATTCGCTTAAGGTTGCAGGTCGCAAATTTCCTCAAGTCGCAGGTCGCAGATTCCCTCAAGTCGCAAAATCATGGCAGGTCGCAGGTCACAGATTGTTGAAGGTCGCAAGTCGCAAATTCGCTTAAGGTCACAGGTCGCAAATTTCCTCAAGTCACAGGTCGCAGATTCCCTCAGGTCGCAGGTCGCAGATTGTTGGGGGTCGCAAGTCGCAAGGTCCAGTCGGGTCACAGGTCGCAAATTTCCTCAAGTCGCAGGTTGTAGATTCTCTCAGGTCGCTAGGTCGCATAGTCGCACTCCCTATTAAAAGCTCGACAACGCGAGCCAGCGACCCAACGACTAGGTCGCGAGGTCGCAAAATCATGGCAGGTCGCAGGTCGCAGATTGTTGGGGGTCGCAAGTCACAAGGTCCAGTCAGGTCGCAAGTCGCAAATTTCCTCAAGTCGCAGGTCACAGATTCTCTCAGGTTGCCAGGTCGCATAGTCGCACTCCCTATTAAAAGCTCGACGACGCGACCCAACAACCCAGTGACTAGGTCACGAGGTCGCAAAATCATGGCAGGTCGCAGGTCGCAAATTGTTGGGGGTCGCAAGTCGCAAAACCAGCCAGGTCGTAGGTCGTAGGTCGTGGAATGCTTGGGGTCGCAAGTTGCAAAATCCAGTCAGGTCGCAGGTCCCGGAACAGACTGGGTCGCAAGGCAGCCCAATAGTCGAGAAGGTGAAAAGCCAGGGAGCCCAAAAGGGCGAGTTTTTCTCCATAAATACCTCCTTCGAGAACTTGTAAATGACCTTGGTTTTTGGACTTGAGCTGAGTACATTGTATTACCAGAGGATTATACATTTGAGCATGAATACAAGCATTTTGAAAAATCCCTTTGTGGATCTGATGTTGTCATATGTATGAGCGCTATTGAGTATTATATTTTCAGTTTCTGGAAATCTTTAGATTAAGGGAACTGTATATTCAATTCATATCACAATTGCATAATAGTTTGCTGAGTATGTTAATGGTGGTTGAGTTCATTTCACTTTCTTAACGAACGTTGATGGCTTTGTTTATTAGCATTTGTGTTATCATTTAAAACTTTTAGGAAGTGAAGGGTATTCTTGCCATGAGGAATTGTTTCTTTTGTGGTCAGAACAGTTTACGAGCATGACCCTAATGAAGTGTTGTTAACAACACTTCCTTCAGTCTTCATGCTTTAATATTTCCTCTTGCTACTCATAGTGTTATATGTACATTTAATGCATCAATCATATGTCTTGTATCATTTGATTAGGTGTGTATCCACTGTTTTATAGAGTTTAAGTGAGACCCAAAGGAAGGAGAAATCAGCGATAGCCGGACCCACACCCCGGATGGGATCCCTATTCCAAATGGTTCAAGGTCTAATTGGGACTTTTACCGGGGAGATCCCCTGCTGTTGGCCGGACAGATTTTCCCGGCAACACCAAGCTAATAATTAGAAATACCACAAGGTTACACCCTCAAACTACATAAATCACCAATTTCAATCTCAATATAACTAGAAACTATGTGAATTGCACTTACCCATTGTCGTAAATTTCACTAATTGCACAATAAGAATGACTCAATCCCACTTTTATAAGAAATAGTGTTCATACTATGACCTTGTCCATCAATTCAATTTAAAATGACTTGAATCAAGAATAAAATTCCTTCAATTATATCATTAAACCCACCACCATCTGCCCCTAAAAACTATTAAATCATACAATTCCAATACTCTACCTTAAACTCACACACTGCTCTTAAATCATAAATATGAAATAACAATAATCTAAAACAAATTTTTCAATAATTCCAACTCAAAAAAATGTCCATAAATAAAATTAATAAATGCACCAACTATTAAAAACAAAAAAAAACATCAAATCATCATACACTTTAATCAAAATCTTATTTATTTAAAAATAATAAGAAAAAAAAAAATATATATATATATATATATATATAGATTAACACATATAATGATATATCTTATATTATATTTTGACATGACAATTTAATATCTTCTCTATTCCACAAACCTGAATTAAATTTTAAACCATCCACTAACTAATAAAACAATACACCAATTTAAAAATATCAAATATACTCCCTTTCCAAACTTTATTGGCCCCATTTCTTGGCAACATGATCTTACCATCATCATGATTCAAATGTTGCTTGCCTCCCCATAAAAGCAAAACTAACTTCCTACTATGGCCAAAGCCAACCCCATTCAAATCATCATTTATAATCTTATGTTATATGCAACAAGTACAATCAAATAATGAAAAACATTCCAAACACAATCAGCCTTGGGAAATAATACATGAAAAATTAGAAAGCTGAGGTAAATGGTTAAAGTACATAAAGGAAACTATAGGCCTTCCCATAAAATAAAATGATTGAGAAGCCGCATGGCATGATCAGAATTTGATAGCGTACGCATTGGCACTTAGGTTAATCATAGCCAAATGAATATCATGCACTTACACGATATACCTACACACCAAACTCCATCAAGGGCCTTTGAAATCAAGCAAGATATTGTTGAGCCCCAAAATCATCATCACAAGTAACAAATAAAGATCGTAATACGCAATTATTATTAAATATAAAGAGTGGCCGTAACGACCCTGATAAGGAAACAACGGGCCGTCTGATCAGAAGAAGAGGAGACTAACGGACTGCTAACATTCCAACTGTTTGCCGTTAACCCGCACTCGTTTTTTGTTACCAGTTATCCAACGCGGGGGGTTAAGCTGTTGGAGTGCCGGACTCTTGGTTAACTTTCAGCGCTCCGCTTCTTTAACCCTGGTTGCTGCTCCTCTTGCTGGCTAGCTGGGATTCGAGGTCGCCAGATGAAGACATAAAAAGAAAATTATCATCAAATGTCGTTCCCTCGGCCATCAATTGAACTTTGCAGGGCAATGGCGCTGCGTTGTTTGCAGGTTTTCTTCTGATCATCGTGTCAGTAGCTTGATTTTGAGGTATTACAGGCACAGCTTCTTTGATATTTCTTTGATCGCTAAACAGTGATTCCATTAAATAATTTAAAGTTCATCTTATCGTAGAGGAATCTTTAGCTTCTTCGTGAGATCCGGTGTTTCCTGATCTTCATCTTATTTAAAAATGTCGATACTGATCAATTAAATACTGGCCACGAGGTTTAACTGTGTTAGTAGAATTTATGCATCTTACCTCAAGCTAGCTTTCATGCTATATTATATGTTCAGATTTAAAAAAAAGAGCCAGGAAGAAGGTCAGTATTCAGCTCTTGATATTAAGCTTTGAAATTCTTGTAGAATTCTATGCATATTTGCAGTGTCTATGCGAGTATGTTAGTTGAAGGTTTCCCTTCTTTGAAGTCCACTTGAGTCTGCCGGTGTTCTGTTCGATTTTCTAGCTAAAATGTTTTCATGTGACGTCTATGCATAATTAGTTATACGAATCGGAGGATCTGTGAATCAATGTTCTGAATTCCAGCAGAGTGTAAAATGTTTTGTTATGTGCATTGTTCTTGATACTTCGCTATCCATTTCAATGAAAGCAGAGATAGTTTTACCCATAACCTCGGGCAATGACGCGATTTCTGTGCAGATTTATGATTAGTGTGTTTAATTTTGAACAACGAATCTTTATGCTTTAGACTTCCAGTGGTATTTACTCTCCCTTCAGCATGGACTTGACAGTTGTTGTTCATCTGTGGTCACATGGACCTGTGGAATACCATAAGTTCTGAGCGAAAAGATTGTGGTTTAAATTTTGTTGCACGGAGTTCTCAATTGCATCTTTTATCACTTTGGTCTGTTAGATACTCTCACATTTATGAGAGAAATATGTGCATTAGATAGCTTACATTTTGAGAGAAATATCTGCGGTTTTAATTTTGTTGTACGGCGTTGCTAATTGCCTCTTTAATGACATAATCACATACTCCACATTTCTTTCAGGGAATTATCTGAAATAGGTACCTTGCGTTTTGATAGAAATATTTGCGGTTTGAATTTTCGTTAATTGAATCTTTCATCACATTTACATAGCGTAAGTTTCATATTGCTGTGCCAGAAATTTGTGCATTCGGTACCTTTCGTTCCAAGATAAATTAAAATATATCGTACGGATTTGATAGTTTCATCTTTAATCATATTCATTTGTCGGATAGCTTTAGTTTCACATTGTTGCGTCTCCTGAGAGTTATTTCGCAATATATTTTCTTGTTCAGAATTGTGCCGACTCAGTTGTAGCCGTATTCCATGCTCGTTTAGATGTCTAATGTTTCGCTTTGATTACGCTTGTTGCAGCTTATTGAAATTTGAAGGAACTCTCTGTTAGAAACGCAGAAAATCATGAAGACGGAAAATCCTTTTGATGGACTAAGCGAGGCTGAGCATCGGATGTTTGAGACTGTTTTAAGTCAGAATAGTGATCTTCCCGACCAGCTGTGGGCCAGTAATGAAGATTATAATGATAATCACAAGTTTACTAATATGAGCATCAATTCTTCATCAGGAAATATGTCCGATGACAGCACAGCTTCGAAAGAGGCCTTCCCTGCAACCATGCCAAGTTCTTGGGAAGATGAAGCCTTTTCCGACACAGCTCCATACGGAATTAACTTACCTGAATATCTGAAAACCTATAATTCATCGATTGTGCATACAGCCCGCGGTTTTACTGCTCAGGACCAATATTTGT
Source organism: Pinus albicaulis (assembly GCA_034641835.2). NCBI lineage: Eukaryota > Viridiplantae > Streptophyta > Pinopsida > Pinales > Pinaceae > Pinus > Pinus albicaulis. The sequence continues at coordinate 290,612,973 of CM076571.1, read as the reverse complement.
CTCAAGAATCCGATAAATCTGTACAAGCAATCACTCGATTGGAATATCAGCTGGCTCGGCTGACTGTCCAATACCACGCACTGGCCGAGAGTTTCAACGATTCCATTCTCCGTTTGCGGCAAGCGGAAACAGACAACGAGAGAATGAGGAAAGAGAACCTTCAACTGAAAGCATCTAACATGGAGCTTACTATCATGAGGGAGTCTAAACACTTTCTCGACGACAAAACTTATAATGACATTCCCTTCGAAACCGGCTATTCCGTTATTCAGACACCATCGACATCACTGTCAGCGTTCAGCTATAACGACAATCTGGTCAATTCTGCTGTCGATTCCTCGACGTTCCTGGACGCTTCAGCGTCTTGCTTCAACAATCAGTTTCCGACGCCGTTAAACAATAGTGCCCCCCACTCAAACGGCTTAATGTCGATCTTATCGTGCCGAGCAGATCCGGAAGGCATGGAAATGCAGCAACCTAGAAGCAGATACATGAAAATAATGAAGAGCATTACAGCAGATGTTTCTGCAAATAGCCCCACAAGCGTTCTCAGCAGCTTCGACGATCTTCATGCCGATTTCAACAATAAATTGATGCATCCAACCTCCAAATCAGCGGCGAATGCAAGCAATTTGGATAAAACAGTTGTCGTAAACAAGCCGACACCTCGGGGCCTACCGAAAAGCATTTCGATTCGCTCATCGGGCTTCTTGAACATGAAGATTAACGGTGCCAATACGCCTTCGCGAGAGGGAGTGAAGAGATCGCCGCAGCTGTCCAGGACAGCACCATCTGTCCTTTCTCCACACCGACCCCATCGCCTTCGGCTCACTGCAACGGCTGACATTGTACCTGTTGCTGTTGCTGTAAGATCAGTTGTCATAATAATATTTGGGATTCTGTTTTGATTTTTCTCATTCAGAATGTGAAACTAATATAATAATAATTGTGATAACATTGTTGTTTACAGTCGCCAACTGGCCAGGATGTCGACAGGGCACATGACGTGGAATACGACGTTTACAACCAGGGGATGTTCAAGACTGAGCTGTGTAACAAATGGCAGGAAACCGGAGCGTGCCCTTACGGAGATCGATGCCAGTTCGCACACGGGATCGAGGAACTCCGCCCTGTAATTCGGCATCCGCGTTACAAGACAGAGCTATGTCGCATGGTTGCTGCTGGGGACAGGTGTCCGTATGGCCACCGTTGTCACTTTCGTCACACTCTCACGGAAGAAGAAAAAGCAACGGCAGCAGCAACCAAACAACGGGAACGAGAAAAAGCTACAGCTGCCGCAACCGTATCTTGAGGTCTCAACTCCAATATTGCATTTCTAACGATTCGATATACGCCCAATTCTTTTTGAATCATATACAAAGCGTACTGTGGGAAATATTATTCCTTTTTAGTGAATTAATGATATATTGTAGTCAGACTTTAATGGGTGCTGTGTTAAACGACGCAGCAGCAGCCTACAGGAAAGTATAAAATAACCTTCTAATGAAGGACCTTAATAATTTGGGGTACTTGTCACGCCTCAATCTATATCTAGTAATTTGCTATGGAACACTATACAACTCAAATACGAATCTCAGATTCTTTATTGTCCGTCCATAAATGACCTCTGATTTGGTTGGCTGTTTGTTAAATTCCTTTAACCTTTATATTTCTAAAACATTCCATATAATTTTTGTACTCCTTACTGAATGTAATCAATTTACTTTATTTTTATTTTTTGAAAATTTTCAAACACAGGACTCCAATAAAAGGGAAGTACAAATAAAAATTACCATCTTGTAATGTTTTACTCTCACCAATAAAGTAAAGTGGAAAATACAGTCACAGAACATGTAAAGTTGTTCTGCTATTGTTTTATACTCTCCTAGTATTAAAGGCTCTTATTGTATGCCAATTACCTGTCAGATACTGTTACCTGTCAGATACTGTTAAAAGCGAGGATCCGTATGGGGGGATTTCCCTAATATCTTCTTTTGTTGATAGAAAATAGAGTAAGTTATGTGTAAGGAAGTTTTTTTAATGTTTTCTTCTGCTTTTTGATAGAAACGAAAGTTAAGGTTAGGATTTTGGTATGGGATGTTATCTTCTCTGTATACATAAATAACATTAACATACAAATTTAATTCAAATGGTAATAGTGGCTTCTGTGGGGATTCAAATGAGAATAGTGACTTGTCTTCTGAGTACATTTAATTAAAATTAAGAGAGTGGATTGTCTCGTAGCTAAAGTTTTAATTAATATTAGAAGACTGGCTATTTTTTATTTATTAAAATGAGTATTTAATAATATTTTTTATGTGATAATTTTAAATAAATAAAATTGAAAAAAAAAACTTAAAATAACCAATGTAAAAGAAATACGTATCGCTAAGAGAAAATTTGCATTTAAATTATATCATCAATTGCTTATGTCAAAATGGTCCATTTAAATTACAACAATTTGGAATTGATTTGTGATGGCTAAAGATATGGGGATAAAGTTGTTGAAAGAGTGCATACAAGCGTGGAACCTATTAGGGTTACTTGTTTGCACACAAGTTATACCAATAGTGTGGTATTTTGGTGGAAGATTGTGAAATTCTTTGGAGTAGCTTTGCAATTTTAATTTTATTATTTAATTAATAATTGTATTTTATTTTTTTAATAAATTAATTAATAATAAAGGTAAATATAAAATATAATTATAATTTTATTTTTATTTTTATTTTTTTTTAAATGATTTCAATTTTTTTTTTAATAATTTTTTGACTACTAAAATTTAAGTAAGTATACTATTATATTCAAAACCTCTTATATATAGTATGTAAATACACATTTTTAATCATTAAATATATTCAAAGTGTACATTCTATCTAAATTATATTTTTTTTTACAAATTGATATATAAATCATAAATTATTATTGATTTGTATTGATTCAACATTATTTTATAATTATATATATATATATATATATATATATATATATATATAAGAAAATCACTATGTTGAAGAGATTCTATATCTCATAAGCAAATACATATCATATAACAATTTGGTTTCTAACTTGAAGCCGGCTTTAAATTAAATTATTATCAATATATAAAGCTCTTATATTATATTACATGTATTCCACCTTTCCTCAAGGAGGGTGTCTAGGAGCAGTGTTCGCCCCCACCCCTCTTGATATGATGCCAATTCACATGAAAGGGGACCATGGCTCCCACAATACCTGGCACATTGCATGTATTCTTGTCACTTCATCGATTGTGACACGAAATCGGCACAAAGTTATTAAACATTATTTGAATATTATAGAAGGCATAGGGAGGTACAAGAGGACTCAACAAGAGAATTCTATTAGATTGATAGAGCTAGAGGAAAAAATTGATAGTATTGAATGAAAGTTTACCATGTTCTAGCCAGGAGATGAGCTAACATATCCTTTCTCTTGGGATGAGGGTAGTGACCAACCAACACAAATGCTTGGAGATTTTTTCCAATCTATTTTGTCTTCTCATACCATTGTATGTTAAGCTATGGCACAATTCTAAGTTTCTATTTACAAAATGGTCTAGTTAGAAGAGGTCTTAGCAACCTCAAGTATCTGAACCGTCTTAACAACCTCAAGTCTTTGAACCTATATTAATGGTATGGTTTCCCTTAAAAGAGACTAGTAACATAAAGTTTTTAGCCTATGTACTCCTCATTTAATATAATATGCAAAGTTCCTAACTTCAAAAAAAAAAAAAAACATTTATTCCACTTTAAAATATAGATAAATATAAAATCCAACTAAATTAACTTTTCACTTAAATTAAACTAATTAAAACATATCATCATATTAAAAAATACATAAATATAATATCAATATTTCATATACTTTTTTACCATAAATTTAAGTTATATTTTATAATATATTTGAATTTATGAAAGATCATAAAAATCAACCATCAATATTTCCAACTCCATAAAATTTTTTGAATAATAAAAAGGACATAGTAATGAGAGGTTACATCATTTAATAAATACACCAAATATGTAGGGAATATTGATATATTTGATTAGTTAGAAATTATATTTTATGTTATAATGTATTTAATTAATATATTAAATAGGTAGAGAATATTGTATGTATTGATATATTTTATTAATTATGTTAATAGGCACCTTAAAATTTAATAGGGGGAGGTGTTGTAGTGTTTGTAAATGGGTGTAAACATTTAAATTCCAACTTAATATGGGAGAGATGTTATGGTGTCCATCAAATAAAGAAAAAGCATTAGATGAGAAAATAATGACAAAGCATAATGCCCACTTCATTAAAAAATTAATAAAAAGGACTTGCATAATTTTTGGTAGGAAGTAACCACTAGTAAGCCTACACATTTACAAATTTAATCCTACATAAGTGGAGAGGAAAACATAAATAAAGATGGGAAGTAACTCTTGGTATATTTTCAAGGATTTTAATTTTTGATAGTCTTCTTGGAAAGCTTAAGAATAAAAAAAACCTAACCAAATATCTAAAAATCATGTATGAATGTTGCAACCATATCAATAAATTATGGCATAAAATATGTGATACATTTATCCACATAGTATTATATTGTGCAAACATCACAATAAGACCCTAAGTTATGGTCCAATCAAATGTTTAAAAAATATATATTTTTAATAATATGGAAAATATATATTTATTTTTCAAAGTTAAACATTATAAGTTGCATTGGGCAATGCTAAACTAATAGTGGGAATCAATCAATTGCTAGTGTTTTGCCTGAAAAAACTAATAATAATGTTTCATATTTCAAAACATGTAATTAAAATCTTTCTATCTATATCATCAATGATATGCATATCACATTACAAAATTAAATTAAATGAATTATAAAACATCTAACTATTTTAAGAAAATGAAAAATAAGCTCTATATTAATGAAATTATAAAATATTTAACTATATGTATCATAAGGGTTTTAATAAAAAATAAGAGTATATTTAAATATAGAAATGTGAAGCTTACATGGACAATTCAATTGGAGATTGCTATATTATAGAGTATGATGTTAACTATGAGATTCAATATTCAACTTTCCCATGGGTCAAATAAAAATAAGAAATGTGAAATTTAAATAAATTTAAATAATATTAGTATGAACCAACATATATTCAAATTTCCCATGGGTCAAATAAAAATAAGAAATGTGAAATTTAAATAAATTTAAATAATTTTAGTAAGAACCAACATAGATCTAAATTTGAGGTGCAAATCTTCTTCAAATGTTACTCTCAAAATGAGGTTTTCATCTTGAGAGATTTATTCCCTCTTGGAGTTAAGATGGATGTATGCTGGTTATAAATTAAATTTAAAGATCACAAATATCATCGATTAATACTACCATCCAGATAAAACTTGTGAAGGTTTTTTATTGATATGTGAAATGATTTAATTAACATTCCTAGTCCACATCAACCCTTAACATGGTTGCTTTTTTTAGGGTTCCTTACCTTTACTGATTGGATTTTTTTTGGGGTCTCCTCTCCTCTATTAGGATTTTCGAGCCTTGGATACCTTAAAGAACGAAACCCTCAAAATCCAATCATACTAACCGTATTTCAATTATTAAAAGGACATGGGACTGGTTCGCTTTAGTGTGACCACCTCGGGATTGCACCTAGGCCGCACCAACCCTTAACATGGTTGGAATTATTCTGGTGTCGATTGGTTGGACCTTTTTGTTGTATCTCCTCTTGAATACCCTTATCACCATTCACAATTGGTTGGGTGTTTTTTTTTAATATATCTCCTCTTGACTACCCTTAACATGGTTGGATTTTTTGGTGACTCATCTTCATTGGTTGGATTTTTTTTTTTTGCGTTTCCTCTCAAGTTATTATGAGTTTTGAGCCTTGGCCACCTATTGATGGTGCTGGACCTGCCAACATTCAAGGGATCTCCCTGATATGAATTCCCAATTAGACCTCACACCAGTTGGTGTAGGAGTCGCATTTGGAAATGTGATCCTGTTGTCGATGCAATGGGTGTTAATGATATGCCTTGGTTGCAATAATGCATAGAGTGATGTATGGTGACTTTGGTGAGAGCAAGTGTGTGACCCTGCGGAATTCAAGTGGGATGCATGAAGGTTCCAACACAAGAAGGGAAAATGAGTGGCCCCCTAGAAGCCTGTAATAGTACATAGCTTGAAAGAGACACACAAACATAAAGACATCACAAGCTAATATGTGAAATAGTTCACAAGTTAACAGTGATGAAATAATACAACAACACACATTCAACAAGATTCATACCAATGCAAATGAAATAGTTCATAATCATAAGTGTAAGTTCAATAACCTAAATTGAAAATACAACAAGAATAGTCCTACTATATTCACAACATATGCATGAAAACGTGTCAGCTCTGAGCTTTTATTAAAGTGAAAGTTCCAATCATACATATACCATTGAAGGACCACTAGCCCCAATAGTGGAACGTGAAGTCAACATCACCTGTTCCTCCAAAGAAAGATAATCTCTCCATGCTACGAAGAAGCCAAGGCTCTCACAAAACTCCCAAGCTCTAGATTCTAAGCGTAATCCTAGCCAAAATCTTGGCTCCCAAAATCCATTTTCATGAGTTATGAGGATGTATTTATAACAAAAGGGGCGACTCTTCACATTCCCCTTTATGACTCTTGGACTTCCCCCATGACTCTTCAACTTCTTTACAAATGACTATTGAATTACATTACATCATGACTTTTCACATTCCACAGTTGATACTTGGAATTTCACTTACAAATTATTTACAAAATAATATTACAATTGTTAAACATAGGCATGGTGAACATGGAAAACACACAAGACATGAGAAATATAAAACATTGGATGCTCTATTACTCACAATGATACATATTTATCATACAATGGAGTGACCCTTGGATTCCATATTCCAGGGTCTTTTGGACTCCTTTTGACTACTCGCCTTCCACGCCAACTCTTAGAGGATTAGATGTCCAATATTCCCCCCCCCCCCCCTAATATGAAGGGGTATGTGTGAGTCCAAGAAGAGAGATGTAATACAAAATGGTAGCACTAGGCTGAATGTGCTCTCTGAAATGTTGGCATAAGGAGGTGGTTTAAGGATTACCAACAACACTGGAACGCTTAGTGCAGTTCCTAGAACTCTTCCAAATATGGCAAGAAGCTGAGATATTCTACTAGAGGAAGTTCTCCTAATGTTTTGAAGAGGGAGACCTTCAACCTGGAAGAAGGGAGGTCTACAACCTGCAATGGTTTAAGGATGACCAATAACTTTGGAATGTTTGATACATTTCCTGGAACTCTACCAAAACTAGCAAGAAGCTGAAGCCTTCTGCTAGAGGAAGTGTCCTGATTTCTTTGAAGAGGAAGAATATCAACCTCACATAGATGGTTTAAGGCTGACCACCAACCAAAGGCATGCTCATGGGCATATATGTCTCTAGCTACAACTCTGAATCTGGAATGACAGGTTGTGGCTCAGGCTCGCTTGAACTGCTATGTCTCTGGCTACAAATCTGAATCTAGAATGGAAGGTTGTGGCTCAGGCTCACTTGATGTGGCTTTGAAGCTTGTAGATGACCATCATTTCCCCCCTGTTAGATACAAGGTGATAAGATGGCAAAAAATCAACTGCAAGACTATTTAATACTCTAGAACAAGTTTTGACATATGACTGAAACATCTTCTTGGTTGTTGACACCCATTGCCAAGAAGCAATCCATCCAAGATGAATATTTGTTCTTGCAGGAGGCTTGTTTCTGAAGCATATGTGTGAAGAATGAGTGTGCTGAACACAGTGCTTGCATGGGTGAAGATAAAAACAATGATATTTCATATGGCCAACTTGGTCACAGTGTTGGAATTTTACAATTTGTTGTTGTTGTTGTGGAAGAGGAGTGGAATCTAGAACAATTGAAGGTGAGCTATCATGAAGAAATCCGACACTCTGAAATTTGATGGGCTTGGAGTAGTCCGAAATATGAAAGAACACCTCATTTTCATATCCAAGACCTATTATGTGCTTGTTATGGACAAGATCTTCCCAAGGTTTGATGATGGGCTTGGGAAGTGCAGGTTGGATTTTCGCTTCTGCATTAAAATATTCTCTTGTATTCGGCTCAGTGATCTGAAAAATTTCTTGTTGCTGATGGGAGTTTGTCTCAATGTTTTGAAAAAAAATAAGTTCAGAATGATGAATCCACCATTGTAATTCTTATTTTTTGAATTGATATTCGAGCTGCAAAAAATCAATTTTGTCTTGTGCATTTTGCAGACAAGTATGAATTTTTAAGAGAGAGCCTTTACTGATTTGGATTATGTCATTAGCAGTAGATTGAATTAAATTTCTTAGTAACTCTAGGAAATGATGAAGTTTGGACATTTTCAAGCTCAATAAAAGGGAATGAAAGATTTCCGCTTGAAATGAAAATGCAGTAGTAAACATACAAAAGGAAAAACAACTTTCGATGCTAGATAGCCGGAACTACACACTTTAAATCTGCTATCATATTCCTGGAACCTTTAACTAAGTTTGCATAGGCTCAACCACACGTCCTTGAATGAGGATATAACCCATAAATAATATATCAGTCCAACAACTCGTTTACAAGCAGAGAAGTTCCCAAACATGATAAAATCGTTGCTTTAATGACCCGTAGTTCTTCAAATTTGTATGATGCCTCTCATCAACAGGAGATTCATCTCACTATATTTGTGGAAGAATATGGATTTTGAATGGAAAAATAGATTCCCAATATTGACTCCCAAGTTCTCCTCTAATCAACCTTAATGCTTTATTCACCTCAAAATAGGTTGAACAAATAGATTCAAGGTAGGCCTATGTCTGCTTTAGGAACTTGGATTTTCCTTTGCCTTAGAAAACTTTAGAATATGATCTATCTAGGAGCTTGGGTCTGACTCTAAAAACCTCAGAACATGCTTTGGTCATGAATGAGTTTTCCACGGACCCATGGTCTCAACAGACCCTAATTGGGGGCCTCCTCTACACGTTTTGAGTAGACTGAAATACCTCGAAGCAAGCCTCAACGGGCCAGAAAATAGTATCAAAGGGCTTCTGTTTAGTCCTCAGGAAGACTGAAATTTGTGCCTCATGAAGGCCGAATTGTGCCAAAGGTAGGCTGAAAAATAAAACTTCCTTTAGAAATTTAATAGACTAGAGGGAAATAAAACTTCACTCATATTCATCAAATTTCAAAATTATTCCAAAATTTGCAATCCCTCAGGTTGTAGGAAAGAAATGTAAAAATAACATGTATAAAGATTTACAATGGAAATTATATAGGTATGTGAAACCTAGGATTGAGAGAGAATTAGGCTAATTTAGTTGAGAATAGAATGAATATATTTCACTCCTCTTAGTCATATCTCAAAATTGGATTTTGAAGTTAGAATGAATATAAATAAAGGGCACTTACAGTGTTCTTGCTACACAGGTGGTAATGAGAGTTTAATCGTTATCAAAGATTTTATCCAAGCCAAAATCTGCAATCTTGGCATTGAAGTATTTGTCAGGTAAAATGTTGCTTGCTTTGATGTCGTTGTGCACAATGCATTCCTCATATTCTTCGTGCATATAAGAAATTCCTTGGGCAATTCCAACATCGATTTTCATTCTCGTTGGCCATGTCATAGGGTTAGCAACTTTTTTTATGAAGAAGAGCTTGACAGAGGCTGCGATTCTACAAGAATTCATAGACCAATAGCCTCTCCTTCCCTTTTATAGAAAAACCTTTCAAAATCACTAGGTTTTGGTGTCGTACACGACTAATAAGACAAATCTCGTTTAGAAACTCATTTTGTCCCTGAAAATATAAGGAGTGTTGGGGGTGTGAAATGTGTAGGCCACGCGGCAGAGCCAAGTAGCGTTATGTGAGGCCGAGCAGTGGGAGCCCGGCGCAGATGGGAGGGCTGAGTAGTCAACGTAGAGGAGGGAGGTTTCGTATGAGTGGAGATCAATCAATTGTGTTTCGCATCACTGTAAGGGAGTATGGAGAGCATACACAGTGATTCGAGCTGTGTATGGAAGCGTATGCAGGTGAGAGTGTATGGAGTGTTGTGGAGCATTAAGGTTGAGAGACTGTGAGGCCACAGTTGCGCTGTGTAGAGGAACTGTGAGGTCGTTCTCACTACAACAATAAATGCAGTAGAAATGTATTCAAGGGAGCCACATAATAATGTGACAGAGTGTTGTGTGATAGTGAGGGAGGGGAGAGGAATGCACCGAGAGTGTCAATAATAGAATGAATAGGAAAACGGGAGTGCAACGTTTAAGTTTCAATGTTATGACAATGTAACAGTCCAGAAAAGCATATTGAACATGGAGTAACACCTGGGGAAAGATCAACAGAAAAGGGCAGGTTTGCAATAAGGTTTCTGGAAAACGCCTTTTAAAAATTGTACACTGCGCCAAGGTCTAATTAAATTTATGTGCTATGATTTCTGAATTGCGGGCACAACAGGAAAATAAAAACTGCAAAACCAGTGGTTGGGCAAGGCCATAAGACAATGAATCAAATTGGAGCAGGGCAAGCAATCACTCACTCTGATACCATGTTAAACACAAGCATGGTGAACATGGTAAACACACAAGACATGAGAAAGATAAAACATTGGATGCTCTATTACTCACAATGATACATATTTATCATACAATGGAGTGACCGTTGGATTCCATATTCCAGGGTCTCTTGGACTCCTTTTGAATCTTCACCTTCCACACCTACCCTTAAAGGATTAGGTGTCCAACAACAATTACACTCATATTCATATACGACAAAATAGGGTAGTGACAACTTGACAACCTAACAAGACAAAATACTATCATGATTGAGTTTGGGGAACTCTAGCTCAACAACTTCCACTTAATTTATTTCAATCACATATCTGTGCCAAGATTGGTACTGTGCGTTGACATCCCAAAATTGTGCCATAATGTGTGGCTGGAAGCAGAATCTAGCCTTCATGGTATCCAGGTACAATGATTTGGAACTAGTTTGAACTTCCTTTTGTAGCAAGAGAAACATTTTTCTCACTTGGACACGACCACTGATGTATTTTTGCATGTTCTATCTGTTCAAATACAAATATTCCTTGGTGGAAATCTATCTAAGATGCTCCAAGTACTCTTTGATCTCTTGCCTAACCTGGTTCCTGTGTTTGGCTTCGGTGAGCGAGCCAACTGATGGGATCCTATGTGTGTTCACCAAGAAATCCAGATTGTTGTATAATTGTACATACAAGACCAGAATGCTACCAATGAACGAGGCGAGCTGCTTGTTGTTCTAGATCAACATTCATACTTTTTCTTTCTCCAAATCTGCCTATTTCTTCATTTTATTTCCCAAGTCAAGCGGTTCCCCTTTGAATCGCATTGATAATTCATGCACGGAAGCGATTGTAGCTTGTACATTGTTGTTGAATATTTCTGGAATAGAACTGTGTGGTTTTTGTGATTCATCCTCGTACATTCTTGAGAGTTTTAAAAAATTATTTATACTGCTACTGCAATCCATGCAAGTGGAAACTGCCTTATGTATGGTAACAAGCTCCTCATAGAGATTCTGCATGATCTCTCCGAGTGTTGATACTTCACCAAGTATCATTTCTCTTATTTCCTCTAGGTAGACCTGTGTGGAAGATGTGTTCTGAATTGTTGCGCTGAGTTGTTCTACCTCTTGCTTAAAAACCTCTAAGTACTGTTCCAATTTCTTATTCTTGGCCATCAAATACTAAGTGTTTTACCTTGTTGCACTTGCGAAGGCCGAATTGGCTTCGGCAATGGAATTGGGGTTCTTCTTGGTGCCTGCCACTATCACCCTTTATTTAATGAATGCAAGCGATGCGAGGTCATTCGAAAAGTGATTCTTATGCGCTTGTACAATATTCCTCTAAAGTTCATCATACGAAATATTGTACATGTCCATAACCATATCATCATCAAGAGGAATAACTTCCTCTTACTCTCTTGGAGCTAACTCTGATGTTGGAGGTGTTGGATGCTGTGTAATATTCCCAAATTTTCACATGATATTTGGAATATCAGAGTTCTTAATAAACTTAATTAATTAAGTAAATAAAAGGGTGGAGGGACCCAAAAACCTCAAAGATGAATAAAATCCACTTTTGATGTGTGTATGTGGATATTCTAGATCTAGATCTAAAATCATGGAGTAGTGGAGCAACTCCATTAAAGGAGATCATGTCTCATTTATGAGATAGATTATGGAGGATGAAACAGTCAAATAAGATCATGGATCTTAAATGCAAAATCATGAGGATCTTTGATAAGGTCAACTAAGATCATAGTGCATTCAAAGAAGATCATAAAGAACTTATGATAAGATAGTGGAGGAAGTGATCAATTAATGTACACATGATGGAGAGGGTGATCACCCCATGTGAACATGATGGAGGACATGGAGAAACAATGCAGTCAACCATGGAGTCTTATTTCCACATGTACATTGCACTCAACCATGGAGACTTATGTCCACATGTACAACGCAGTCAACCATGGAGACTTATGTCCACATGTACAACATAGTTTTGGAGTGGGCCTAGGCTATGGAAGGCTCATATCTATATAATGAAGGTGAAGGCACAATGGAAGGCATGATTTGGATTATTCATTTGTTGATCTGTTTAGATCTATATTTTTCTTAGGGCATTTCTATGCATTCATTGGTTGTTTAGCTAAGATTGCAGTGTTGTTTAGCACGGGGTGCTCCCGAGTGAGAATTCCCCCTCTTTCATTGAGTAGCTCTTGAAAGAGGGTTGTACTACATTCCTTATCAGGCATTGGTGCCATCTTCAGAAGGTTGTTGCTGGCATTCAGCTAGGAAACCGGTGGAGGATTCATCCTACCACTTTTTTCTTCACCTTCAGTCTTCCAGGAGCAGCAGATCTATATCCAGCATTCAGGCCATTGGGTTTTACCTCCATGCAGCAACAGTCCCTTCAAGGATTGTGCAGTCCAGTCCTGTAGATATATTGGAGGATGGAAGTTTCCAGTATTTCAGCTGGAAATCCTGTGAGGGATCATCTCCTCACATTGGATCTATTATTTCCATCACTCAGGAGCTGATTTGACACATCTAGCAGCAGGCTATTGAGCCTCCCTCTCTGACAGCACAGTTTTCTGAAGTTGTTGTTCATTCAACAACTAATTTTCAGTGGAGGAGATTGGAGGAGCTAGATCTTGAGCTTTTAGCCCAAGGATCTAGGGAAGGGATCAACCCTAGAAGGAGAAACATTGTTCTCACCTGGACATGACCACCGATGTAGTTTTGCATGTTCTATCTGTTCAACTCCAAATCTTCCTTGATGGCAATCTATCTAAGATGCTCCAAGTACTCTTCGATCTCTTGCCTAACCTAGTTCCTGGGTTTGGATTCGGTGAGCAAGCCAACTAATGGGATATGTGTGTTCACCAAGAAATCCAGATTGTTGTATAATTGTACATACAAGACCTGAATGCTACCAATGAACGAGGCGAGCTGCTTATTGTTCTAGATCAACATTCAGAATTTTTATTTCTCCAACTCTGCCTATTTCTTCATTTTATTTCCCAATTCAAGCATTTCCATTTTGAATCGCATTGATCATTCATGCACATAAGCGATTGTAGCTTGTACATTGTTGTTGAATATTTTTGGAATAGAACTATGTGGTTTTTGTGATTCATCCTTGTACATTCTTGAGAGTTTTAAAAAAGTATTTATACTACTACTGTAAGCCATTCAAGTGGAAAATTGCCTTATTTATGGTAACAAGCTCCTCATAGAGATTTTTCATGGTCTCTCCGAGTGTTGATACTTCACCAAGTATCGTTTTTCTTATTTCCTCTAGGTAGACCTGTGCGGAAGCTGCGTTCTGAATTGTTGCGCTGAGTTGTTCTACCTCTTACCTGAAAACCTCTAAGTACTGTGCCAATTGCATATTCTTGGCCATCAAATACTGAGTGTTTTACCTTGTTTCACCTGCGAAGGTCGAGTTGGCTTCGGCAATGGAATTGGGGTTCTTCTTGGTGTCTGCCACTATCACCCTTTCTTTAATGAATGGAGGCAATGCGAGGTCATCCGGAAAGTGCTTCTCACGTGCTTGTACAATATTCCTCTAAAGTTCATCGTACGAAATATTGTACATGTTCATAACCAGATCATCATCAAGAGGAATAACTTCCTCTTCCTCTCTTAGAGCTAACTCTACAGCTGGAGGTGTTGGATGCTGTTTAATATCCCCAAATTTTCACATGATATTTGGAATATTAGAGTTCTTAATAAACTTAATTAATTAAGTAAATAAAAGGGTGGAGGGACCCAAAAACCTCAAAGATGAATAAAATCCACTTTTAATGTGTGTATGTGGATATTCTAGATCTATATCTAAAATCATGGAGTAGTGGAGTAGCTCCATTAAAAGAAAATCATGTCACATTAATGAGATAGATTATGGAGGATGAAACAGTCAAATAAGATGATGGATCTTAAATGCAAAATCATGAGGATCTTTGATAAGGTCAACTAAGATCATAGTGCATTCAAAGAAGATCATAAAGCACTTATGATAAGATAGTGGAGGAAGTGATGCGATTAAGGTACACATGATGGAGAGGGTGATCACCCCATGTGAACATGATGGAGGACATGGAGAAACAATGCAGTCAACCATGGAGACTTATGTCCACATGTACAACATAGTCAACCATGGAGACTTATGTCCACATGTACAACATAGTTTTGGAGTGGGCCTAGGCTATGGAAGGCTCATATCTATATAATGAAGGTGAAGACACAATGGAAGGCATGATTTGGATTATTCATTTCTTGATCTGTTTAGATCTAGATTTTTCTTAGGACATTTCTATTCATTCTTTGGCTATTTAGCTAAGATTGAAGTGTTGTTTAGCACAGGGTGTTCACGAGCGGGCATCCCTCCTCTTTCATTGAGTAGCTATTGAAAGAGGGTTGTACTACATTCCTTATCAGGCATTGGTGCCATCTTCACGAGGTTGTTTCTAGCATTCAACTAGGAAACTGGTGGAGGATTCATCCTACCACTTTGTTCTTCGCGTTCAATCTTCCAAGAGCACCAAATCTATATCCGACATTCAGGCCATTGGGTTTTACCTCCATGCAGTAGCAGTCCCTTCAAGGATTGTGCAATCCAGTCCTGTAGATCTATTGGAGGAAGGAAATTTCCATTATTTCAGTTGGAAATCCCGTGAGGGATCATTTCCTCACATTGGATCTATTATTTCCATCACTTAGGAGCTAATTTGACACATCTAGCAGTAGGCTATTGAGCCTCCCTCTTTGCATTAGGGGAATTTTGAGCTCTAAAATGGGCCTCCTAAGGAAATTATAAAATAATAGTGAAAAAAATCAAATAAGATTTGATGACATCATCAAATTTTAGAGGGAAAAATGAAAAAACTACTTTTTTCAACTCATATTTTCAACTTATCTCCCAAAGTTTTTACTCATATTTCGAGTGGGAGTACTCGTTGGATACAAAATTTAATTCCTCATCCAATGAGTACCCATGTTGCATACTTTCGATGGGTCCTACTACAAGAAAAATGAGAAATACATATAAAAAAACGTGATTGTAATCACGTTTTTTTTTTTTATATATATATTTCCCATTTTTCATGTAGCAGGGTTCATTGAAAGTATGCAACATGGGTACTCCATGGATGAGGAATTAAATTTTGCATCCAACGAGTACTCCCACTCAAAATTTGAGTAAAAATTGTGGGAGATAAGTTGAAAATACGAGTTGAAAAAGTAGTTTTATTATTTTATTATTTTTTAATATCTTTACCCTTTTATTTAAAAAATGGTAAATAATCCCCCATGGTTGACATCATCATCTTGAATCCTATTGGTTGTTATAAAGTTTATTTTTGTTGTACATTTTTCTTAGGAGGCCCATTTTAGACCTCAAAATTCCCCTAATGACAACATAGTTTTCTGAAGTTGTTCATCTTGCAGCTATTTTCAGTGGAGGAAATTGGAGGAGCTAGATCTTGAGCTTTTAGCCCAAGGATCTAGGGAAGGTATCAACCCTAGTAGGAGAAACATTGTTCTCACTTGGACATGATCACTGATGTAGTTTTTCATGTTCTAGCTGTTCAACTCCAAATCTTCCTTGGTGGCAATCTATCTAAGATGCTCCAAGTACTCTTCGATCTCTTGCCTAACCTAGTTCCTAGGTTTGGCTTCAGTGAGTGAGCCAACTGATGGGATCCTATGTGTGTTCGCCAAGAAATCCAGATTGTTGTATAATTGTACATACAAGACCTGAATGCTACCAAAGAATGAGGTGAGATGCTTGTTGTTATATATCAACATTCAGACTTTTTCTTTCTCCAACTCTACCTATTTCTTCATTTTATTTCCCAAGTCAAGCGGTTCCCCTTTGAATCACATTGATCATTCATGCACGGAAGCAATTGTAGCTTGTACATTGTTGTTGAATATTTTTGGAATAGAACTGTGTGGTTTTTGTGATTCATCCTTGTACATTCTTGAGAGTTTTAAAAAAGTATTTATATTGCTACTGCAGGCCATGCAAGTGGAAAACTGCCTTATGTATGGTAACAAGCTCCTCATAGATATTCTGCATGGTCTCTCTGAATGTTGATACTTCATCAAGTATCGTTTCTCTTATTTCCTCTAGGTAGACCTGGGCGGAAGCTGCGTTCTGAATTGTTGCGCTGAGTTGTTCTACCTCTTGCCTGAAAACCTCTAAGTAATGTGCCAATTGCTTATTCTCGGCCATAAAATACTGTGTTTTACCTTGTTGCACCTGTGAAGGCCGAGTTGGCTTTGGAAATGGAATTGGGGTTCTTCTTGGTGTCTGCCACTATCACCCTTTCTTTAATGAATGGAGGTGATGTGAGGTCATCCAGAAAGTGCTTCTTATGCGCTTGTACAATATTCCCTTGAAGTTCATCATACGAAATATTGTACATGTCCATAACCAGATCATCATCAAGAGGAATAACTTCCTCTTCCTCTCTTGGAGCTAACTCTGCTGCTGGAGGTGTTGGATGCTGTGTAATATTCCAAAATTTTCACATGATATTTGGAATATTAGAGTTCTTAATAAACTTAATTAATTAAGTAAATAAAAGGGTGGAGGGACCCAAAAACCTCAAAGATGAATAAAATCCACTTTTAATGTGTGTATGTGGATATTCTAGATCTAGATCTAAAATCATGGAGTAGTGGAGCAACTCCATTAAAGGAGATCATGTCTCATTTATGAGATAGATTATGGAGGATGAAACAGTCAAATAAGATGATGGATCTTAAATGCAAAATCATGAGGATCTTTGATAAGGTCAACTGAGATCATAGTGCATTAAAATAATATCATAAAGCACTTATGATAAAATAGTGGAGGAAGTGATGCAATTAATGTACACATGATGGAGAGGGTGATCACCCCATGTGAACATGATGGAGGACATGGAGAAACAACGCAGCCAACCATGGAGACTTATGTCCACATGTACAACACAATCAACCATGGAGACGTATGTCCACATGTACAACGCAGTCAACCATAGAGACTTATGTCCACATGTACAACATAGTTTTGGAGGGGGCCTAGGCTATGGAAGGCTCATATCTATATAATGAAGGTGAAGGCACAATGGAAGGCATGATTTGGATTATTCATTTCTTGATCTGTTTAGATCTAGATTTGTCTTAGGACATTTCTATGCATTCTTTGGCTATTTAGCTAAGATTGCAGTGATGTTTAGCACAGGGTGTTCCCGAGCGGGAATCCCTCCTCTTTCATTGAGTAACTATTGAAAGAGTGTTGTACTACATTCCTTATCAGGTATTAGTGCCATCTTCAGGAGGTTGTTTCTAGAATTCAGCTAGGAAACTATTGGAGGATTCATCCTGCCACTTTGTTCTTCACATTCAGTCTTCCAGGAGAAACAGATCTATATCCAGTATTTAGGCCATTGGGTTTTACCTCCATGCAGCAGTAGTCCCTTCAAGGATTGCGCAGTCTAGTCCTGTAGATCTATTGGAGGAAGGAAGTTTCCAGTATTTCAGCTGGAAATCCTATGAGGGACCATATCCTCACATTGGATCTATTATTTCCATCACTCAGGAGCTGATTTGACACATCTAGCAGCAGGATATTGAGCCTCCCTCTCTGACAGCGCAGTTTTCTGAAGCTGTTGTTCATCCAACAACTATTTTCAGTGGAGGAGATTGGAGGAGCTAGAACTTGAGCTTTTAGCCCAAGGATATAGGGAAGGGATCAACCCTTCTTGCATAGATCTGATTGTGCACCAATGCAGCCAACATATCATCAGATCTAGCTTCAGATCTCCATACCCAATAGTATATATGTGAAGCCCTAAGAGGTTGGTTTTCTTAGATTGACAGATTTGAGAAATCCTTTCTGGGTTATCTTGGGTATCCATCATAGAGCCCGAATCTCTATTTTCAACATCATCGGAGCTCCCATTTTGCCTAGATATATCTTTCTATCTTTTAGGTAGTTACAGTCCCAACAGTTGTAGCAGGGACAACATAGTTTACCTTCCAGCAGTTCAGCAGTTACACAGTTCCTCTTGTGGGATCATTGCAGGGTCATTCTTATTTCTATGCATTATGATGTGTATATAGATTTATTGTTTACTTTTCTGCAGTTCTTATATTGTGTTTCAATATTACTACATTTTCCCTTTTGGGATATTACAGTGGTATCAGAGCATGATCTTTGGCTCAACTTGTGGACACTTCATCTTTTTCATCAAAATAAGAAGCATATAGATGAGATCTATCATGAAGGAGGATTGTAGTTTTGCCACTCCTCTCTTTATATCTATGCAAGATCTCTCCAAAGAGCTTGATCAAATGAAGAGGGAAAGGAAAAAGGAGGATCCAAGAAGAAGATTTGATGAGGAAGGTCCAATCACTTCCTATTAGCAAAAACAAAAACTGGAGAATCATAGATCTCCTTATAGATCTACTATGCCCACTTCCTTTGAAGAAGGTGAATGGTATAGAAATGAAGAAAGAAGAGAACCTGAGACTCATGAGACTCTCAGTCTGTATCTTGAAGAGTACAAAGCACAGTCTAGAGCATTCAAAGAGAGTCTAACTCTCCAACAGTTCTTCCAAATCAAAGAAGAAAGAGATCCTATAACAGCAATAGAAGAAAGAGGCACAATAGATTCTATTTGCCTACATTTGATGGATCTTCCTCAAGCACTGTTAAGGCTTGGAGGAAAGAGTTCGATACATTTTTCAAGCTACATCCTGTGGCTAAAAAAGACGCTGTCTAGATTGTAGCACTCCATCTCTAGGTGAAGCCAATGATTGGTGGTTTGGTCACATGGAGCATGCAAAAGTGAGTGAATATTCAGATTTCTTTCACAATTTGAGAAAGAAGTTTGATGTGATAAAACCAAAGATGTTTCACAAAGAGACATTTCCTAAGGAAACAAAGGAGGATGTCATTATTGTCACTCTGGACAAATGGTCACTACATTCACAACCAGCTGCAGAAGTACTTGCATCCGGAGAAGAGAAACTTGAAACTTTGAAAGATAGTCTTGAGCTCTTGGTACATAGAGTCCCATGCATGATTCAGGAGATGCATGAGGAAGAGGAGGTAGATTCCAGTGCTAGTATACTTGGAGAAGAGCAACCATCACTCTTAACAATAGTTGGAGACACCATTGTTCCGGTTGGATGAACTCTTGTGTCCTTGCAAGAGGTTCCCACACATTAGTTGATCCAAGGTATGCATACACTTTCATCACATATTGTTTCAGTAGATATTATTGAAACTTATGAGAACCTGCCATCAGGGCCAATGCATAACCAAGGGTTAGAACAAAATGCTGATTTGAAGCAGCAACATATCACAACGCAGAGGACCCTTGATCTAATCAAGGAGGAGATGAAGATTTGTCCCAGTTCATCATTGTTGAGATACATTCAACCCTTTGAGTTGAAGTGTAGAGTTTCAAAAGATGGGATGAGCATAATCTTATGTACAATGGCTGGCCATGAGTTCAACATTATGCCTTGCCATGAGACAACATGTTTACCACCATGTAGATCTAAAGCGTTGTCACTTAGTGATAGTGAAGGGGCCCCATTATTCTTGGAGCATTCTGAAGGTAGCTTCACTCATGAAGCAATGAAGGTAAGATGATAAATGGTAGACATCTTGAGATGAGGAATATTTTCTCCTTTCTAGATGACACTTTCTCAATGAGCATCTCACTACTTAAAGAGAAACTTCTACCTGCAGCATATCCAAAACCTCACTGGTTTTGGAGGGCCATTGATGAGAAGGAGGTCTCATTAAGAGATCCCATTGGAATTGCACTTCAACATTTCATGGAGTGAAAAGTTATTCATCAGTTCGAGGAGGATGGTATTCTACAAAGGGAGGATACCATATTTATGCAGTACATCATTCATCATCCACATTGGATGAGTGGGTGAGGATGATAAGCAAGGGGTTGCATGACCACTTGCAGATATATGACATGGCCTGCGCAAGAAGCTTGGTTACATTGGTTGCTCTTGGGTGAGTTTGGTCACTACCCAAAGGCTACTATTTCTTTGATTCATGCCTTAAAAAACACTCATGTAATGAAGAAGGAGGCATGGTTGCGCTAGTTGCTCTTGCGTGAGTATGGTTACCACCCAATAGCTCATATTCTTCTAATTCATGCCTTGTGTATCAATGATGAAATGCATCAAAAAAAGGCATGTTCATTTTGGTTTCCCTTGAGAGATTTTGGCCATCACATGACATCTCCTATGTCTATGTGTTTTGTATTGGGTAGAAATTGGCATGATGCTCTCATGATATGTATTAACAGTGTTTTCTTGTATTGGGCTGATGTGACATTCCACACGTCTATCAATATGTTTTTACTCCATGATGCACATGAGAAGGCGAGAAAACAACAATATCTCTTGTCACTTTGGTTGCTTTTGGGGGAGTTTGGATTTTTCATCTTACATTGGGGAGATGGAGGATGGAAACAAAGGGCCTTACTCTGGTAGTTAATGTTGGGAGAATATGGTTTGACATATTTGTCTACCCATATATCTCTATTTCTTCTTTTGCATTATGTTGGAATGATGCTTGGATCCAACAAGGCCAACAGGGCTAAGGATGAGAGCATGACAATGCTCAATCTAATTCATAAAGCATGGGATGAAAATATGTATTATGAGATGGAGCTCTTCCTTTATGGAAAGAGCCACTTTATTTTACGTATCTCATGTATTGATGATGATGTTGGACATCATATGGTTGTCACTTGGTACTTCATGGTGGAAGGAGGACATCTAACCATACAGTTGGAGGTCATTCTATGCATTTATGAGAGACAACTTTGGAACCAAACATACATGACACATTACAGCAAATGGAGGCGGCCTTCGTTATGTGGATGCCATTTGGAGGGAAATGGATGGCTTTGCATCTACTTTTGTAGTTGCTTGAGGACAAGAATTTTTTTACCGGGGAGGACTGTAATATTCCCAAATTTTCACATGATATTTGGAATATTAGAGTTCTTAATAAACTTAATTAATTAAGTAAATAAAAGGGTGGAGGGACCCACAAACCTCAAAGATGAATAAAATCCACTTTTAATGTGTGCATGTGGATATTATAGATCTAGATCTAAAATCATGGAGTAGTGGAGCAGCTCCATTAAAGGAGGTCATGTCTCATTTATGAGATAGATTATGGAGGATGAAACAGTCAAATAAGATCATGGATCTTAAATGAAAAATCATGAGGATATTTGATAAGGTCAACTGAGATCATAGTGCATTCAAAGAAGATCATAAAGCACTTATGATAATATAGTGGAGGAAGTGATACAATTAATGTACACATGATGGAGAGGGTGATCACCCCATGTGAACATGATGGAGGACATGGATAAACAACGCAGTCAAACATGGAGACTTATGTCCACATGTACAATGCAGTTTTGGAGTGGGCCTAGGCTATGGAAGGCTCATATCTATATAATGAAGGTGAAGGCACAATGGAAGGCATGATTTGGATTATTCATTTCTTGATCTGTTTAGATCTAGATTTGTCTTAGGAAATTTCTATGCATTCTTTGGTTTTTTAGCTAAGATTCCAGTTCTGTTTAGCACATGGTGTTCCCGAGCAGGAATCCCTCCTCTTTCATTGAGTATCTCTTGAAAGAGGGTTGTACTACATTCCTTATCAAGCATTTGTGCCATCTTCAGGAGGTTGTTTCTAGCATTCAACTAGGAAACCCGTGGAGGATTCATCCTACCACTTTGTTCTTCACATTCAGTCTTACAGGAGCAGCAGATTTATATCTGGAATTCAGGCCATTAGGTTTTACCTCCATGCAGTAGCAGTCCCTTCAAGGATTGTGCAGTCTAGTCCTGTAGATCTATTGGAGAAAGGAAGTTTCCAGTATTTCAGCTAGAAATCCTGTGAGGGATCATCTCCTCCCATTGGATCTATTATTTACATCACTCAGGAGTTGATTTGACACATCTAGCAGTAGGCTATTGAGCCTCCCTCTCTGTCAGTGCAGTTTTCTGAAGTTGTTGTTCATCCAAAAACTATTTTCATTGGAGGAGATTGGAGGAGCTAGATCTTGAGCTTTTAGCCCAAGGATCTAGGGAAGGGATCAATCCTTCTTGCATAGATCTAATTGTGCACCATTGCAGCCAGCATATCATTAGATCTAGCTTCAGATCTGCATGCCTAGAAGTATATATGTGAAGCCCTAAGAGGGTGGTTTTATTAGATTGACAGATCTAAGAAACCATTTCTAGGTTATCTTGGGTATCCATCATAGAGCCTGGATCTCTGTTTTAAGCATCATCGAAGCTCCCATTCTACCTAGATCTAAATTTCTATATTTCAGGCAGTTGCAGTCCCAACAGTTGTAGCAGGGACAACACAGTTTACCTTCTAACAGTTTAGTAGTTACGCAGTCCCTCTTGTGGGATCATTGCAGGGTCATTCCAGGCCATCCCTTTGGCTTGATTTTCTCATATTTTGAGCACTGTTGTACTTGATTTTTCACCTCCCATATAATAAAATGGCTCAACTATTTCTGTGCATTCTGATGTGTATATAGATTTATTGTTTACTTTTCTATAGTTCTTATATTTTGTTTCAGTATTACTGCATTTTCCCTTTTGCGATATTACATGCTGAACAATGACCCGTTGTGTACTCGACATTAGGTCAACATCTTGATTTTGTGGTTTTGGTTCCTCCTCCATTTCATCGATCTCATCAATTATTCAATCTATTGAGCAAGCTCCTGGTCCTACATCTATCCTCTCTCCTCCTCTGCTGGTGGTTGGTCATGTTATTTCACTTCAGCTTACTTCTATGATGTTTCTTCTGTTATTGCGCTTCACCTCTCTTCTTCCTTCTGCTTCTGCTTCTATTCTTATTCTTTCTTATGTTTTTCTTCTTCTAATATCCTCCGCTGCTCTTCTCTCTTCCTCCATTCTTCTCTCTGCATCCTATGTTTCGTATTTTCCTCTACTTCTAAAGTCACTTTCATAATAGTTGGATCCACTTTCATCTTGTGACTTCTTTCTCCCAGCCTTCAATGGCTGTTTCACCCAACATTTAACAATATCCTTTGTGCTCAAATAGTTGTTGGTGGCATATAAGTATGAGTCCATGAGTATTTTTGGATCGGGAAAATGGTACATAAGATGGTATTTTTTTGCCAGAAAAGTAGCAAGCTTCTTTCCACTGGCACTATTCAAAGTCATAGTCTTCACATCAATATGCAAAACAATCTAGCTGATGACATCTACACATGGGAAGGTCGAATATCTGCATGCAACCTTATGTAATCTCAACTTCTGAACACTGACATACACCCATCGGTCCTCTAGATATTCCTTGAACCTCTTTGTTGAAAAAGCTTCATTAACTTCCTGCCATGTTAGATATGACTCCTTTTTCACAAACAGTTGAGTGTCCGCATACATTGGAAATTTTACTGGCGTTTGCTCAACTGCTTCCCATGTACTTCTTTCTTTGGTATCTTTTGAAGTAGCTCCCTTGGGTTCCATGGTAACAATGACTGCTGAAGAGAAGTGCTCAATAAATATGATACTTATTGGAGGAAAAAGGAACTCATAGAAATAAAAACATTAGCTTTTGAAAATCAAATTCCACAAGATCAGGCAGAAAACACACGAACTGATGAGATATATTTCTAAATTTTCATGACCAAGTGAGGGACACTAGCTGAGGGAAATGCACATTGTGCAATACCAACAACCAAGGATGCAGCCCGAGGTTTGAGACTGTGCAGTGCACAGTTCAACCTGGGCAGTGACTGGGAGAGACTGCACATTGCGCAGTCTCAATGGTCAAGGTGGCAGAATGAGCCTTGGAACTGTGCAATGCATAGTTAGGCCAACATGTACTATGCATTCCACAGTCTTAGAGGCCAAGCTCTCAGCTTGATCCTTTGACTTGCATAATGCCCAGCTGGGCAAGTCAGTGCATGGCCAAGTGGAGTGGAGATCTGTCCGGTGAAGGTGTGGGAAACAAGAAGATCTAAGTGATAATGCAGGTTAAAGTGAATATCTAACTAAGTATGGATATGTTGGTGTGAATCAAGTGCAAAAACTCACGAAATAGAAGGAAAACCAAATATGTGAAGAGATTCATCGAAATGACGATCACCGGTGTGCAAAAACAAGAACACTGATGCGACACTTATGAAAGGAAAATGAAAAACTAAATCAACACTTATAAAATATAATATAAGCTAAAAATAATGAAGATAAACAAGAAAAAAACCTCTAATAGAAGCGAAACATCAAAAAGCGTTAGAAAAAGATGCAAAAGACGACAAAATCAAAACTCACTCGAAAAAGCGACATAAACTCCACCAAAGGCTCCTTGATCTCCTTGGGAATGATATATCTCCAAGATTGAATGTAAAAATGATATCTAGAGGTGCCAATTAAATATATTTGAGTGGATTAGGGTTTATAATGCACATGCCTAAAATCAAGGAAAAAGCGACACTTGGAGAAAATTTCTAAAAATAACAATTGTGCCACCTTCGAGAAACTAATAATGGATCCCTATTTTCTAGGGATGGTTTTTCGCTTTGTTTATTTTTTATTTTTTAGGAAAATTTCCATGCACACTGCCAAGGAAGATTGTGCAATTTTGGGGAACTGGGAAACTTCCCGTCTCAGTGCATTACGCAATTTCTGAGTTCAAGGGATGGATTACACAGTTTATAAGCTTAGCGTTGGGTTTCCATCCATGAATGCGTAGTTTTGAAGCTCAAGGCTGCGCTACCATTCTGGATTGTGTAGTTTCCATCATCAAGGTTGGATTTCCCTCATGGATTGCGCAGTTTTTGGAGGCAAGCCCAGAATTGTTGTAAGGCCAACTCAGAAGGTTAGCTTGTGACTCAAAAAGATTAGTTAAGTATCAAAACAAGAAAACACAAGCACATATGAAAATAATAAGTCTTGATCAAATCATGAATACTTGATGACAATACAAGATAAGATCCTATGAACAGAAGGGAAGGCTCAAAAATCAAAGCATATGCAAAATTTTGGAGGGTGGTTGTAGAAGCTACAACACCACCTTAAATAATGAAAAGGCAACCACGTTTTACCACTACCTCAAGGTATCCCCTGGATTTTAGGGTAAGAGACCCTCACGAAATTTGAACCTTGTCCAAAGTGAAAAAAATCCTTATTTTTCACTATTGAATCTAATATTATCAATTCCTTCTAAATGACATTAGTTAATTGATTTAATTAACATTTAAATCCATTTGTATAAAATATTCTAAATATAATTTCAAAATAACATTATTTTAAATATAATTTTAGTTTGAAGTAACACTTTAGTACAGATTCCAAAACAATATGAATATATAAAGCAGGAAGCATGGTTACGTGGTTTAAGAAAAATGTCACTTTAATAAGTCAAACTCACTTGCAAAAACTTGTCATTGCAGAAAACCACCAAATTATAAAAGGATTAGGGCTTAGGTCAAAGTTTTGCAAACATCAAGGAAATAACATAATTGATTTTTTGTTGGAGTTAATGCTTACATTCTATATTTGAGAAGTTGGCTTGTGATGGTTGAGAAATTATCTCAACCTCTCTCTCTAAATTAGGAATAAGTTGGATCTCAGAAACTCTATTTAATAGAGTAATCTGAATGTAATCAGTGTATGAGTGTGTTTACACATACACCATTTGTGTATATATATGAGTGTTTTTAGTAATTGAGTGCTTTTCAGTAGTTTTTATCATGGTATCAGAGCACAGGATCAGAGGCCTGTGTGTTGTGAGTCTAAGTCCTTGGAGAAGAGGAGTGCAAATTGATTTCCTATGTTGAATTCTCACAGTTTGCAACATCACTGGATGAGGATGAAGCTTTCTCTCGCGGGGTAAGCAATTCTCAGACAACATAATTTGTTATTTCGCTTTCACTGATAGGCAACTAATTATTGATATAAAAGGAATCATCTTTAGGATGTCACCTGAGACAATGAATTCTTGGGATTCGTATGCGCCTTCCCCTCCTTCGATTTATGGGTAGAACAGATCCTTCGGATCTACCCTTGAGTTTGTGTGGGCATCAGATGGAGAATATGTTGTTCAGGAAAGCACTTCCAAGATTAAAATTTTCAGTAAAACATTTCAGGAGAGAAAAAGTATTATGCCAATATTTTCAGCTGAGTCAATCTATGGTGGAGCATTATTGGCGATATGTTCCAATCATTTTGTTTGCTTTTATGATTGGGCTGAATGTCGTGTAATTCGGTGAATTGATGTTAGTGTGAAAAACATCTGTTGGGTTGACAACAGAAATCTTCTTGCAATCACAAGTGACAACTCCTTCTATATTTTGAAGTACAATCGGGAGGTTGTTTCTACGTATTTGTATAGTGGCAAGACAATTGATGAGCAGGGAGTTGAAGATGCATTTGAACTTGTCCATGAGACCAGAGACCAGAAGTTTTGCAGGTCAGTTTTGATAATATTGGGTTCATAAACATGCACAACACGGATTGTTGGAGTGATGATATTCTCGTGCTCAGAGTATTTGGTTGATCTGACGTATTGAAATTTTTGTGTGGTTTAGTAGTATTATTATTTGTAAATTAAGTGAGGATGAATTTTCAAACTAGATAAGAAGGTCATGATGTAATAGTTGAATCTAGATACATTTTGTATTTATACGACTCTTCTATACAACTAGCGAATACAACGGTTTGCACCCAATAACAAGGAAAGAATAAACAAAATGGAGAATAAAGACAGGTAGAAAAGAAGGTAAACGCTCAATTTAACGTTACAAGAAAAATATTTGACCTTAGCTGCAAATAAATGGTTCTCTAAGTCCATGAATACAAAATTTTAAAATGTTATAATATTATACTTTAATAACAAATATTAAAATTCCTCATAGTACGTATACATGGTTTTCTAGGTCCACGAATACAAAAAGTTGTAGATAAGAGAAAATCCCTCATAGCACAAGTTGTAGAGAAGAAAGGTGAGTAGCAACATGCCATCATGAAGGAATTAAATTTCAATATAGTATTGAAGATTATGGGTTTATCATACTTGAGGATTAAAATTCTACTTTAAACCATCATGCAACCCCATTCAACTAAATGAAGACTAGGTTGAAATTTGAAAAATAGTTTTTTTTCAATTATCTAAATTATAATGATTAACACTCTTGTTTTTCTTTTTAGTAATTATGAATAAGTATTATTTCATTGAAATTCAAACCTGTCACATTTTTTTTTCAATTCTATACATTATGAATAACATTTTTTTTTAATAACTATAATTAAATGCTATAAATTTGTCAATAACATTTGTTGGGATTAACTCACATCTAATTTCCTAAATAACATATTATAAACAATTTTATTTTTATATTTTAATAATAAAATATTAATATAAAATTAATTAAAAAAGCATTCCACATTGTTTATTCCCCCCCCCCTCCACACACACACACACATATATATAATACATAAATAAAAACTATTATAGCAAATATTTCCAAACACACAAAAGGTCAACAACATAACATAAACAATATTATAACGATAACCTCATAACAATTGTATAACATCCTTGAAATAATAGGTTTAAGAAAAGACAAGGCTACGTGATCATGAAAGTAAAAATATGGTGGTTGAATGGGACTATCCTCAAAGAATTTCCCCATGATTAAGGTAAAAAAGTGAAAACAATAATCCATGGATGTAAAGTGTTTCTAGGTGGATGGCACCTTACCTCCTTATCTTTATGATAACTTTGGATGGGGTAATTTTTGTTGATCCCAAGGGTTGTATGGACATTGGGGGATCCATTTTTCAGTCGTGGTGAATCGAGCTACTATCTATGGGATCTCATCCCCTAACACTCCCCTGTGTGATAATTTACTAATTTTCGTTGTGTGGTGGTTGTGAATAACCCTTTGATCTGTTTTTATTAATATATCTCTTTTTGTGCTTGGGAATATGGAGCATGCCATTGACACATTGGATGTAGATATTACATTACAGGAATCCTTTATTCACGCCACCATAGATGATGAGTGATATTTTTCACATTGTACACATGCCACAGATGGAGTGAATCATCCTTTACCTCAACCGTATACATTTCTTTCTGATCGGAGGCCACATGTTCCCCCATCATATGACAAGAACACTTGGCTACAATAACAATCCACATGATTTTTGGGTCTGAGAAGGCACATAAAAAAAAATGTCAAAATCACTTCTAAGGCTATGATGCTTTATGGGACTGTTTGGTAAGTTTACAAAATGAGGCTATTGTTGGGCAGTGGGTGTTTGCTGGTGCACAAGATATGGACATGACAGATTTGGTTTTTGCACAATGGTCACCTATTTTGGGATATACTCCAAAGGTGGAAAAACTGATGAACTCATGGTATAACTTCCAATTTTTAAATAGGGATGACTCCTACTGCATATTGAATATCCCTTGGGTACAAGGGCGTAGTTTTTTTCAGTTAAGCTGATGGTATGTGGGATTTAACCCCCTCTTGGACACGCTGAGGAATAATTTGGTTTGGGTCAAACTCCCTGGTTTTCCCATGGAGTTCTGGACCTGCCAAGTGATGACAAAGATCGGGAACACATTCAATTGTTTCATCTATATAGATCCTTGTACTTTGGGAGTTCGGGAAAAATGGGCTGCATGGATATTGGTTAAGGTAAATTTTGCAGAGGGGATTTTTGATAACATCAACTTGGATTGGGATTTGATTCAGATCTAGCAAAGGCTAGATTACTAGGGCATCCCTTTCATATGTCTTCTATGTCATCATACAGGACACGTTCTGGAGTAGTGTCTGCGAGTATTTTATGGATCGAATGGAGCTCATCATAACAGGCATAGAACTAAATTTGGTGGTAGATATTCCTATAACCATGTTCATTCCAAGTCTGAAAAAGGTAATATTGTTTCTTCTGAGGATCCTTCTTTATTTTGATACAATAATTTTTCTGGGCACTCTTGCTTTCCTCCTTCCTCGCCTACCCCATTTCCTATTGAATATTCGAGGATGGAATTTTCTCGTGACCTTAGTTGTCATTTCCATCCATCTTATGGGAAAATACATGATGGTACTGCTATACCCATAGAGGTTCCCTCCCATTCGAGCTCTCTCGGGTCCTCTGTACCTCTCCCCCTCTGGAAATCTCTGAGATCCCAACGTATAAGGCTTTGAGGGATTCCCCCCTTTCTTCCTTTGGATCTAGACCTTTGATATCGTTATCCCATAATCTTACCCCTTCCCTTGCGATGGACCCTCTTCGGCCTTCCTCCCCTCATAACGCGGTCGCTAGCGACCTCGACCTTTTGATGTTGAATCCTGTGATGGACCTCTCCTCCCTTACTATACAAAAAGGCAAGGGACACCCTTCCTTTCCTGTCATCATCCCTGAATCCACCATAAACATCACTATTGATTGACCGGGGGGGTAAGGGTAGCCGACATTTTCGCGAAAAATCAGTGGAAGACCCCTTATGTTAAATGAATTTGCTGATTTGCACGATGTCTGTATCATTGAATCCTTTGAATCAATGGTTCTTAGATTAGTTTTTCCATTTAATAATTTTTCCCAATTAGTATACTTTCTCTCAACATGCATGGCTTTGGGGACGCTGTTAAAAAAATGTCCCTTCGACACCTTTTCTTCTCTATCTGTCCTTTTATCATTCTCATTCAGGAGATGATGGCCAACTCTGGGAAAAATATTTCATATTTTCATTCCATCTATATGAATTGGTATATGGTTGTTGTTTGTTCTTGTGGGATGTCAGGTGGCCTCACTACCTTATGGGACCCAAATTGGGAAAATATGAAAGGCCATAAAATTTTTGCTGGTATTATGCTTACAAGTAATTTTCGTGGTATGGTTGAACG
The DNA here is from genome assembly GCA_034641835.2 of Pinus albicaulis. Classification (NCBI taxonomy): domain Eukaryota; kingdom Viridiplantae; phylum Streptophyta; class Pinopsida; order Pinales; family Pinaceae; genus Pinus; species Pinus albicaulis. The sequence goes on along the minus strand of CM076571.1, from coordinate 290,582,390 downwards.
GATTCACATATGGAACTTATTTTCTCCATAAAATGGGAGAAGGTCCTTCTAGGACCATGTGGAAGCTTCTGACATATTGAAGATCAGGCCACTTATTATAGTTGGGGAATATAATTCCATTTTATCCCAGGAGGAGTGTTGGGGTTTTCGGTGTAGAGGTGACCCACTTGCTAACCGATTACTATCGATTTTCGAAGAAAACCATTTTGTATATATTTTTCCTGCTCCTATGGTGCCTACATGGAGAAATGGAAGAAGTGGAGTGGAGTACATTGGTGAGAGGTTAGATATATTTATGGTTCATGATAATTTGATTGAAATATTTGGAAATTTGGCGTCTTGGGTGGAAAGGGAATTCATTTTAGACGAATGCCATATTGTGCTACAATGGTGAACGAAATTGGCTCGAAAAGGTATACCTTTTAAATTAATAGAATATGGCTCTGGGATGAAGACTTTAAATTTTTTCTTATGACTACTTGGAAATAATTTGTTTTAAAATTGGGGTTGTCGATTATTGATAATATATCTCTTAAATTAAATTCTTTAAAGGGCCAGGTCCATATATGGGAGCGACATAAAAAGAAAAAAATGTACAGGGATATGAAGGTTCTCATTGGAGAAATCGAGAGGATTAGGGACAATTTGGCACATACAACACCTACTCTGCAAGTTATGGAATGAATGAAAGAATTGGAAGAGAGGAAAAGACACATGCTTCAGATACAAGAATCTACATGGAGATTAAAAAGTAGGGATTTATGGATCAAAGAAGGGGACATAAATACAAAAATATTTCACCATTTTGCATGCCACAGGAAGAATATAAACATTATTTTTCATATCAAGGGGGTTTCCTAGAACTATGTTTATTCCACTAAAGACATCCAGAGCGAAGTTGTATAGTTCTTTAAGAACCACGACATCCAGAACGAAGTTGTATAGTTCTTTAAGAACCACTTCAAAGCTAGAGGAGATGTAAATATTGAAGATCAACTTTGGGGGGCAAAGGAATATCCTTTGATGTTCAATGATGAAACAAATGAAGCAATATATAAACCAATGTCTATTGATGAAATACATTCGGTGTTGAAGTCTTTTGCTAAAGATAAATGCCCAAGCCCGGATGGATGGACGGTGGAATTTTTTTTACATTTCTTCGACCTTATGTGATAGGAGCTACTGGAGATGGTAAAGGAATCAAGGATCACGGGGCACGTTTCTGGTTCCATAAATTCAAATTTCATTTCCCTCATCCCAAAGGTATCAAATCGATCCTCCTTTATATATTTCATACCGATATCTCTATGCAATACTACTTATAAGCTTATCTCAAAGATCATTGTGGAACACATCAAGGGGATTTTATCGGTTCACATATCCAGGGAGAAGTTTGGTTTTCTCCACAACAGGTCAATAAATGATGGAATTTCCATAGCTCAAGAGTGCATACACTCCGTACATTCAAAGAAATTGGATGTGGTAGTTATGAAGGTCGATCTATAGAAGGCATATGACTACGTCGATTAGTATTTCCTCGGGATAGTCCTCCTGAAGATTGGGTTAGATATACATAATGTGGAGTGGATTATGGCGTGCGTGACAAGGGAATGCTTTTATATTATTATAAATAGATACCCCACAAATTTCTTTCAGGTCGGTCGAGGACTAAGGCAGGGGTGCTCTCTCTCGCCCCTAATTTTCATTCTTCTTGTGGATGGAATTAGTTAGAAGATAAACGTGGCAAAAAATTTGGGGAATTTATGTGGTTTGAGAATGACACATGAGGTTAGTATTTCCCACTTATTTTTCATTGATGAAATTATTACTTTCGTGATGATATCTAGGGTAAAATGGATGATATTACACAAAATTTTCCACTATTATAATGAGGCCTCAAGATTACTAGCAAATGGTCAAAAGTTCAACCTTCTATTCTCAAGCGGAGACCAATTGGAGATAGACTATATCATTGGAATTTTTAGTGTGAGAACCAAGACACTTAAGGAGTTATTTAATTATCTGGGCTTTAGACTAAAGCCAAACAATTACAAGTATGGGGATTGGGCATGGTTGTTGACAAAGTTCTAAAATAAAATTAAGTTTTGGACACATCGTTGGCTTTCTCTTGGTAGTAGACACACTCTGGTCCAAGCCGTCCTGTAACAATTGTCTACATATTGGGTGAATTTATTTGTGCTTCCATCACATATTATTACTAAGATACATTCTATATTATCCCATTTATTATGGTCTGGCTTCGATATGGTGCAAAATTCCATTTGGTCAAATGGGAACTATTTCTAGACCAAAGGAATTTGGAGGTTGGGGAATATTTAACACCAAAATTTTTGGATGGTCACTGCTTGTAAATTCTATATGGTGGGATTTATTTGGTGTTGGCATATGGGCGGGATTATTAAGTCAAAATATCATAAGAGAAAATCCTTCTTTGACTGACTCAGAATTGGTGAGATTGGTAAAAGGAGGGTTCATACATTTCGCTGAGCTTTCAAAACATCAAGCACTAGTTTTTGCATAGATTGAAATGGTTGCTTGTTAAGGGTAATAAGATCATTATTGGTCGGGACCATATAATGGGTGTAGGTAATGTGACACACCTTTCTGAAGACACTATCGTGGCGCTACATCACATGGGTCTATTCTTCTTGGAACAAGTGGTCAGTACATGGAACAATTTTCATTTGATTTGGAAATCAGATAAAGAGATTGGCTTACATGGAGATAGAGCCCTTGAATGGAATGGATACATCCATGATCTCATATGGGTTGGTTTATGAAAAAAAACAAGGGGGGACTCACTGGTAGGGGTTGAAATAATCCAAAAAGGCTTCGTTGTTGTAGCTAATAACTATAGGTACATTATGAGTATTATATACAATTCTACTACTCCCCCATGGTCTCTTATTATATGGAAGCAACATGTTCCTCTGAAAATAATCTTATTCATTTGGATGGTTTGGAAAAATAAGATTCTAACATGGGATAATCTTAACAAGCAAGGTTACCATGGCCCTAGATGGTGCCCCCTATGCAGTGTCGCAAGTGAGTCAGTTTCACATTTTTTTCTCAATTTTAATTTCACTCTTCAGATATGGTCGTAGATTATCTCTTATTGTAGGATTCCTTATAGGTAATTCATCTTTGTTGAACTCTGTTTATGATGGTGGACATCCAAAAATATATCACACAGATACATACCTTTGTTTTTCATATGGGAAACTTGGAGGGCGTGGAACAATCGTATATTTGAAGGGATCCAAATCAACTATCTTCGTATATACTCCAAAATTATCACCTGGCTATAAGAATAAGAACCTCAACCCTTGGTCACAAAGGAACTTTCATCAAGATATGTGCCTCCACAAATTTTCTTTTCGGTAGGATTCTTCGAGGGCGTTGCCCAGTGGGGACAATGTTGATGAGGTGTCTGGCTTAGAATCACTGAAAGAGAACACTACATGCTACATTAGCATGGTGGGGCAGGTTCAAACTCCAGGATGGAAACACTGGCTTTATGTGGGCTTCTCTAGTTTGCGAGGGAGAAATATCTAGATATCATCTACGTCTACGACGATTCAAAGACTCTTATTGATGGTATTTTGGGTTTCTATACCTTTGATCCACCAGATCTCCGGGGATGGATGGATCGTATCAAGACTATTATTAGATATTTTCATATTTTTTACATACAACATGTTTACAGGGAAGCAAACAAGACTGCAGATACTCTTTCCAATGTTGGACTTACAGTTTCTGAAAGCACCATGAGGTTCTACTACTACGTGGATGGCACAATTTTAGAAGAGGGCCTCATTGACTTTCCATAGTGGCACTTGTTTTTGGAGACTTTTTGTGTGCTTTATAACGTTTGGTGAAAATATTTTCCTCCCAATTTATTATGAGTTTAATATATGGACTTATTTATGATGAAATGTTACAGTTTTTTGAATTTTTGTAGCTTCCTTTGTATGTCTGACTTGATAGTGCACATTTTGTAAAGGGGATTTTCGATGAAATATTTGTTTGATGATAGATAAATGTTGATCTTTCATTATCGAACCATATTTACTGGTATATCTTTCTTTCTAATATAATTGGTATTTTTTTCTTCTAAACAAAAAAAAATGTCTCCCCAAAAGCAATGCAAGTCTCTTAATTTGATAAAAAAACAGAGAATTGTGTAGATCAAGAAAATGCAGTTAATATTATTTGCGAAAAATAATTAAATATAAATAATAAAAATAACCATCACTAAAATATACATAATAAAAACAATTATCACCTAAAAATAAAATTAATATATTAAATATTACTTATAAAAATTAATTAAATATAAATAAATAAACAAAATTTACTTATAACAAAAATATATATTATTTAATAATCAAATTATATATATATATATATATATATATATATATATATATATATATATATATATATATTTATAATTATAATATTAAATTACTAATTATAAAATAAAAGAACTTCAATTTACAAATTAAAATATATACCATTAATTTTAACTTAAAGTAATAAAAAAATTCTTAATGCACCCGATAAAAAGCATCTACTTATGAAATAAAATAGTATGATATTGTAAATTTTGTATAGAAATAGTTTTATTATTTATACATAATTTTTATTATATATAAAGTTAAATAGGGGTTTGTTTTAAGAGGAGTAGGATTCGCAGATTTTTGTAAATTTTAATATTGTATGAGAAAAATTTTATTCTATAATTAAATAAAAAAATTTATTATATATTTATAGCTTTATATATTAATTTAATGTTTATAAATTCCATAATAGATTAAGGGAACCAACTAAATTGGTAATCCTTGTGTTATGAAGTATTATATAAATTATAAGATTCATGGTTCAAATCTTCATGGGTGTTTATCTCACAAAAAAAAAATTGTATTATGAAGTATTACGTAAATTAAAAAATTCAAGGTCCAAATCTTTATGGGTGTTTACCTCACAAAAATAAAATGTTTAATTCAATTATAACTTTAAAATAGGCGCAATCTAACTTTCCAAATCAATTTTGTTGTAAATTCAATAAGAAATTATTGTAATTGTAAGTTTGAGTTATTATTTTGTGCCCCAAAAGTTTTATAAGGTATTAAATATAACCAAAACTCACCATCTTAAAAAAAAATTAATGAAAAAACAAAGATATCTAATAATTAAACCACACACTTGAAAATTAGATTATTATTATTTATAATTAAATAATATATTTTTTTAAACATTTCTTTCTTTAGTTTTTTACATTTTTTTCAAAAATAAAAATTCATATAGTCTATATGAGAAATATATTTATAAAGTATTGAATATAAACACAACTCACAGTTTCACTCAAATTTTAAGTTTATCATGTCACTAAAAGAAATTGAACTTAGATGAGAAGGATTCCAATCATTCTTCCCAACCACCCGAAGAAATTGAACTTAGATGAGAAGGATTCCAATCATTCTTCCCAACCACCCGAGATAAAACTAATTAAATTTCTTTAATTAAGCTGTAAAGCGTTCTTATTTGAAAACAACTTTCCTAAATTGCTAGTGTACCATTGTAAACCATTGATTTTGATGTTAGACGATTGAGATAATGTCTAAGTTAGAATTAAATATTGTTATTATTAATTAGTTAGAAAGAAAAACCATTTTAGAAACAATCTACTTCATCTTGCCTCGGTTATATGACTGAATATCGGTTACTAATGCACTGGCTCGACCGTCATGATTATTATAGATTTCGGTTGAATGAAATTAGCCGGACTATACAATATTTTCGTTACAATTGTATCTCTGACCGCCCGTCCACCAAGGGAATATCATTTATAAATGATTTTCTCCTTTAGCGAATATGATTTATAAATTCTTTGCTCCTTTAGTTTACATAGAGACGACCAGTGCAAATGGCAGACACGATGGCTTCAAAGGGAACACTATTCACACTGTTAATGGTGGTGTTTACAGCAGAGAGGATCATGGCACATATTCCAATCTCTCCAAGATACGATGGGTTTGTGTACAAAAATCGTCTACGTGTGAATTTAGTGTTGGTGTAGGCATTCTATGACTCCCTCTGTCCAGACAGCAGGGACTCATGGTGGCCATTGAAGAAGATCCTCTGCTTCACAATCAAGGTAAGGTTTTTTATTTTTATTCACTATTAATATCATATCATAGTAAAAAAGGTAGATTATATGTAATTTCTTAAATACTCAAGTGAAGTTAAGTTATATGCAGAATTCATATGGTCAGGGACATCTTGCCCTGGAAGATCAAGCTGTGGCGGTGAGGATTTTGGTTTATCGTTCTGGGGTATCAGGACACTGTGTTAGATGAAAGTGGGAGGCATTATTTTCAAAACTGTTACATTGAGGGCGCTATCGATTTTGTATGCGGAAATGGAAGATCTATTTATGAGGTAAAGTTTAAACCAAATAAAAATACAATCACCGACAGACATTATTTTTATTTCTCATATGGAAGTTGATAATTAACAATAGAATTTTTTTATTTGTCGATTGCAGAGCTGCAGTTTGCATTGCATTCCTATAGATAACGAGGCATTTCCATCTCAGAAGAGATATTTTCTATCAGACAACACAGGCTTCGTTTTTCTGCACTACATGTTGATAGGAAAGGAATCATTGTTCTTGAGATGAGTTCCTATAAAAAAAAAGAAAAAAAAATTGTTGAATTTGAAAATAATAATGTTAATCATAAGACCCAAACGAAACAACATAAATAAATTAAATTTAGCATCACTAACTAGAAATTATGAGAGAGCAGAAACGCACAGGAATAACACACATTAATAATTTCTATATTACAATAATCAGAGATACATCAAATATATATAGTTGAACTAATGCTAATCTTAGAGAGAGAAGTTGAGAGAATCTCTGAACTTCCTCAACAACCCAATCCAAACTAAGTAAGCACAATAATGAAGGCATTATCTCAAACACCCCCCCTTACTGCCTACATTACAGAAATGGAGAACACACTAATTTAATACAAACATTTGTCTGCCCTGGTCTTCATTAACATTTGTACCCACTCTGAGATCTCATAGAAAACGCTCTTTTCTCCACCATTTTCGAGCTACCATTCAACCCATTTAAAATACATTTGTTTCTCACCAGCAATAATGAACTTTGCAAGATCAACAGTATTGACAACTCGGCTCATCGGGGCTTTCGCGATAAGAGCTAACAAGTGATGAACCATCCTATGGACCAATCACCATCTGTCGGATATTTCGCTTTCAGCTATCCATCAGTGGCTAGGCAAATGGTCTGAATACTGAATGTGTTCAAGAGCTAATCTAACAACTTGACCTGCTTCACACTGATACCTGTAACCTGTAACTGATGCTCTTGGCTCGTAGCACAACAATATCAGCATATAACAAACCCACACAATCAAATTAGCCAATTGTTCTCTCGTCCCTGTAGAACGTAGAGAACGAATAATTTAAATAATGCTAATTTGTTCAATAATTGGTTCTCTCCTACACAACTCTCATAGCAATAAATATAAGACTTAAACTCCACACTATATTCCACACACTTGCAAATCACAAAACATGCTTTAGAAAAGATTAAGAGATGGATCAGGAGGTTCATCCTCACTTGAATAATCTTCAAATATTGCATCGGGTGAATCGTCTGAAAATGTTGCATAGGCTGATTTTTTCAATTGTCCATTTAAAATATCTCGAGCCCGAATTTTGCAATTGAATGTTGTATGTCCATATTTATGACAATAGAAACATTCAGTCTTACTTTTATTCACCCTTCCTTTGGAATATAGTGCAAGTTCATTATGTGAACTAGCCTCTGGGGCACCTGTCCTCTTTTCTTCTGCCATAAGAGCTGCTATCATTTCATCAAGTGATTGATGTGGCATTTGACTTAGAGTAAATATGACATTATCATATTTTGAAGACAAACTATTTAATAAGATTGCCTTTGCATCATCATCATCTACTTTAGAATTAATTTTTGACAACTGTCTCATCAAAGCTCTTAACTCATTTATGTGTGTTGACAATGATGTCTCACTCTCCATTTGGAGTTTAAACAATTGTAACTTTAAGAAAAATTTTGCATTAACAGCTTTTGCCCCAAATACCTTATTCATTTCTTCCCATATTGCTGCAGAAGACTTCTTTAAGTCAATAAGATGTAGCTGGGAATCTGCAAGTGATAGTCCAAGGATAGACTTGGCTCTTTCCTCTCTTTTTTCCCATGTAATTAACTGTTGAGCATCTGTAGGTGCTATTTCTGAGCCCTCTACAATATTCCATAAATTTCTACTCATCATTTGCAACTGAACTTTTACCTTCCAAGTGTAGAAATTAAAGCCATTAAACTTTTCTAATACAATAGGCTGCTCCATGTTAAAAAGAAAAAAAAACTGATTTTCAAACTCTGCAAATCTAAAACAGGTTGCAATTAAACTGAATAAAAATGTAAATTTATTTGAGGCAAACCAATCTGGCAGAAATCGGCAAACACCAGCTCGAGCGATTGATTGATTCCACTCCAGCTAAGCGTATGTTCTGAATGCGAATCGGAAGAAAGGTCTTAAAATTGGGTCATCACAATGGCTGACGCCGTCCTATCACAACGCTGACGCTGACGCCGTCCTATCACAACGCAGGGGATTTTATACATTAATGCCGCTCGAAAATATCAGAGATTTGATGGTGCTCTTCATGCCATGATGCGAGGCTGCTGCAATGGATATCAACTATTCTGAATGCCGCTCTTCAGCTATGACGCGAGGCTGCTGCAATGGATATCATATGAACGCGAGGCTGCTGCAATTTCTCTTTTGGGAAGAAACTGTCGTTACCTAGAATAAGCCATTGCTCAAACAATGCAGATCTGAAGTCACTCCAGGTCCCTCTGATACCAAACTAGAAATTATGAGAGAACAGAAACGCATAGGAATAACACACATTAATAATATCTATATTACAATAATCAGAGATACATCAAATATATATAGTTGAACTAATGCTAATCTTAGAGAGAGAAGTTGAGAGAATCTCTCAACTTCCTCAACAACCCAATCCAAACTAAGTAAACACAATAATGAAGGCATTATCTCAAACATCACTCTCAAACTTCAAAAAGCTCGAAGCATATAAACCGTCAGAAAACCATCACCCCCCCTAAATAAAGCCATGCTCCATTCCTTAGCATTTATAAATATGAAAGAAAATTAATGCATAAAGGAGAAAAAATCAAACATTTCTTCTCATTTTAAAGATATATTTAAAAATAAAAAATTTAACATTTATAAAAAAAAATAAAAAATTATTAAGATTAAAAATTTATGTCACTTTTTTGCTACACATTTATAAACAACAAGATTGTTTTTATGAGATTTCCCTGAAATCTAGCGAGTTATTGATCTCACATAAACAACAAGGTTGTTTTTATGAGATTTCCCTCGAAAATTATTGATCTCACATATCTATTGAAAAATATCATTTTTTTTTTCATATTTATAAATAACGAGTTTATTTTCATCGGAGTTGTGTAGAATCTAGTAAAAAATTATTAATCTCACAGATTTATTTAAAAGTATTAAACATTTCTTTACATTTTAAAAGTTTTTTAATTCAAACTTTATAAACACAAGATTCAAAACATTTAAAACAATACGTCACTCCAAAATGAAAAGAATAATACCCTTCTAGCAAATTCCTAATATATGAGATTGAAATAATAATACGCTTCTCACAACTCCCTTTCTAAAACCAATTAAAATAATACCCCATTATAAGTACAACACTTTGATAGTTCACCTATGTCTAAACTTTCTATCATAACAATTCACGATTATCAGTTAAAGAAAATAGACCTAATAGAGAGATTGGATCTTCTTGGCATCACATTCACTCTATATCTAAACCCAATTGAAATAAATTTTATTCTTATTACAACACAATAACATTTCAATCATGTATAAGCCATTGGTTAGTACAAATGTTAGGGATCTAGAGAAGGTGAAACCAGAAGAGTTGCATGGTCGCATGAACTCAGTTTTACGGAGGCCGCACCGTGTATAATTTTATTTATACATTAAAATAATATATTAAAATAATTAAAAATATAAAATTTAATTAAAAAGTTTATATTTTATTTTAAATATGTTTATTTTAAAAGTTTATATTTTATTTTATATTTAATGGTAATGAAAAAAAATATAGCACTTATAAATATATTTTATGTTCACCTAGGTTTACGTGATAAAATTGTAATAGTTTCATTTAAGTTTAATATCATTAGAGCTCTAATCTCTCTAGATGGACCATTACAAAATTTTGGTTTCAAAATAAGGAGTGGTTATATTATGATGTGGGTATCTCTTCCTTAGTTTGTTTCCTCTTTTATCTTAAAATTTGGTTTTAAATGTTTAAGTTACATTGAGTGGAGGCCTCCCAACCGTTTTCACTACAAGCTGATATATGAAGATTTTAGGACCAATGCTTTCCCAACTTGCTATGAGCACAAGAGGGTGAAACCTCTCAACCAATGTACAATAAATGATTAGGGTTACAAATAAATAATAATCATAGTTAAGTATGATATTATTATTTTTTGTATTGTTGAAATATATATTAATTAAATGAAAATATGTACAATAAACGATTAGACTTACAAATAATTCATAATTATAGTTAAATATGATATTATTATTTTTTGTATTGTTGAAATATATATTAATTAAATGAAAATATGAAAATTAATTGTATTTTTGATGATATATGAAGAATTTAGGACCAATGCCTTGCTATAAGCACAATAGCCTCTATCCAGCGAAGCCTGTGAACCAATGTACAATAAATGTTTAGGCTTACAAATAATTCATAATTATAGTTTAGTATGATATTATTATTTTTTGCATTGTTGAAATATATATTAATTAAATGAAATATGAAAACTAATTGTATTTTTGATATTCTCATGGTATTTTAAATATTTATATGTATTTGTGATATATTTTTTATATTGTTGAAATATATATTAATTAAATGAAATATGAAAACTAATTTTATTTTTGATATTCTCATGGTATTTTAAATATTTATATAAATATTTATATATATTTGTGATATATTTTTTAAAAGTATTTATATTTTTCAAGTATATTATTCTTGTTGAATAGCCCAATCATGTTGTTCACATTGCCTAATTGTTCACTTTGTATAATTGTAGCTATTCTAGCTATTCTATATGATTCATGTGAGAGCATTTTCTCTATACTACTCTTTTCTATGTGATTGCAAGCAACGTTTCCTTTGCAACATATGATGCAATTACTAATTTATTAAATATTTAAAATTATATAATATATTATTTTAAAAATTTGATATTAATAAAAATCATGAGATTGAACTTCTATAATAATGTGAAGTTAAAATGGCTTCACCTTTATAACATTTACACAAATATTTTGTTTTTATTGGTTTATTTAACATATTTTGATGGATTCCATGTGAGGAATAACATATTTTTGTTTTTAATAGAGTATTTGCAAATCATCACATTAAAATCTATCATGTCAACGTATAAGAATTAAGTGACTTGAATCTTTTATATATATATATATATATATATATATATATATATATATATATATCACCTCTTACTTTTTTATATGCATATATTTTCCTTTATTATATTACAATTTTAAATCTCTCATATAATAACAATATTGAGACGCTGGTAGATATATTAATGTTATAGCATCATTTCTCACCTTCATATGATTCATGATTGCTTTTATGGCTTTGGGCACCCATTCCTACAGACTTGGACAAAATTCACTAAAAAACAATGTTAAAATCCCCATACGCGGTTATGCCCAGACTTTTCCGCGTGTATACGCGAGTCCACATGTACTTTTCCGCGTATGCCATTAAAATAATTAAAAAATATATAAAAATTCCCTATTTTCGGGCTGGGTTGATGGTTACTCTGGTAGTTCAACCACCCCAGCACGTGGCCAACTGTTTCCAACTGTTGAAACTACTTTGAGGGAGTATAAAAGCCCCTCATGTACATGGCCTAAGGGAGAGAGAGAATTATTGATATTATACTCTGTTGGTATTCCCTATCCAAGTCTGATTCCCCGTGCCTCCTGCACTTTCCCAGTTCATTACAGGAAACCCTTGTTTCCTGGAGATGCTCATCTCCCTATATGTCATCTCGTATGCACCAGTTTGGAAGGAATCTTAGCGAGGCAAGGGCGGGACGGATCCGGATGACGGTCTGCTCGAAGATCGTGGAAGGATTTAGGTGATCTCTCCACTTGTTATTTTTGTACATGCTATTTATAATACAGAAGAACCATCTTGTTCCCGAAATATACGTGTTAGTGTCCGCTTGCATATATGAGAGTATTGTTATTTAAGCATTTATTATGGTTTATCTAATGTTTCATATGGATTTCACTAACATTTAGAGTAGATATATGTTGTACAACCAGTTCTTCATGCTTGTTTCTTCTTGTCTTTCAGGTTAAGAAGGAAGGACGGTTGCTGGGGGTTTGGACCCCGCAGGATCTGATTCAACCGTAGGACCTACGGGTAAGTTCCTCGATCTGCTCTATTTAGTTTTTCATGAACATGTATGGTTGTGTGAGTCCTTCTTAAGTAGCATGCCCCGCTCTGTGGAGGTTGTAACCCAACGAACCTCTAGGGTGATTTTCCCCGAAACAGAACTGGCGACTCCGCTAGGGATCACTGGGGATCACATTCTTGAAATCTCTCATATAATAAGAATATTGAGATGCTTGTAGATATATTAAGGAATTGAGAGTGTAAGCATATTTATCTATAATGAAATTCAAATATTGAAAATATGGGCCCACTCATTATAGACTAATGTTTGGAGTGTAAAAACTCTGGTAAACTTGAATAAGTATATATTATTAATGATGAAGATGAAAGATGATTACAATGGGGAATCACCAAGGCTTTAAATATAGCCTCATGGTGTCCCTTGGTGAAGAGGCATGATCTTTGATCATGCCCTTTCACTTAATAAAACCTAATATAACTATATCTAACTAACAATTAATAAAATTTACATAACATTGCCCCTCTCTTAAAGATGCTTTGTCCTCAAAGCATATGTAACGATGGACAATATTGACGAACGCCTGGGTTTCTTGAGCGGCGGGCTCTTGCTTCCCACATTTTAAAAAGATCGTGGAGCATATTCTCGAGTTCAATCTTTTGTTGATCTGGATAGTGAAAATATCTGAGATCGACAGGGTCGGATCCTGTCTTGACTTCTGGTGACTCTTCGTGGCTCCCTTTTGAAGATAACATTTCTAACTGATGACATTGTACTGTAGATGTTGGTGCTCCTATTTGAATCATCTTCGTCATCAGAGAGGAAGATACGACTTGATCTTCTGGGGCTTGGAATCCATACAACTTGTGTTTCTTCCCTTTCCACTTAAAACTTATAAACTGCTTTTGATGGTTGGCAGAATAAGTACCTAGAGTTTGTAGCCATTGAATTCCTAAGACCACATCTACTCCTCGTAATGGAACTGTGTAGAATGGAGATTCTAAATGAAAGTCTTTAATCTGAAATTTGACTTTATGGCATTTTCCTACTTGTTCAATCTTCTTACCATCGGCCACCATTACCTTCATATTAGGCATGGGAAAAGTAAAGAGGTTGAGCCTTTTGGCCATGGTTGAATCTAGAAAATTGTGCGTGCTGCTTGTGTCTATTAGAACCATTACATTGTTTTTCTTAATATGTCCTCTTAACCTTAGGGTTTGAGGTTGTGATATGCCTGTCATAGCTGATAATGACACTTGCGGAATAGTTTGGCCATCCACTTCTGGAGAGAACTCTAAGTTGTCTTCTAATCCTTCTATACATGAATCAGTACTGTTAGCGTCGTTAGTTGCTTCACAACTGTATAGATTTTTTGCTTTTCCATTAGCACATCTGTGCTTAGGGTCCCAGTTTTCACCGCAACGTTTGCACTTGCCCTCTCGCATTCTTTGTTTTTCCATACTAGATTTTTATTCTTCACGAAGATGGGCAGGGACATATTTTGTGTCATCTATATTTTCAGATTGAGGAAACCGTCGTCTCGAATATACTTTTTCTGGTTTGGATAATCTTTCAAATTTCTTTTCAGCAGCTTTTGCTTTTTGCCTTGCTACTTCTATGGACGTAATTTCATGTAGTTCTAGCTCTTCCTGTATGTGGATTTTAAGTCCTGAGATGTAAGACTGGATTAGACGAGATTCCAACAATCCTGGTACTCATGTTGCCAAGGTCTCCCATTCTCTAGTGTACTCATCCACATCTCCTTTTTGGCGTAATTTGATAAAGGTTGAAAAAAACTTTTCTTCTTTTATGCCTTGAAACCTTTTGAAGAACGCATCCTTAAATTTCCTCCAACTGATAGCGAGCATCGTCTTTTTCCACCACATATACCAATTATATGCTTCTCCTTCCATTTTCATGGAAGCATGTTTAATTTTTTCATCATCACTAGTAATGTCATAAATCTCAAAATATTCTTCCGCTTTATTAAGCCATGCAATGTTATTCTTTTCATTACCATCAAATTTGGGTAGGTCGATCTTGGCTTTGCGCTGATATGCTAATGGTGGAACAAGAAGGGGATATTGATTAGCGAATGCATTCCAGAGCTGCTTATTTTGAAAATCTGCATTACTATCTTCTTGATGATGTGGGGAATCGGTTTTTTCCTAATGCTCTTCTGAGTTCCCTGAATCTGTGGAATTGTTTTGTTGATTTTGTTCCATGTTAGGAGATATTGGGGATTGTGTCTGACTTAACTTATCTATCTTATCATTTAGCTTATTGAAGAGTTCTGTCATATTGTTCATTGCTTCGCTCTGCTTTTCTGTGGCCTCGTGATGATTTAGCCACATTTGTCTTTCTATTCGATTTGTCGTATCATGAATCTTTTTGATGTCGTTGGAGTGCCCTGCAACTGTACCTTCCAGATCGATTAACCTCTTTCCGAATTCTTCGGAATTATTATTAATTTGTTTCTCAAGATCTCCCAATTTCTTCTGGAATTCAGCCATCGACATCGATGAAGACATTGAAAGTGTATGAGGTGGGGAATATTTTTCTGCCAGTTTCTCTCCTTCTTTCTTTAAATTTAATTAATTAATTAATAATTTTTCTTTTTCTTTTTTTCTTTTTTTTCTTTTTTTTTTAACTATATAATTATTATATATATATATAATTTTTAATTAAAAATTATATAATATATATAATTTAATTATATAATTATTATATATATATAACTATTAAATGGGAATTATATAATATATAAATGAATTATATAATTATAATATATGTATATAATTATCAATTAAACTATATAATATATATTTTATATAATTAAAAAAAAATCGTTTTTAAAATTTGCCCGTTCCGTTTGAAAAGAGACACTGTTTCTCAACAGAATTAAATGTGGAGTCACACCTGTTCACGAAAAAAACGTAATTTTTTTTAAATAGACGCACTTTCTATTGGTTTATTGCTGTGGCACAGCACCGGCAGCTCAGACACAATCGAAGACGGGCTTTGCACAGTCGAAGACGGAATATAGGATCGCAACGAATGTGCAGGCTCTTTAATGACTTTGTAATTCCGAGAGCGCTGTGCAGGCTCTTAAATCCAGTGCGGCTTTTTTTTCTCTGTCTGTCGTAGTGGGGTCAGCGGACAGCCTTGTCTGCGGCTACCGGAGGAACAATAAGAGAATAGTGGGTCGATAATTATATATATTCTTATTATACAATTTAAAACAACCGCTTAAAATTCCGTTGACTTGTTTGAAGAGTCACGTTGGAATTCCGTTGACGTTTGAAGAGTCACGTTGTTCCAGAAGAATTTTCGATTTCCTTTTTTAAAAAATACGATTTCAGAAAATTGGGGGCGGAAGGAAATTGGGGGTCGGGTTTAAAGAAGGAACATGGTTTCAATGCAAGGAAAGAGTTGACCGTGGCAAGAAGTGTCGAGCGACAAGGATGGTGGACACACGTAGGGAAAGACGGCGGCGGAGAGCGTATAGATTAGCAGCAACAGAAATCGATATGAATGCTATATGGAGGCGGGAGAGTGATAGCGTGGGAAAAATTTATTTATTATATATATATTTTTTAAAACGCAGAGTGGGAGTGAGGGACAGATCGGCTATGAGAGGAGATGGGCTACAAATTTTCTTTTAGAACTAATACTGTCCACAAGCACTTGAAAAAATCTGCAATTCTGGAATTCCGTAATTCCTTAATTTGGGTGATCACACAGATCCCGAAGAGCGATGGCTCTGATACCAATGGAGTGTAAAAACTCTGGTAAACTTGAATAAGTATATATTATTAATGATGATAGATAAGAGATGATTACAATGGGGAATCACCGAGGCTTTAAATATAGCCTCATGGTGTCCCTTGGTGAAGAGGCATGATCTTTGATCATGCCCTTTCACTTAATAAAACCTAATATAACTATATCTAACTAACAATTAATAAAATTTACATAACAATGTTTCATTGATATTATGATATTCATTGGTAGAAATTGTAGACAATTTGCCAAATCAATGTGAATTAAGTTATGCATTATTCATATGTATGCAAGTATGGTGTTTTTTTTAATGATGCAGTGGATGTGTGAGTTAATATTTTCTTATGGCTAAAAACTTTTGTTTTTGAATGTGTGATTTAAATTTAGATTTTTTTAGTTTATTCAAGTTTAATTTAAATGGTATTTATAAGTAATAAAGTAGATGTTGGAATGTTATTGATGTTAAAGGGTGAATGGGTCATTGATGATATATTTGAAAAAAGACAATGAATTTGGATGGAATACCATTCTAGATCGATGATATTCGTCATGCAACTTCGTTTGATAGGTGGTATGCCTTGTGGGTCTTTTTGGTTGGAGAGATATTCAATCTTGAAGGTTGATGCCCCAAATTATGGGTGTATCTCCAGCGCATTCCCCATGAATCCATAGCCTTAATATTTCATTGTTGACCCTATAAGGAGGTCAAACTGCAATTAAATTGACCTGAGTCCATGTTGTCAAGTCAGCTTGAAAGGAGCTATTATGAAAGACAAAAAACAATATTTTTGTAAGAAGTCTAAGACTCCTCCTACTAGTCGAATTTCCTCTTATAGATTGGCTTCATAAAATTTTTTTATTGGAAAACATCATGTATTTTTATTGGTTGGTTGGACCCAATTTAGCCCCCCATCCTCTTTCATGTATAAAAATGGCACTTGATTTCCCTCTAAACACATTGAACTTTTAAGAAGTATCCACAAGATTCACTAAGGCTATGAGCTTGTTGAACATATGGAGTAAAAGGCCAAAGGTCATAAGATTTGTGGAATTTGTTGATTTATATTTTTGTGGGATTTTTTTCTGGGAAAAAACCAAGCTTCTAAGGCCCGATTCGGGGTCAATCCTGAGCCAAAATTTGACCCTATTAAGAAAATATGGTTGAGCTATTTGAGGATCCAACGAGACATGAAAAATCATAGTTGGTCTTCATGTAATGCTTAACAAACTTTTAAAACCTATTACTGAAAAAGACAAGCATAACTAAGGTTTGAAGGCCATGGCGATAGCCTAGGGTTTGATGGCCCTCCTGTGTCACCTTGTTTTCTACCCAACTGACGTACCCCTCGCCCTCGATGTAAGAGCCCTCATTCTGGTGAGTGGATCTACCACAGGTCCCATGATCGACTCGAAGGGAGGGACATCGAGTCCCTCCCAAACAGTAACACATGCCACTGCAATGTCAGAGAAAACACAGAACAATATCACAAATATGGAAATCCAATCCCCATGCTGCTCAAATCCTGACAATGGATTGACCCTCGTGAAAAATCACCAGGCACCTGACGGCACTGCAACCTCCTTGAGATGCATTCCAAAAATGGCGCAACGTCCAAAGCTACAGCTCCCCACACAACGAATAAATTCAAAAAATCAGCACATGAAATATCATGCCCTCATTGGTAAATTTATCTGCATTTGGCCTATAGAGAGGGCTCTCCGTGGTTGGATCATGTCCAATTGGTAACCAAAAGGCCACATAGACCTCCAAATTGGATCTGAGGGATTCTTCACCATCATCTTCACATGTCTAGAAGACAAGAATAGGGTCATGGATGGCATACCATACTTTTTTAACTCTGTAGGTCTCTACCTATGTAATTGGGTAGAAAGGTTCAACCTAGAAAAGGAAGACCTTTCATGGGCCCCTGTTTGGGTGTGCCTCTCTGCCTCTCACAGGACTATTGGGACGATCTCACCCTCAAAGAGATTGGAAACCTACTAGGAGAATTCATAGGGGCAGATGAGCCGACACGAATCAACAAATACACCTCCTATGTGTGCATCTGTGTCTACATGCATATTGAAAAACCGATTCTGGACTCAATCAACCTCTTGCATGATGATTTTGACTGGGTTCAAATGATTGAGGCTTATGTGAAGCTGTATATCCATCCCATCCCTTTTTTGGAAAATTACCTGAGGCTTATGCAATTTTTGATCCAATTGTCGATGTAATGCCAATTATTCATGTTCATCAACTAGCATTCTTGCTTGAATAAAGGAATCACACTCCCGTGCTTCATTTCCTCTTTGTTCTCCCTTTCTGTTTAGTGACAGTGAATTCCAGAGCTTACTGTCTTCTAGTTGCTTCTCCCTTTCATAACTCTTTTAGCAACTGAATGGAAGAGAAAATCCATTATAGATTCTATTCATTATGGTCGCAGTTTGAAGCTTAGGGTTGGACCTCCTAGCAGCGACCAACATTTCTCCACCCATACTCCTTAAATAAAGTGAAAATGCCATGAGCATGGGCATCTCTTCAGGTATTTCCCTCTCAATTAGGTCAACCAGACCCCTAGGAATGTTGACAAACCTAATGCAGAAGGCATATCCAAGGTCTAGAACCGACGAACACAACAAAAAAAGCATAAGGTAAATTCAAAAAACTCCAATCCTGCTATGAACAATAGTTTTTCTACTTTATCCAATCTCCCAGAAGATACAACCATGGAGATTGAGGGAGCAGAACTCAGCAGTAATAAACAACATATTGATCCGAAGGCTCTAATCCCCTATCAAGGCTTTGGTAAATCAAGGATCCTAAACACTAGGAAGATCACCTCCTACTCAGGCCCACCCCTCCCACCAGAAAACCCGGAAATATTCGAGTCTGAAGAAATTCCCAAAGAAGAAGATCTAGTTGACATAGACTTTGGTGACCTTGTAATGTTCCAAAATTTTCCGACAATAATTTGGAACATTAATTTTTCTAATTTCACCTAGGAGGAGAATAAATGGGTAAGGAAACCCATTGCATAATAAAAACCTCAATAAAATCCCTCTAAGTATGAAATGGGATCATCTTTGGAGCTGGTTTGCACACCCTCATGTGTGAAAAAGGATATTTGCAAGGAGGCTTGGTTAAGTTGACCAAGTCAACAACATTGCCATAGGAGGAGTGGCTTACTTAGGAAGCCAGCGCAGTGTGAATGAGGAAAGGGACATTTAGTGGAGGAAACCCTAATGGAGCTTTCATTTGTTTAAAAGGAGGACAAGGCAACCGTTGTTTCTCATGCTTATGATTATTCATCTTATTGTCTTGTGAGACAATTGTGCATTCTTTGCTGCTTAGCAAGAATTGCCAGAGGAATTCCTATTTAGGATTCCTTCTCCTTCTTGAGAGGTCTATTGAGGGATTGTTCTTCATTTTCCTCACATCCAGGCTTGAGGCCAAGCATCCTCCATCAGGACAACATTATTTCTGTAGCAGATTGATGTTGTGTTGCTGAGTGTTGTAGTGAGGGTTCACTACACCATCTCCTTCAACTATTTTTCAGAGGAGGAGTCTCTCTTCCCTTTGGGATATCAATTTGGAGGCATCCCAGAGCTTATTGCAGATTTTTGCATCAAGTCCAACTCATTCCATAGCCCTATGGCGCAATTCCATCCAGTGACTGCGTTATTTTGAGAAGAGCATTTGCAGTGGGGCTCTTGCAGAGTATTGGAGAGAGAGATCTTTAGTGAAGGGATCCGCCTTTCACTTGAAAGATCCATTGGAGGAGGCATATTCAGTTTGAGCATCAGATTCAGCCATCCTCATCCAGTTCTATCAGACAACACAGGCTTCGTTTTTCTGCACTACATGTTGATAGGAAAGGAATCATTGTTCTTGAGATGAGTTCCTATAAAAAAAAAGAAAAAACAATTGTTGAATTTGAAAATGATAATGTTAATCATAAGACCCAAACGAAAAAACATAAATAAATTAAATTTAGCATCACCCTCAAACTTCAAAAAGCTTGAAGCATATAAACCGAAACCATCACCTCCCATAAATAAAGCCGTGCTCCATTCCTTAGCATTTATAAATATGAAAGAAGATTAATGCATAGAGGAGCCGAAATCAAACATTTCTTCTCATTTTAAAAATAAAAAATTTAACATTAAAAAAAAAAAAATTAAAAAAATAAAAATAAAATATTATCAACACATATTTAAGACTTGAAAATTTATGTCATTTTTTTTTGCTTTATGAGATTTCCCTGAAATCCAGCGAAAAATTATTGATCTCACATAAACAACAAGGTTGTTTTTATGAGATTTCCCTGAAATCTAGCCGAAAATTATTGATCTCACATATCTATTGAAAAATATCATTTTTTTTCATATTTATAAATAACGAGGTTATTTTCATCGGAGTTGTGTAGAATCTAGCAAAAAATTATTAATCTCACAGATTTATTTAAAAGTATTAAACATTTCTTTACATTTTAAAAGTTTTTTAATTCAAACTTTATAAAC
Organism: Pinus albicaulis; assembly: GCA_034641835.2. Taxonomy (NCBI): domain Eukaryota; kingdom Viridiplantae; phylum Streptophyta; class Pinopsida; order Pinales; family Pinaceae; genus Pinus; species Pinus albicaulis. The sequence goes on along the minus strand of CM076571.1, from coordinate 290,561,437 downwards.
ACAAGATTCAAAACATTTAAAACAATACGTCACTCCAAAATGAAAAGAATAATACCCTTCCTGCAAATTCCTAATACGCTTCTCACAACTCCCTTTCTAAAACCAATTAAAATAATACCCCATTATAAGTACAACACTTTGATGGTTCACCTATGTCTAAACTTTCCATCATAACAATTCACGATTATCAGTTAAAGAAAATAGACCTAATAGAGAGATTGGATCTTCTTGGCATCACATTCACTCTATATCCAAACCCAATTGAAATAAATTTTATTCTTATTACAACACAATAACATTTCAATCATGTATAAGCCATTGGTTAGTACAAATGTTAGGGATCTAGAGAAAGTGAAACCAAAAGAGTTGCATGGTCGCATGAACTCAGTAAAAGTTTTACGGAGGCCGCACCGTGTATAATTTTATTTATACATTAAAAAAAAATATTTAAATAATTAAAAATATAAAATTTAATTAAAAAGTTTATATTTTGTTTTAAATATGTTTATTTTAAAAGTTTATATTCTATTTTATATTTAATGGTAATGAAAAAAAATAAAGCACTAATAAATATATTTTATGTTCATCTAGATTTACATGATAAAATTGTAATAGTTTCACTTTAAGTTTAATATCATTAGAGCTCTAATCCCTCTAGACAGACCATTACAAAATTTTGGTTTCAAAATAGGGAGTGATTATATTATGATGTGGGTATCTCTTCCTTAGTTTGTTTCCTCTTTTATCTTAAAATTTGGCTTTAAATGTTTAAGTTACATTGAGTGGAGGCCTCCCAACCGTTTTCACTACAAGATGATATATGAAGAATTTAGGACCAATGCTTTCCCAACTTGCTATGAGCACAAGACGGTGAAACCTCTCAACCAATGTACAATAAATGATTAGGGTTACAAATAATTCATAATCATAGTTAAGTATAATATTATTATTTTTTGTATTGTTGAAATATATATTAATTAAATGAAAATATGTACAATAAATGATTAGACTTACAAATAATTTATAACTAGCAATTGCACCATTTGTTGCAAAGGAAACGCTATAAAGTAGCAACATAGGAAAGAGCAGTATAGAGGAACAAATATGTAATATGTTATGTGATTTAATTGAATATTTAACTTATAAATATGAATTATTTTATTTAAACAAAATTATAGGTTTGGAGAATTGTTTGGATAGAAAATTTGGTTATAAAAGGCTATTCCAACATAGGAAAGAGTAGTATAGAGGAAAAAATATGTAATATGTTATGTGATTTAATTGAATATTTAATTTATAAATATGAATTATTTTATTTAAACAAATTATAGGTTTGAAGAATAGTTTGGATAAAAAAATTGGTTATAAAAGGCTATTTCAACATAGGAAAGAGTAGTATAGAGGAAAAAATATGTAATATGTTATGTGATTTAATTGAATATTTAACTTATAAATATGAATTATTTTATTTAAACAAAATTATAGGCTTGAAGAATTGTTTGGATAAAAAAATTGGTTATTAAAAACTATTCCAACATAGGACAGAGTAGTATAGAGGAAAAAATATGTAATATGTTATGTGATTTAATTGAATATTTAACTTATAAATATGAATTATTTTATTTAAACAAAATTATAAGTTTGAAGAATTGTTTGGATAAAAAAATTGTTTATAAAAGGCCATTCTTTTTTTAATGAATTGTCTAACATTTAATAAGCTAGGGAAGTTGTTTTAAAAAAGAAACTTGTTTTCAAAGAAAAAATCGCTTTTAAATTATATGTACTATAAAATATTATAAAATATTTATTTATATATACTATAAAATAATTTTAAAATATTGATTTATATATACTATAAAAATTGTAAAAATCCAATAAACATTACAACATAATAAAATTAATAATAACTTTTAAATATTTTGAATATAAGAATAATGTAGAAATCCAACAAATATTAGAACATAATTAAAAAATTTAATAACTTTTAAACATTTTAAATTTTAGACTAGAAATGAATATCATTTATTTCCATTTCCACTTATATTTTCAAAGATTAAAGTTTATTTATTTTTAATTAAAATAATAAAATTCAAAATCATTTATTTCTTTTTCTATTAAAAATAATAAAATACAGTCTTAAAGCAAAAAAAAAATTTAATATTAAATTTTAAGATATTATTTTAATTGATGGGAAAGAATCATTTACTTATCATTTATCATCACCAACATAACTGTTGAAATGAATCTTTACCCACATGTTTGGAAGACTCAAATTCATGATTATTTATTTCTTTTTCTATTAAAAATAATAAAATACAGCCTTAAAGTAAAAAAAAATTTAACATTAAATTTTAAGGTATTATTTTAATAGATGAGAAAGAATCATTTACTTATCATTTATCATCACCAACATAACTGTTGAAATGAATCTTTACCCACATGTTTGGAAGACTCAAATTCATGATTTATCCACGCTTTTTTTTAACTTAAATCCATAAGTTTTTTAAACTTAAATGTGTAAATTCAATAAATTTATGAGCAATAATCGAGTTAATCTGGTACCATGTACACAATCTTTCTATGATAATTTCTTTTCTGTATTGTAGAACTAACTCACTATCGATTACAAAATATTGAGTCAGCTCCTTGCCTGTATTGTAACACTAACTATAATTTTAAAAAATTAACATTGCTTAAAAAAAATTAATATCATTTAAAAATATTACATTGTTGAATTTTTTATTATTATTAAATAACATTATTTCAATTATGCTGGCTTGTAAAATAACATTATCTATAGAAAAAAAATATTTCAAACATGACATTATTATGACAAATTTGAGATGTTGAATTGCAAGTTCAATGGAATTGCCATTAATCTTTTTTGACTTCTCGCAATTCCTGATTTCACATAAATTATTTATTCTCTTCAGTTCATCATGCCCTTAGATTTGGCGATCTCCAAAATCCTCGCCCCAATCTTTGCCTGCTTACCGCTACCATAACCACTTCATACAGGTTCATTCTTAACTCTTTTGCTCCCGGAGCCCAGCTAGGTTTGTGACATGTGGCAGGGTTTCGTTGTTCTCCTCTGCAACACAACCAGATTAACAATTACGTCCTGGAATCATGTTCATGTCTGTGGTCTATGTCTAGCAATAACAAAGGCAGGACAACCTCTGGCTAACTCTAACTTTCGTTCTTGTCTCAGTAAATTTTTTTATGTATTGTAGCACTAACTATAATTTTTAAAAATATTGCAGTGTTGAAACATTTTTTTTATAATAAATAACAAGGACCCTTGCTTGTAAAATAACATTATAGACAGAAAAAAAAACAAAATTTTCAAAAATAACATTATTATGACAAATTTCTCAAAACTACGTTCGTGTTGGTATTCAAGTTTAAAGAGTGGCAGTCTTCACAGTGTTGTTATTCAACTTTAAAGAGTGACAGCCTTCACATTAATTTTATTGTGGTGAGGTCGCCTTCTGTAGCAATGAATTTGATTCTTGGAGAGTATAAAGCGGCCACGGATGGAATAGCTAGTTCGTCTCACCTGGGCGGTATGATTTTTTCAGTGGATTCTTCAAGGGTTTTTTCAGGGCACTAAAGGCACTGAGAGCAGGCAGATTCCCAATATTAGAAAAAATACTTAAGGGAAAATTCATCAAAAATCGCAGAGGCAAATGTTTAAGAAATCGAAAGGCACCTACTTTAATAGAAGAGAGAGTCTTCCACAGCAAATTGAAAGCCTGTGTAACGGTTGACATGTTCTCTGTATCAGCCGCATCTTTCCCTGCCTGAGCTGAAGTTAAATTTTGTTTGCTGGTATCAGGGACGATATTTCTTGGCAACTTGGAGCTGAAAAGCTATAATTCTTGGCATACAAGCCTCATAAGCTTGGAGAGCCTCTCTTCTGCCTTCGATTAAAACCCAACTGCAACTCCAAAAGAATTCGCAAAAGGAGCAGCAACTGATTCACTGTGACCTTCATCACTTGCGAACGGATGTTGTCCTGTTCGCGCCTACAACAGGCTTGAGCGCATAGCAGCTCCCTAGGGTTTCGACATCACTTTCGGAAGAGGCACAGAATATGAAAGTATAAACTCTGGTATCAAAGCTTTGGGAGTAACTAAAACCGTTTTTTTATTTTAACCGATTAATAACAATATTTGATCGTAAGGTTTATATTATTTTAATCGTCTAACATTAAGATCAACGATACACAATTATACAACTGGCATTTGAGGAGACTTGTTTTCAAATAAAAACGCTTTACAGCCTAATTATAGTTAAATATGATATTATTATTTTTTGTATTGTTGAAATATATATTAATTAAATGAAAATATGAAAACTAATTGTATTTTTGATGATATATGAAGAATTTAGGACCAATGCCTTGCTATGAGCACAAAAGCCTCTATCTGGCCAAGCCTCTGAACCAATGTACAATAAATGTTTAGGCTTACAAATAATTCATAATTATGGTTTAGTATGGTATTATTATTTTTTGCATTGTTGAAATATATATTAATTAAATGAAATATGAAAACTAATTGTATTTTTGATATTCTCATAGTATTTTAAATATTTATATGTATTTGTGATATATTTTTTAAAAGTATTTATATTTTTCAAGTATATTGCTCTTGTTGAATAGTCCAATTATGTTATTCACACTGTCTAATTGTTCACTCTGTGTAATTGTAGCTATTCTAGCTATTCTACATGATTTATATGAGAGCATTTCCTCTATACTACTCTTTTCTATGTTACACAAGGTTTCCTTTGCAACATATAATACAATTGCTAATTTATTAAATATTTAGAATTATATAATATATATTTTTTAAAATTTAATATTAATAAAGATCATGTTATAAGAGATTGGGCTTCTATAATAATGTGAAGTTAAAATGGCTTCACCTTTATAACACAAATATTTTGTTTTTGATTTGTTTATTTAACATATTTTGATGGATTCCATGCGAAAAATAGCATATTTTTGTTTTTAATAGAGTATTTGCAAATCATTACATTAAAATTTATCATGTCAACTTATAAGAATTAAGTCACTGGAATCTCAATCATTATATATATATATATATATATCACCTCTTACTTTTTTATATGCATATATTTTCCTTTATTATATTACAATTTTACAATTTTAAATATTTCATATAATAACAATATTGAGACGCTTGTAGATATACTAAGTAATCGAGAGTGTAGGCATATTTATCTATAATGAAATTAAAATATTGAAATCTCTCATATAATAACAATATTGAGACGCTTGTAGATATATTAAGGAATTGAGAGTGTAAGCATATTTATCTATAATGAAATTCAAATATTGAAAATATGGCGCCACTCATTATATACTAATGTTTCATTGATATTATGTTATTCTTTGGTAGAAATTGTAGACAATTTTCCAAATCAATGTGAATTAAGTTATGCATTATTTATATGTATGCTAAGTATGGTGTTTTTTTTAATGATGCAATGGATATGTGAGTTAATATTTTCTCATGGTTAAATTTTTTTGTTTTTGAATGTGTGATTTAAATTTAGATTTCTTTTAGTTTATTTAAGTTTAATTTAAATGGTATTTATAAGTAATAAAGTAGATGTTCGAATGTTACTAATGTCAAAGGGTGAATGGGTCATTGATGATATATTTGAAAAAAGACAATGAATTTGGATGGAATACCATTTTAGATTGACGATATTCTTCATGCAACTTCGTTTGATAGGTGGTATGCCTTGTGGGTCTTTTTGCTTGGAGAGATATTCAATCTTGAAGTTGATGCCCCAAATTATGGGTGTATCTCCAGCTCATTCCCCATGAATCCATGGCCTTAATATTTCATTATTGACCCTATAAGGAGGTCAAATTGCAATTTAAATTGACTTGAGTCCATGTTGTCAAGTCCGCTTGAAAGGAGCTATTAGGAAAGACAAAAAATAATACTTTTGTAAGAAGTCTAAGACTCCTCCTACTAGTCGAATTTCCTCTTATAGATTGGCTTCATAAAAGTTTTTTATTGGAAAACATCATGTATTTTTATTGTTTGGTTGGACCCAATTTAGCCCCCCACCCTCTTTCACGTATAAAAATGGCACTTGATTTCCCTCTAAACACATTGAACTCTTAATAAGTATCCACAAGATTCACTATGGTCGTGAGCTTGTTGAACATATGGAGTAAAAGGCCAAAGGTGATAAGATTTGTGGAATTTGTTGATTTATATTTTTGTGGGATTTTTTCTGGGACAAAACCAAGCTTCTAAGGCCTGATTCGAGGTCAATCCTGAGCCAAAATTTGACCCTTTTAAGAAAAGAAGGTTGAGCTATTTGAGGGTCCAACAAGACATGAAAAATCATAGTTGGTCTTCATGTAATACTTAACAAAATTTTAAAACCTATTACTGAAAAAGACAAGCATAACTAAGGTTTGAAGGCCATGGCGACAACCTAGGGTTTGATGGCCCTCCTATGTCACCTTGTTTTCTACCCAACTGAAGTACCCCCCACCCCTGCTGTAAGAGCCCTCATTCTGGTGAGTGGATCTACTGCAGGTCCCATGACCGACTCGAAGGGAGGGACATTGGGTCCCTCCCAAATAGTAACACATGCCACTCCAATGTCAGAGAAAACACAGAACAATGGCACAAATATGGAAACCCAATCCCCAGGCTGCTCAAATCTTGATAATGGATCGATCCTCGTGAAAAATCACCAGGCACCTGACGGCATTGCAACCTCCTCGAGATGCATCCCCAAAATGGTGCAACTTCCAAAGCTACAACTCCCTGCACAATGAATAAATTCAAAAAATCAGCACATGAAAGACCATGCCCTCATTGGTAAATTTATGTGCATTTGGCCCACAGAGAGGGCCCTCCGTGGTTGGATCATGTCCAATTGGAAACAAAAAGGCCACATAGACCTCCAAATTGGATCTAAGGGATTCTTCACCATCATATTCACATGTATAGAAGACAAGAATAGGGTCATGGATGGCGTACCATACTTTTTTAACTCTATAGGTCTCTACCTCTGTAACTGGGTAGAAAGGTTCAACCTAGAAAAGGAAGACCTTTCATGGGCCCCTGTTTGGGTGTGCCTCTCTGCCTCCCGTAGGACTATTGGGATGATCTCACCCTCAAAGAGATTGGAAACCTGCTGGGAGAATTCATCAAGGTAGATGAGCCGACATGAATCAACAAATACACCTCCTATGCGTGCATCTGTGTCTACATGCATATTGCAAAACCGATTTTGGACTCCATCAGCCTCTTTCATGATGATTTTGAGTGGGTTAAAATGATTGACTACGAGCATGTGCCATTTCAATGTTGAAAATTCCATGAGCATGGGCATCTCTTCAGGGATTTACCTCTCAATCAGGCCAACCAGACCCCTAGGAATGCTGAAAAACCTGATGCAGAAGGCTTTGCCAAGGTCTAGAACCGACGAAGGCAACAAAAAAAGCATAAGGTAAATTCAAAAAACTCCAATCCTGCTATGAAAAATGGTTTTTCTGCTTTATCCAATCTCCCATAAGATATGGCCATGGAGACTGAGGGAGTAGAACTCAGCAGTAAGAAACAACATATTGATCCGAAGGCTCAGATCCCTTGCCAAGGCTTTGGTAAATCCAAGATCCTAAACACTGAGAAGATCACCTCCTACTCAGGCCCACCCCTCCCGCCAGAAAACCCAGAAATATCCGAGTCTAAAGAAATTCCCATGGAAGAAGATCTAGTTGACATAGACTTTGGTGACTTGGATATTCTAGGTATGGAGGAAGCCTGTCTTAATAAAGCCTACCACTCCATCCTGTTGAGCCATATTCAAACCCTAACCTATGTCCTCTCCAAATCCAGAGCAGCCCCATGCCTTGGAATCCAAGGAAGTTCCTCTAGAGAGATAAAAAATAACACCAAAGAAACCAAGAAAAGAGGCAGAAGAACTGATCTTCAGCGTATCATTATGGTAGGACACCAGCTTGTTGAATCAGGGCAATACACCCATCTCATAGAGTTCTTTCCCACATGCCCCAACCATTCTTGATGAAGATTATATCCTGGAATATTAGATGCATTAATAGCCCTTCGAAACATAGAATGATAAAGAAGAAAATCCATAGAGAACATCATTCCTTCTCAATGATTCAAGAAAATAAAAACACTCACCTCCACCTCCAAAGCCTCCTTCCGCGACTCTGGAAAGGTTGTAAGGTTATAGATGTTGATGCCTTTGCAACCTCTGGAGGTCTAGCCAGTTCTTGGAACCCTCATGAAATCAGTCTTTCCAACTTTTTAGCTACTTGCAATACCATATCGGCCTCTTTCCACATCCTAGGATCTGGAATACATGGTTTCATCACTAATGTTTACAATACACAACACCTTCCCCACAAAATCAAGCTGCTCACCCATCTCTCTTGGCTTCTAACTCAAATCCCCAATTCCCACAGGATTATTGGGGTGGACTACAACATGATAGTGACGCTTGAGGAAAATAAAGGGGGACACATGATCCTAGAAGTAGATAGCATTCAATTCAAATAATTTATCACCTCCAATGCCCTGATCGATCTACCAAATTTCAATGGATTTTTCACTTGGAACAATAAAAGTGGCGGAGAAAACCAAATTGCATCCAGGCTGGACAGATTTCTGATCACCGAATCTCTCCTAGCCTATGGGGGAGATATTTTTACTACCATCCTCTCCTCTGCAGGGTCAAATCACGGGCCCATCTGCATGCAATGGAACCAACCTGGCATTCCTTCTCGGCGTCCATTCCGTTTTAAAAAAATCTGGCTCACTCCCCCAAATTTTCGGGAAATGGTCGAACATTGGTGGACTCACATGCAATTTCTTGGAGTCACCAGGGTGTACACCATTCAGAAAAATATGAAATACCTCAAGGTAAAGCTTAAATTATGGAACAAGCACACCTTTGGAAACATTTTCCAAGACTAACCCAAGCTGGAACAATAGATGGATAAGCTTTAGCAAAGGACAATTCTGGAAGGGACACAACCGGATCTGGATCTTCTAGAAGAATAACTCACCTCCCATATAGAAGCTACACATCAACAAGAGGAAATCCTATGGAAGCAGAAATTGAGAATAAAGTGGTTGAAGGAGGGGGAAATAAATACAACATTCTTCTATCCTTCCACCATTCAACATCGAATCTATAACATAATCATGTCACTCTGCAATGCCCAGGGAGAGTACCTGGAAAAACATGAAGATATCAAACATGAACTGGTCTCCTATTATAGAGATATTATCTCTGAGGAATAACTCGACCGATTGAAAGTGATAAACAACATTCACTAGAAAATTCCCCCTATTATCTCTGAGGAGCACAACTCTCTATTTATGAAACCCTCTACCCTTCAAGAAGTCGAAGCAACGGTTTCTCAACTTTAGGATGGCAAAGATCTGGGACCTGATGGCTTCACAACCAACTTCTTTCATTTTTTTTTGGGACCTGATCAAGCATGAAATTTGGGAGATTATTGAAGAGTCTCGCGTCAAGCAACGAGTCCTTCCCGCTCTAAAAGCCACTTTTCTGGCTATCATACCCAAGGAAGACAACACAACTTTGCCCAATAAGTATCGTCCCATCTCTTTATGAAATATTATCTACAAGATCATTTCCAAAGTGGTGGCCAATCATCTAAAGCATCTCTTTCCCCTCCTCATCTCTCTTGAGCAAACTGGCTATGCGGAAGGCAGGTAAATTCTTCACGGAATTACTATGGCCCATGAAATCATTCACTTCCTAAAAGTTACCAAAAGTCCTGGAATGATTCTCAAGTTAGACCTCTTGAAATATTTTGAAAAACTGAGTTGGGAGTACATCAAGTCCATCCTACAGGCTTTTGGCTTCTGCCAAGATTGGATTAACTGGATTGTCTCCCTCACTTCCTCAGCCTTCTTTTCCATCTTGGTTAATGGATCTCCATCAGAAACCTTTTGCCCCTCTCGAGGCATTCATCAAGGGGATCCACTCTCCCCCTTCTTGTTTGTCCTCATGGCGGAAGGCCTGGGCTAGGCATTAAAAGCTTCTGCTCTGCAAGGTAATATTCATGGACTCTGAGCTCACAATTGTGGGCCTCTCACCCACCAACAATTCATTGATGACAATATGCTTATGGGGCACCCCTCAGTTCAGGAAGCTCACAAAATCCATTCCATTATGACCACATTCTTTGAGGCCTCGGGCACCACAATCAACCTGGACAAATCCCAACTTTTCTTTTTCAACACCCTGAATGTAACCCAACAAAACATCGCCAGAATTCTGGGCATATCCATAGCCTCCCTTCCTTCTGAATATTTGGGAGACCTACTCATTGACTCTGCTCTTAAGCACTCCTCCTGGAGTGAACTTCTGTACAAATTAACTAGCAAGCTTGATTCTTGGACCTTTATTTCGCTCAATTTGGCCAACCATATGATCCTTGTCAAATCTATCCTCCAATCTATTATCACTCAAAAAAAAATGAAGCATCATTTGAAAAATTCATATAGGTTCATGTGTCAAAGCTAGGGTTGCAGGGTTCATTTTTTTTATTCACTTGGTCAAGGAAAAATTTAAAATTTTCTTATTTAAGCTTAACCTAAGGTCCAAACCCACTCACTTTCAAATTCATTCATGTCACATCATTCATAATTTTATGAAAATTTTCAATTCCCAAGGTTTTAGTACCGAAATGGTCATTTTAGCCAAGAAAACACAATTTCATAGCAAAATACACTGAGAAATTACACTTTTCGCTACAAAACTGCTGATACTTTCATAGCGAAAACACCCAAATTTACACTAAACATGATACGAAAGTGTGGTTTCCTATCTGTCATGTCAATTTAGCTGTTTGGTGTCAGAAAATCATTGGGAAATGATAAGTTAGATACCATTTGAGTCATTGAGGGTTAAGATCAAGGTACATGGTCAGGTCTGAAGTCATCATCATCATTTTAGGCATGTATGAGTCATCATTGTGTTATGAGTGAATATCAAACTTCAAAATATTTCCTAATTCAGTCATTTCTCATTCTTCATTCCTTCATCACGTGATATTGAGCTCTGGAGAGCTATTGCATTGAGCCAAAGCCGTGGTTGGTGTTTTCAAAGGTTTACAAAGATCACTATCAAGCGAGGTTGAAAAACTATCAAGTGAGGCTTAAAAGGCATTAAAGAAATCATGTCATAAAAAAGAAAGACAAATAAGGGTGGCCAATGTCTAAGATATGAACCAGCAAATATGAATCTGATCAATGAATACCCAACAATTGTAGATGTCTTCAGAAGGACTGGTTGTTTACAGTTTTGTGAAATATTACAAGGCTGCCATGTACATGTTTCCAAAGAATTTGCTTTAAATGTCAGTGGAACAGCTACCAAAGTGGGGATACTGAATCTTTCCATTACACCAGAGGTCATTGTAGCAGGAACAGGGATTCCACGGGGATAAGAGAAGTGCTTCAAAGGCTTCAAATTCGACATGGAGCAGTGCAAGGAGTTTATCAAGCTAGAAAACAATGAAATGGACCTTACTAATGCCATTCCAAGAAGCTACATGAAGGATGACTACTCAAAGTTGCTGCTCATCATCCAAAAATATTTTACTTGTGAAGGGAGATACCATAAAGTCTACTCTTACCATTTCAAGCTTCTCCTACACTTTACTGGTAAGATATCTCTTGATTTGCCTTTCTATTTACACAAAAGTTTATAAAAAATGGAAGATAAGGTCCTAGAAAAATCTGAAGGAAGTGAGACTTCATTGTTTGATCATGGTTTAATTTAACTATTGGTTTTAGATGAGCTCCAAAGACTAGGCAAAGAATGGTCTTCATTTTTGTTTGTTAGTGGTTTTGAGTTGGATACTCTTACTCCTACAAGAACTCCTAAACCTAGGAGTATCCCATCACCCTTAGTGGCAGAACAAAATAAACCAATGATGGCAGAACCAAGCGAACCAGCAAGAGTAGAATCAAGTGAACCAGTCATGATGGAAATAAATAAATTGTAGAGTTTTGATACACCCATTGTTCCACCTGCAAAACAAAAACCAAAAGTGGTCAAACCTGTAAATAAAAAACAAGATGTGATTAAACAAGGAAGCAAAAGGATGGCAAGGAGTCAAAAAATGGCTTTAGAAGATAAAACAGTGGCTGTAGAAGACAGAACAATAGCTAAAGGAAATTTAGAATACATACTACATGCAATTGACATAGAAGAGACTCCTATAGTCCAGGCTGAGGATATAGAGGAAGGTGGATAGAAACTAAAGAAAGCCAAATCTGCAAAGAAACTAGAATTTGAAGGAGAAGATGCAGGTTTTATGTTATAAGCAAGAAAGCCCATGACAAGGCATGCTAGAAAGCTATTAGAGAGCAATGAAGAGGTTCATCCACCTATTGACACAATCCAGCCACCACAAGACATCATTGATCTTTCATCACCTGCAAAGAAAGATACAATTAGCAAACCAAAGAAAGGAAAAGAGAAAGTAATGGAAAAAACAAAGTTTAAAATCCTTGAAGAACAATTGAAGTTGGCCAATCATGAAATTGTTGTTATGAAGAAAGAAGCAAGGAAACACAATTTCCATAAGGTCCAGTTTGAAAAGATGAAGGAGATTTGGGAAGAGCAAATTGACAGTGTTTCCAGGACCCTAGATAATACACAACAGTTTATCAAATGGACCATGCCATTGAGGAAATAAGTGAAACATGTCAGGAAAATGAATTTACATTTGAAATATTAAAACATAAAGTTGAAGAACCAGGTTAAAGACCTCCAGGAACAACGTGAACTAATCCATGAGGATTTGGAGAAAAAGGGCCTTAAAATGACAGTAGTTGAGGAGCTAATTGCTCAACTCATCATCAATGAGGAAGAAACACCTCAAGAAACATAGTGTGAGCTGATTTATGATTTTAAAGGTTAATGGCATGTTAGAAACTAAGTTTTTACACCTGGAAAGTATATTTTTTGAAGCTACACAAAAATATGGAATTTTCACTGTTTTCAGCAGTTTTGTAGCGTTCCTAGGCTTGAAGACCAGGAAAACGCTACGAAACTATTGTAGCTTTATTTTTTAATTTTGAACATTTTTTGGGAGCTTCCAAGAGGTTAAAATGGTATGGAAGATGTATTAAGGCATAATGAACATCATGCATGAAGAAATAATCAGAAAAGTTGATGGAAAAAGCCATTTTTGTAACGCTATGAAACTGTCAGACTTTCGTAGCGTACTGTTTTGAAGCTTTATGAGCAGGTTTTTGTGCAGTTATGGATAGGTGGAAACTTTCAAAGGTTCAAGGGACTATGTCAGCTATCATTCAAGACTTGAATATCATGAGATAAAGCCAACTCATCAGCCAAACCATTCATTGAAGATAAGGACCAGTTTCCTTAAAAATGGGGTTGGTTTCCAGTTTTAGAGGAGGTCAATTAAGATGTCATGTAGTGATGAGTCCCATCACACCCCATTCGAACATGTGAAGGAATAAGTTGTCAAGGATGTAACTGTTTTTAGGAGATAAGGTTGTTAATGTAATAATGAATAGTTTGAGTCCTATTAGGAAAAGGACTGTCAAGTAGAATAACTGTCATGTTCTCATTAAAATAGATGTTTTATTGTTATGCAAGGTGTCATTAGGTAAAGTTAGATGAATCTAGCCAGGAAGCAGATCATCTCATCATGTAACAAGTCTATTAAAGGGAATAGAGTCGAATTTGTAAGGGGCTGGAGACTTTTTGGAAAAACTGCAGATTTATGTAATTAACTGTTTTCAGTAATACAGAGACTTGTTTCTTGACCAACCTGAGATTATGATTGATATTTTAGTATGTATCTGATCTATATTTTCTATGTGTACCATTTGCAGTGGTTTTCATCTTTAATACTCAAAATTAATTCATGTAATGCTCTGACTTCCTTTATAGATGAATTGACTGTGCTATTTCCTGTTTCATGTGTGCTTACCTTTGCTAAAAAATATTACATGCCTCAGCTTCCATGTCAAGTGAACTATCTACTGAATTATTGCTTTGTTGACTCCATAAGCCCATTGTTTGCATAATGATGTTATTTTAAACCTACACGTATCACAAAACAAGTCGTTTTTCAAGTAGAGTTAGCCACCTATTTTATCATTATCAAATATCATTAACCTTTTTGAGAGAGCCCTCTTAGACTGAAGAGGCTAAGCTTCAGTCATAAGTAAAAATCAACAGATAGAAAATCAGCAAACAGAAAGTCAACAAATTAGTGAGGAGAAGATGGGAGGTTGGTGGTTGTTGCACTTTGATGGATCAACAGGAAGAGAGGGGGCAGGAGCAGGAATTTGGATTACAAGTCTGGATGATGAAAGTAAGTTATTTTCTTACAAACTGAATTTTGATTGCACAAATAACATGGCTGAGTATGAATATTTAATTTTGGGCTTAGAAATTTTGAAAGAATGGGTGCTCAAAATATTTTTGTTTGTGGAGATTATGAATTAGTCATTACGCAAGTTGAGGGTGTGTATCAAAAAAAGGATGTGAGAGTGAGCACATACAAAAATTTAGTCATGGACATGTTGGAAAACTTTCAAGAACATTCATTTATAGTGAAGAGTAGGGACCAAAACTTAGTAGCTGACTCCCTATCTGTCTTTGAAAGTCTATTTGTCATTCATATTCATTCCACTGAAAAATATGAGGTAGAAGTTCACCATATACCTGCTATCCTTGATAACATTATCCATTGGCAAGTTTTTGAGGATGAACAACAAGTAAAAAAATTTATTGAGCTGAATGAAGAGTTTGAAAATATACAAGTATATCAGCAAAACATGCTTGCTGAATCAAAGGAAAATTCTAAAGTGTTACAGCTGAAGAATAACTCTATACCCAAAGGCCTCATACCCCTTGAGAAGATTTTTGATTAGAGTGATGTGTTCAAGTCTCCTAGGATACAAGTTGATGATGAAGAGGTGGAGAGTTGTAACCTTGGTACAGTAGTTATGCCAAAAATGATTAAACTTTCAAAGTTTCTTTCAGTTGATATGAGACAGAAATATATTGAGATGATGAAAAGGTTCATAGATGTTTTTGTTTAGAGTTATGTTGAATTGAAGAAGTATGATCTTACTATCATTCATAATACCATTCCCATCAAAGAAAATGAAAAGCCTTTCAAGCAGAAGTTGAGGAGGATTAATCCACTTCTCATGCCTCTGATTGAGAAGGAAATCAAGAAACTCTTTGATGCCAAAATTATTGTTCCAATCAGATTCTCAAAGTGGCTTGCAAACTTGGTTCCAGTAAAAAAAAAGAGTGGAGAAATCAGAATATGCATTGACTTTAGAAACTTGAATAAAGCCTCTCTGAAGGAAAATTACCCTCTCCCAAAGATGGACCAAATTTTGTAGAACATTGTTGATTCACAAAGGATGTCTATGCTTGATGGTTTTTCAGGGTACAATCAGATACTTGTGCATCGGAAGATCAGGAAAAAATAGACTTTACCACACCATGGGGCACATTTATGTATGCTAAAATTCCCTTTGGTTTGATGATTGCAGGAGTTACCTTTCAGAGAGCAATGGACATTGATTTTGCTGAGGAGAAGGACAAGATGGTGGTTGTCTATCTAGATGCCATAATAGTTTTCTCAAGGAGGGAAGAAGATCACTTGAAGCACCTATAAAATATTTTGCTAAAGTGTAGAAGGTTTGGCATTTCTCTCAATCCCACTAAAAGAATTTTTTCTCTAACTTCTGGAAAATTACTTGGACATATTATTTCTAAAGATGGGATTAAGATTTATCCAAATAGGGTCAATGCAATTCATAAAGTGGATCTGCCTAGAAGTAGAAAGGAGATTCAGTCTTTCCTTGGAAACGTAAATTTTGTGAGGAGGTTTATTCCTAATTTTGTTGAGATTGTAAAGGATATAAAAAATATGCTGAAGAAAGGAGCTGACATCAAGTGGACAACAGAAGCAAAGCACTCGTTTGAGGAGATAAAAAAGGCACTCACCCAATGACCAATGTTGATCAGCCCAGATTTCTCAAAAGAATTTATGGTTTTTACATTTGCATCAGAATATAAAATTGTTGGAGTTTTGTTCCAGAAAGGACAATAACGTACTGAGCAACCCATTTCATTTTTAGTAGGACATTAGCTAACTCAGAGTTGAAGTACAACATCTTAGAGAAGCAAGCTTATGCCTTGGTTAAGGCTATCAAAGATTTTTGAATTTACATTATGCATTCTCATATTATATCTCTTGTTCCTAATGCTGTTGTGAAAGACATTCTAACTCAAGCTGATCATGATTGTAAGAGGGGGAAATGGATTGCTAACTTGCTGGAATATGACATAGAGATCAAGCCCACAAAATTGGTCAAAGGTCAAGGCCTAGCAAAGCTGATGGCACAGTTAAAATTTGACTGTCTTGACATGAATTTAATTGCATAAATTTCAGATGAAGAGGAAGAACTGATCCCCATTGAAGAAAAGTACATCATTTCAGATTGGTACAAAGACATTGTTTTTGTCTTACATCATCATAGAGCACATGCTGAGCTGACAAAGTCCAAGGCAAGATTTGTGAAGTTAAAGTCATTGAGGTACTGCATCATTGACAAAAATCTGTATTGGAAGGATACCAGTGGTATTTTGTTGAATTGTTTGCTAGAAGAGGAGGCTGAAAAATTGATTGAGTAGTTCCACAAAGGAGATTGTGGAGGTCATCATTATTGGAAGGATACAACAAACAAGATTCTCAGGGTAGGGTAACATTGGCCTACAATGTTTAAATATGTCTATAAAAATATTGTTGCCTGCCATGAATGCCAGATTTTTGATGGTAAGAAGAAGCTTGTACCTTTACCCTTGATGCCTATTTATGTTGAGGCGCCATTTCAGCAGTGGGGGCTAGATTTTATTGGTGATATTCATCCATCATATTTAGGTCATCATCGCTGGATTCTGACAACAACTGACTATTTCACCAAGTGGATTGAAGAAATCCCAACTAGGCAAGCAAATGATTCAGTTATCATTTCATTTTTGGAAAATAATATATTGTCTATATTTGGATGCCCTATGAAGATAATCACTGATAATGCATAGGCATTTAAATCTAAGAAGCTAATTAGTTTTTGTCATCAATATCAAATTTCACTTTGGAATTCTACTGCATATTATCCATAAAGGAATGGTCTTGTTGAATCTTCTAATAAGAGAATTGTAAGGATTATTAAGAAAGTGTTGAAACAGAATAAGAAGTCATGGCATTTGAAGCTGAAGTATGCTCTGTGGGCTAATAGAGTGTGTACAAAGAGGTTAATTGGAACTTCACCTTATGAGCTGGTATATGGAGTTGAAGCCATTTTTCCTACATCTTTAGGAGTGCCTATCATGAAGTTGTTGCAAGGATTCGAGGAAGAGCTAAATGCAGTTTAGAGAAGGATCAATCAATTGATAGCTTTGAAAGAGAAAATGGAGGAAGTCTATAAGAGTAATCAACAATATAAAAATAGAATCAAGAAGACATTTGACAAGAAGGTCAAGAAAGAAAATTTTCAAATCCAAGATGTGGTTTTGAGATGGGAGGCCAGGATTGAAGAGAAGGGGAAACATGGTAAGTTTGAGAAAATTTGGAAAGGTCCATTCAGAGTAGTTGCATTTCATGGGAACAACACTTACATTTTGCAGGAGATGGATGGACAACCATGTGTTGGAGGGCCTGTCAATGGTAGGTTTTTGAAGCACTACTCTTCTTGAAATCTGCTGATCATTCATTCCATTGCATATATTCCATTTTACATGTTTTTATGCTAATAATGACAAGCTGAATGATCAAACTTGAGCCCAAGGTGAAGGCCATTAGATTTTGAATAAAAATATTGGCAAGTTTCAAAGTTATTTTTTTGTTTTAAAGAAGATGGATAGCAGCACTAGAACTACAGTTTCTTTTGTGTACCACTGGGGCACACCATCCCAAGTGGAGCCACTGTTATCACTCAAAAAAAAATGAAGCATCATTTGACAAAGTCATATAGGTTCATGTGTCAAAGGTAGGGTTGTAGGGTTCATTTTTTTATTTACTTGGTCAAGGAAAATTTTAAATTTTTATTATTTAAGCTTAACCTAAGGTCTAAACCCACTCACTTTCAAATCCGTTCATGTCACATCAATCATAATTTTCTAACAGTTTTCAATTCCCAAGGTTTTAGTACCGAAATGGTCGTTTTAGCCAAGAAACCACAGTTTCGTAGCGAAATACACTAAGAAATTACACTTTTCGCTACAAAACTGCTGATACTTCATAGTGAAAACACCCAAATTTACACTAAACATGCTATGAAAGTGTGGTTTCATGTCTATCATGTCAAGTTATCTGTTTGGTGTCACAAAATCATTGGGAAAGGGTAAGTTAGATACCGTTCGAGTCATTGAGGGTTAAGATCAAGGTACATGGTCAGGTTTGAAGTCATAATCATCATTTTAGGCATGTATGAGTCATAATTATGTTATGAGTGAATATCAAACTTCAAAATATTTCCTAATTTAGTCATTTCTCATTCTTCATTCCTTCTTCGCGTGATATTGAGCTCTGGAGAGCTATTGCATTGAGCCAAAGCTGTGGCTGGTGTTTTCAAAGGTTTACAAAGATCACTATCAAGCGAGGCTGAAGACTATCAAGTGAGGCTGAGGAGGTATCAAAGAAGTCATGGCAGAAAAAAGAAAGAAAAATAAGGGTGGCCAATGCCTAAGTTATGAACTAGGAGATATGAATCTTATCAATGAAGACCCAACAACTGTAGAAGTCTTCAGAAGGACTGGTTGTTTACATTTTTGTGAAATATTACAAGGCTGCCATGTACATGTTTCCAAAGAATTTTCTTTAAACTTCAGTGGAACAACTACCAAAGTGGGGATGCTGAATCTTTCCATTACACCTGAGGTCATTGCAGTAGCAAAATGGATTCCAAGGGGATAAGAGAAGTGGTTCAAAGGCTTCAAATTCAACATGGAGCAGTGCAAGGAGTTTATCAAGCCATAAAACAATGAAATTGACATTACTAATGGCATTCCAAGAAGCTGCATGAAGGATAACTACTCAAAGTTTCTACTCATCATCCAGAAATATTTTACTTGTGAAGGGAGACACTATAAAGTCTACTCTTACCATTTCAAGCTTCTCCTACACTTTACTAGTAATATATCTGTTGATCTGCCTTTCTATTTACACAGAAGTTTATAAAAAATGGAAAATAAGGCCCAAGAAAAATCTGAAGGAAGCGAGACTTCATTTTTTGATCATGGTTTAACTTAACTGTTGGTTTTAGATGAGCTCCAAAGACTAGGAAGAGACTGGTCTTCATTTTTGTTTGTTAGTGGTTTTGAGTTGGATACTCTTACTCCTACAAGAACTCCTAAACCTAGGAGTATCCAATCACCCTTAGTGGCTAAACAAAATAAACCAGTGGTGGCAGAACAAAGAGAACCAGTAAGAGTAGAACCAAGTGAACCAGTCATGATGGAAACATAGAAATTGTAGAGTTTTGTTAAACCCATTGTTCCACCTGCAAAACAAAAACCAAAAGTGGTCAAACCTGGAAAACGAAAAACAAGCTTTGATTAAACAAGGAAGCAAAAGGATGACAAGGAGTCAAACAATTGCTTTAGAAGATAAAACAGTGGTTGTAGAAGACAGAGCAATAGCTAAAGGAAATTTAGAAGACATAATACATGCCATTGACATAGAAGAGACTCCTATAGTCAAGGTTGAGGATATAGAGGAAGGTGGACATAAACTGAAGAAAGCCAAATCTGCAAAGAAACTAGAATTTGAAGGAGAAGATGCAGGTTTTATGTTCCAAGCGAGAAATACCATGACAAGGCATGCTAGAAAGCTATTAGAGAGCAGTAAAGAGGTTCATCCACCTATTGAAGCAATCCAACCACCACAAGACATCATTGATCTTTCATCACCTACAGAGAAAGATACAGTTAGCAAACCAAAGAAAGGAAAATAGAAAGTAATGGAAAAAACAAAGTTTGAACTCCTTGAAGAACAGTTGGAGTTGGCCAATCATGAAATTTTTGTGATGATGAAAGAAGCAAGGAAACACAATGTCCATAAGGTTCAGGTTGAAAATATGAAGGAGATTTGTGAAGAGCAAGTTGACAGTGTTTCCAAGACCCTAGATAATACACATCAGTTTACCAAATGGACCATGCCATTGAGGAAAGAAGTGAAACATGTCAGGAAAATGAATTTACATTTGAAACATGCAAACAAAAATAGGAACAACTTGAACTAATCCATGAGGATTTGGAGAAAAAGGGCCTTAAAATGACAATAGTTGAGGAACCAATTGCTCAACTCATCATCAACGAGGAAGAAACACCTCAAGAAACATAGTGTGAGATGGTTTATGATTTTAAAGGTTGATTGCATTTAGAAACTAATTTTTTACACCTGGAAAGCATATTTTTTGAAGCTACACAGAAATATGGAATTTTCATTGTTTTCAGCAGTTTTGTAGCGTTCCTAGGCTTGAAGACCAGGAAAATACTACGAAACTACTGTAGTTTTATTTTTGCATTTTGAACCTTCTTTGGGAGCTTCCAAGAGGTGAAAATGGTATGGAAGATGTATTAAGGCATAATGAACATCATGCAGGAGGAAAGAATCAGAAAATTTGATGGCAAAAGGCATTTTTGTAACACTACGAATGTGCGCTACGAAATTGTCATACTTTCGTAGTGTATTGTTTTGAAGCTTTATGAGCAGGTTTTTGTGCAGTTATGGATAGGTGGAAACTTTCAAATGTTCAAGGGACTATGTCAGTTGTCATCCAAGACTTTAAGATTAAGAGATAAAGCCAACTCATTAGCCAAACCATTCATTGAAGATAAGGACCAGTTTCCTTAAAAATAGGGCTGGTTTCCAGTTTTAGAGGAGGTAAATTAAGATGTCATGTAGTGATGAGTCCCATCACACCCTATTCGAACATGTGAAGGAATAAGTTGTCAAATATGTAACTTTTTTTAGGATATAAGGTTGTTAATGTAATAATGAACAGTTTGAGTCCTATTAGGAAAAGGATGGTCAAGTAGAATAGTTGTCATGTTCTCATTAAAATAGATGTTTTATTGTTATGCAAGGTGTCATTAGGGAAATTTCGATGAATATATCTAGGAGGCTGATCATCTCATCATGTAACAAGTCTGTTAAAGGGCATAGAGTCGAATTTGTATGGGGTTGGAATTTTTTTGGCAAAACTACAACTTTATGTAATTAACTGTTTTCAGTAATACAAAGACTTGTTTCTTGACCAACCTAAGATTCTGATTGAGTTTTTAGTGTGTATCTAATATATATTTTCTATGTGTACCATTTGCAGTGGTTTTCATCTTTAATACTCAGAATTTATTCATGTAATTCTTTGACTTCTTTTATAGATGAATTGACTGTGTTATTTCATGTTTCATGTGTGCTTACCTTTGCTGAAAACTCTTACCTACCTCAGCTTCCATGTCAAGTGAACTATCCATTGAATTATTTTTTTGTTGACTCCATAAGCCCAATGTTTGCATACTGATGTTCTTTTCAACCTACACTTATCACAAAACAAGTCATTTTTCAAGTAGAGTTAGCCATCTAGTTTATCATTATCAAATATAATTAACCTTTTTGAGAGAGCCCTCTAAGATTGAAGAGGCTAAGCTTCAGTCACAAGTTGGTTTGAAACAATTACATAAAGTTGTCTGGTTAGCAGCCAATCAGGTGCAATTTTGTGATAACACAATCTATGCCTATGTACTTGTTCTCCATTCTGGCTGTGCCCAAATGGGTTCTCAAATCCATCTAGAACCTCCAATGGACTTTTATTTGGGGAGGAGACAAAAACAAGAAAAAATGGGCTCTGGTTAACTGGGACAGTCTCTGCACCCAAGAATCTCAGGGAGGACTTGGACTCTAGGATCCAGAAGCAAACAAATCATCCCTGGCAACGAAAATATGGTGGAAATGGATCACTTAACCCTCCTCTCTCTGGGATCAATTATGGAAACAAAAGTATGCCCCGGAGTGGGATTACCATGACTTAATTAGATTATTTGAATAAAATAATGAATCACTCATATGGAAGGTAACCTCTCAACATAAGGACCTCATTCAAAATCATAGCTTATGGGAAATCCGCAATGGCTCCTGGGCCCCTTTCTGGGAAGACTCATGGCAACAACTCCCCACCATGGCTAGTATGTTCCACCTAGATCACTGGTGCGACCTCATTAGAAACCCCAATCTTATCAAGGTCAAAAATTACTAGCGAGTAGGGAACCACACTCATCTCATAACTTGGAAGCATCCAGACAGCTGGCCTGCTGACTAGAGAGAGGAAACTCTTGTCAACATCTAGAAATAACTTCAAAAAGGAAAATCAAGATCAAACAGGGGGAATATATCTTGAGATGGGGATACTAGCCTAAGGGAAAATAAACCATGAAAGAGGTTCACTATATTATGGACAAGGACAAACAAATACATCAGGACATTATCTAGAGAAAAATATGGTGTGACAACCTTTAGCCAAAGGTCTCAACCTTTCTGTGGCTTCTAAGCAAAAGGAAAATCTTGACTTGGCATAACATTCTCAAACGAGGGTTCTATGGGCCCTCGTTCTACCCTATGTGTCATTCCAACCAAGAAACAATTGACCACCTTTTGGACATCTGCCCTGTGGAGAACTACCTTTGGGATCCAGTGGCTATGTTACGCAGAAGAAATAATCAGGTCCAAGGGAATGTGGTCCACACCATCTGCTCCTGGCACCCAAACCCCTACCACAATCCTCTCCTCAATTGCCTCTGGAAAATCATCTTGGGCTTCATTGTTTGGGAGACCTGGAAGGAAAGAAACTCATCCCGAGCTTCATTGTTTGAAAGACCTGGAAGGAAAGAAACAAACACATATTCAATGGAAATACCTGCTCCCTAGACAAGATCTGGGCCATCCCCAAGGGGCATATCGAGGAAACATTGTTCCTCAACCATTGGTCTCAAGAGGACATGCCTACCTCTCCTCAGGAAAAGCTTATATTTCATACTTGGAACTTCACATCTCAGATCCCCTGTATGCCAACCAACCACTCTGCCCTGACACGCTCCAGTCCCTCGGTGTGGAGTCCATCTCCTCCAAGTGGTTTCAAATTGAACTTCGATGGTGCCTCCAAAGGAAATCTAGGGGAAGCTGGCTTTGGTGGTCTATTCCACAATAGTCATGGAAAAATTCTCAAGATATTCTATGCTTATTTAGGATGGGACTAAAATAATGCCGTTGGGCTGGAAGGTCTCTTCCAGGGACTCAAAATTGTAGTCATGGAATTTTTTTCCTCCTCACAACGGAAGGGGATTCCCAACTCATCATCAGCATGGCTTCTAAGCTCCATAATGGCTCCAGCTTGGCCAAGCTCTCTCTGAGATGGACACTTGCAGTGACCATGGACATGCTGGAAATTACAATCACTTAGATTGGTGTCACTTAGTGTAGCCACGTGTGAAGGGAAGCCACCAAAGTGGCGGATAGACTAGCTAATGAAGGAGTTGACATGGCAACTAAGCTCTTCATTGGCGACTTTCACACCCTACCTACCAGCACTCTCAGGTCCCATTGTGAGGACTTGGCTCAGTAGGACATAAGCTCTCCAGACGTAGGTGTTAGACGACATGATGAAGAGCATGTGAAGAGATAGATGACTCCCAGAAGCAAACCACCTGCCTCATTTTCTCCCCCCCCCTCCATGTCTTAATGCAGAAGCATGTGAGGATTATTGTCGCAGGTTGGAAAATCGTTGGCAGGCTGATGGGAATGTTGAGAGTTATTGATTTGTAGGAGGGGCGTCATGCAGAGCACAGAGATGAGGTCAATCAGCAAAGGACGCATTTGCGAGAAGCTTCCCTCGTCATGAGGCTTACCCTTCAAGTCACCTTCAATCAAGATTTTCATCCCATTTTGTTGAGTTCCCTGGTGAGCTTCCATAGATGGGTCTCCTGTAGTGAGGTCTGGAAGAGGAGGACCCCCTGGTCTCTTTCCTGCATCCGGCCTGCCCTCATGCCAAGGAAAAAAATTATATGTATGCATGGGGGATGCTTGGGTCTGTAGGTCCCTGATGATGACGACTAGGTCCCTGAAAAGCGAGAAGCTTCTGGGTACGCGCCCGACATCCCTGTGCACATTTGCTGCCAAGTTGATGCACTGGAGTTGGAAGCCCTGGCCAGTGTTACGAAATCCCGAAGCACCTTTGCGAGGTGCCACTGCCTCATGAATAATGTTTTTGCCACCTCTTTGTTTCAACGTCAACTCTCGGTGGATAGGCTAAACCAAAAATTTATCAAAGGTAACCATGCATTGGACAAAGATCGCAAGGCCATGGACCTCATATTCTATGACCTGGAGCTCCGTTTCCAAGTGGGAGGGCAGCAGGCGGCGGATATCTTCCAGCCCCTGCCTCCACCTACTTTGCGAGTAGGCTGGTTGCAGATGGCGATGAAAATGATGGAAAGGGCGCAAAAAATGAAAGGGTGCAATGCTGCTTGGGAGTGGTGGCGCTCCCTTTGAAAAAGAAATAGAATACATAGAAAGTCTTGGCTTTCTGCATGTCAAGCGGGTCGTTGGTTACGTGGCCGAACCCAAGGAAGCCAAGTGTACTCCCTCTATCCCTTATTCCTGTTGGATTCTAGAGGAATTACCTCCCTATATTTTTATGCTTTTTGGTATCTGTCTGTCAATTCGATAGAATCTCAAGTCTGTCTTTTTTTTTCTGTTAAAAAATACTCTATATCTTTTTTTCTGGTTTTTAGTAATGCTTTGAAACATGCTGCGACTAGTGGGTTGGTTTCCCTTTGTTGGGTAGCGCACCAACGCCAAACAAACTCTGATTTTGATTGAGTCAGGAGTTGGACATCATTGGCTCCCCTGATTACTCTGGTCACCTAGCCTATAATATATTTTTGTACAATAATAAAATAACTGGAACTTTACAAAAAAGGTTTGAGCTATTTGAGTTCTATTGATGAGTCCAAGTTATGGCTATTGTGATCATTGATAATATTTTGCTATGGGGCCATAAAATATGTATACCTGAGGGTTAAAAATGCATGTTTTAGCCCATATTCAAGGAGCCAAAATACTCCTATAAAAAACCACAGAAGTAAGGAGTATAGGCCTGTGAAAACCACTAGAGAAGTATTATTTTTGGGCTATAAAAAAAGGTTGAGGCTACCCATAGAAGAAGAAAAATTCTAGCCATGGGAGAAGGCAGTGTATTAGCTTGAGTTTAAACCTGTAGTAGGTATATGAGTTTAAGTATGTAACAAAACTTTGAGTTATGCCCGTAGCAGACCTATTTGGAGAACAATCCTAAAACAAAGTCAAGGCAGAGACAAAGGAAAATTAGTGACAACAGTGATCATTATATTAAGTTCACTTCCATGTCGATATGATGTTCAGAGGTATGATTCATTTTATTGAAATAATTTGGTTCTATAGTTCAATGCTATAAATGAGGTGATTTCTTGAAAATTTAGTGCAATATTTGAATCTACAAAAATCTGTTTAAATGAGAAATATTGAAGACTGTGAGTTGAGACAACAAAAAAGTTATCAGTTTTGGATACTATTGTAATTGGGTCACTATCCCTTATAGGGGAGCCCAAAGGTTTTTGTTTTATATTTTATTATAAAGGGTGGCAGGGTGGTGATAGGGAAATAAGTTTCAAGTTCCTTTAGGAGGTTGTTTCCTCCTTCTAGTGGGAGCTGGTAAATCAAGGGTTGTAGTGCTTCCAATTATAGACGGTAAAGTCATATGTTGCAGCTCCTTATCACGATATGAATAAATTTTTAATACAAATCTTGTGTAATTATGGTGTGATATGATTGGTTCATGCCATGTGATATGAAATTGAATATTGATTCACCCCCTCTTTGTATTTCCAATAATTGGTATCAGAGCAGGCTACCCTGAAATAGTATAATCATTGGAGGGAAGATCATGAAAAAATATGCATCAAATGGATGGAATCCCTTGAAGAAAAATTTAGGTATTTGATGGAAATTATTATCCATTATGGAGTAGTTGCATGGAAAAATACTTGAAGGCTTTATGAGTGAATGTTTGGCTCTCCATTGTTAATGCATACAAAGCTCCTAAAGCTCCTCCAATTGATCCTAATGAGAATAATTTGTTTAGTTGTAATTAAAAAATATTCATGCCATCATAGGTGGATTGTCAAGAACCATTAAGACAAAGGTGATGACATGCACCATAACTAAAGAGGTTTGGGATAAACTTAAAACCCTTTATGAAGGTGATGATAAGGTCAAACAAGTTAAACCTAAAAAACAGAGAGCACAATTTGAAAATATAAAATGGATGAAAAAGAAGATATTGAAACCTATTTACCCGAAGTGAATGAAGTTGTTAATGCCATTGGAGGATTAGGAGAATAAATTAAATATCCATTGATCGCATACAAGGTATTACATGTTGGAATGCGTAAATGACATTGCATCAATATGTATTTTATGTTAAAAAAAAAACAAAAGAAAAAAATTATTTTTATTTTGTAGCATGTTCTTCATGCTTTATTTTGGTCAAAATAAAAAATTCAAAGGCCATGTTCTTCATGACCTTTTCAATAGAAAAAATATTTGAAATTTTTCAAATTCTTTTGTCTCACGAAGTTACCAAAGTCGTTCGTCTAAAGGGTTCATGTCGTCCTACTCAGGGACACACCCATTCACTTGTGGAAGAAAGATATACAAAGCCTATTTGCATCCCTCATTTGGAACATATGCACATATCATTTGAATAATATATATATGAAGTATAATAAGGATGAAGTACATAAAGATAAGGATAAATCTAAGTATCTTCACTCAATCAAAAGGAGAAGCTCATTATATATCTTGGAGGTAGTTTGTTTTACACACACACACACACATACAAATATATATATATATATATATATATATATATATATATATATATATTTGAGGAAATTCATTATATATTTCCGAGGCAAATAATTGCTCGTTATATGCCTTTTAGAAAACTAACAATTTGTTCTATATACATCTCTAAGGCAAGCAATAAGTATGAAAAAACAATATGAAAAATTTTAGAAGTACAGAAGTAATACAAGGAAGACTATTATATTTGTAATGATGCAAGCTGCAAGAAGGAAATTATCTCTAATGATGTGAATTACAAGGACAATAGTAATTTTTTAATGCGAGCTACAAGAAGAGTACTATCTTTGTGGAACAAGGACCGACATGTGGAAAAAAACATGATAGAGTTTGAATGGTTGACATGGTACTTGGTTTGTTGATTAGTTTGACTTAGATTTATCTTGTTGATGAAGAATCTATAAGGAAAGTATTGATGATTTTTCCTGATCCAAGATATTTACTTCAAGGATGCATTCAAAATTACATATAACAGAGCATGTTAACCAAGTAAATCAAACCACATGATAAGAAGCGGAAAAACATAAGCAATCATGATATCAAAGACACAATGATTTGATTACGGAGTTAACCCGATGTGGGCCACGTTTTCGGGCCCTGCTCAACAGTGGGAAGGCCTTATTTTATTAAGTGGAATCAAAGAAATCAGTTACAAACAACTTTACAAAAATTACCCATATACCTCCAATCTGGATGATGGCCTGAAAATGGGGAACTTAGTAGGATAAATAGACGTCACCACTAGATTTATGTCACGAAATTGTGCAAAATCGACTATAAATTTGTTGAATTATATCACCAAAATCTCTGGCCCTCTAAGGGAATCTAAATTTTTCCACTCCTCCTCCTGCTTAGGGCTCTGCTACTCCTCCATTGGCCTCCTTCAGTCAAATGAAATGAGAGAGTTTAAGTAATATTGGGTTGACGTATACTCCAACGTGTTATCACCAGGCTGAATTAAGTTGGGATGCATCAAATATCAACCTAGCATAACTATTTCAACCAAATTTGATTGGAAGTTAGCCCTTCCAATCAGAGAGGGCTCTCTCAAAGAAAAAAATTAAGTATTCTAGATGAGATCAATTTGCAAATGGATAACTCTGCACTATTTTTATGTGATTTTTTTTTCAGGTGAAAGAATGTATTGAGAACCACCATTGGGTATGTAGTCAGCTAAAGAAATTCAATTACAAACAAATTGTATCCATGAAAACTAAGGAAAATTGGCTTAAATAAAATAAACTCTTACAAAAAAAACACAACAAACGAAGGAAGTTGGAGCATTTAATCATGAATTCTAAGTGATCATATTTCCATGAAACTGATAACCATATGTTAGATAAGGAGATAAAACAAAACGCATATAAGCTAAGGAGAATCTTAGGCCTGAAGACAATCTACTGCAAACTGTGTATCAGCCCATAAAGAAAATTTACATAGTAGCTCTATTTTCACATTCATCAACCCCTTCAAAGTAAAATAGTCCCTCATTTATAGAATGAGGCCTCTTTAAAATAGTCTGCAACTTGGGATAGACTCGATACCTTAGCTAAGAGACCTAGTTATAGTACAATTACAAAACATGGAGACTTTCTAGGGATATTTTCTGTTGGGAGAGTTTTTACACAAAAAGGACTCTATCACCATTTATGAACTTCAAAAAAACTCCAATAATTATACCAGCGATCATTATATACTATAATTGACTGCTAAGGTGTTGGATTGTTAATGAAATGGAATTAGGAATTCGAATGCTTGAGTTGGAATGATGAGTTTTCATGATAAGTTGGCATGATGAGTTGGCTTGATGAGATGGCAGCCTCATGGAGGTTGACCTGTTGAGTTGTCCCCCTGAAAATAGGATGATGATGTAAATACCTTTGAATTTTTGTTTATCCATTTCTTCACTATTTGATTGCCCAAAAATCATAAAAACTTCATTACGCTGAAAAAAACAGAGTACACGCAGTTTGGTAGCAAACTTCAGTAGCAAATGCCAAAATCACCCTCCTACAAAAATTTGATTTTTCTGATTGTTTCAGGGTATTATCTAAGGTTTATAGGTTAAATACATTCATTTATCCCTCTTATTTCTGAATTTTAGACTGGTGTTTGTCTCCATGGAAAGCTACAATAGTTTATTGCAAATTTATGCCTTTAAGATGGAAGGTTGTTACGAAAGTACCTAGTTTCTGAGATTTTACATTTTCAATATTTTTTCGCCTCCAAAACACTTAAAAAATCATATATAAGCCTTTATATGACCCAAAATATTGATTATCCATAGTATAAGAAAATATTTATGGTCCTACCATACTCAGGGAATATCATCTACAATAATGAATTTGAGGCCCCTCTTCAAAAGTTCAGCTTGGATCATTTCCATTTGTGTTTCTAAAGTTCTGACTTGTTCCTGTAACCTCATCCTATCAACTTGAAACCATTTGTTCCTACTTCTTAGGAATTTCATCATTTTTTGTAAAGGAAATGTCATCTTTAACATCTTTCCATATTTATCTACAACCTCATTGTAAAAGTCCAGTTGCTTTGATATGTCTTCCTTTAATTCCTCAAAAAGAAATTTTGATTCTATTACCTCATTTTGAGCATCTCTCAACTGTTCTTGAAACATCTCCACTTCACCTTTATATTTTACAGGCTCCTTGCCTATCCTCTTTTTCATAGGTTATACTTTTGCTGGAGGCACCTCTTCTTCTAATGGCAGCTCAAGCATATTTTATTTTAGCTTGTGATGTTGTGATAGGTTTTTTGGGGTTGAAAATAAAACCTAAATATTATTGAGTAAAATCCAATTTTTTGGTTGCTTTTCTCTTGTTTTTGGCTTCTGCCTCTTTGATCTTTACCGGTTGCACACAGGGGATTTATTCAATGTCAATAGCTTCCAAGATATCTGACAGTTTACCCTTCCCTTTGCTTTAGCTTCTAGTCCTCCTTCTTGTATAATCTTTTGTCTTGGTACTTGTAAAAATTTTTTCTGCTACCACAGGATCCTTTACATGTTCAAATTCAAGTTCCATAGGTTCTGATATAGGCTCTATCTCTATTTCAGTCCCAACTACAAGCTCTGCCTTAGATTTCTTATCCTCCCCTCGGGTTATAGGTTTGGACTTTGGAGTTCTCCTAGGGGTAGCAACATCCAGTTCATAGCCACTTAAAAATAAAAATGTGGGCCAATATCTCTTCAGCCTATTCAACTTTGCAACCACCAGCAAATTAATAAGAGCATGATGAAAAATTGAAGTGTCATTGGCATCAGGTTTAGTCTAAACCTTGTCAGCCATTTTCCTAGGCTTCTAAACAACTAGAAAGGTATATCTAAGGGTTGTTTACCTGTGAAGTGCATCAAAAACTTGAAATGGTATTGATATACCATGTGGAATCTACCCTCACAAGTGAATTATTTCTAGATCATCATCAAAAACTTAGAAAAATACTCTTTAATGCAAGTTCTGGGAATAGATGTAGCCATATCAATGCTTCTATGTTCTTCCTTTAGGAAATAATCACAATTTTGAAACTTGAACTTATTCACATTGAAACATAATTATCCTAACCTAGGGATCTCTGTGGCTTGAGAAATAGTGTCAAGGGAGACTGAAAAATTTAATATCCTTACTTTTTATCCTATCCTTGTAAATTTAATGGCAAAATCCTTTCAAATTTTCCCATGATACCGCTACAATTTTTGACAGAACCGAAGACACCCAATGCTGGATAATGCTTGGGTGAATGTGGGGTCTTCTTCCAACAATTTCATGTCTATGGTCTCGTATCTTACCACATTCCCTCCTTTATATTACTTCCTTCGAGCTGCCATGGCTCGAAAACACAAGGAGAAGCTTCTAGACACCTGAAAAAGATCTTAAGGACAACTAACCATGTTTTGACACTAACTGAGTTGACCTAAAGAAAGCTAACAGATCCACAAGACAACATGACCGATACTTAGACAACAAGAGTAGCTCGTAAGGAGATGAGAATGAGTTTGTGACAACAAATTTATGTAAAATTGAAAAGAGAACGAAATGAATGAGCAGCTATATGATGCACGTGTTTTGGGAATGGTGGATAAAGACAAAAAAGGTGTAATAATGACCAAATAGCCTCTAACCATATTTCTTTTCAAATTTTTGTACTATTTCCATACCGCTACCAGAAAAAACAGACTTTTGTTGAGAAATTAATGTTTTGGAAGGAAAATTTGCTACATAAGTATTAGGAACTCCTGTAGCAAAATCTGACCTGTTTAAACTGCAGTTGCTGTGAAAATTGGATATACTTTCAGCTTAATAATCATGACTAGATAAGCTTGAGGGACATAATATTTTTTGATTTTCCATTTACGATGACACACACTAGAACTCATAATGACCTTGCAAAATGACTGAAAGACCTTTTCACATGTGATTATTTTAAGAATAAAAACTTAAAAACCCTATTAAACCCTAACTAACCTATCCATCTTGAATTAAAAACAAACCTAATGGTTATATTGGATAATGGTGGTTCCAATGGCGATGCTACGCCCTTGTGGTGCAGAAAAGAACCAATAGCTCCAGTGCCTTATTGAAAATTGAAAATCAAACTTTGATGATATCTTCTCCAAGTCTTTATGGCCTTCACCTCAGGCTCAATTGTTTTTTGAAAAGATCATCCACACTTGCAAGCATAATAAGGAAAAATGGAATATATACAATGGTGTTTCGTTTAGCTGTTTCAGTTAAGAAGAATAATGCTTGAGAAACCTGCCATTGACATATCCTACTGGACACAACTGACCATCCATCCCTTATAGTAAAAAAATGTTGTTTCCATGGTAGGCCGACATCTTGCATGGCCCTTTCTAGATATTTTCAAATTTTCCATGTTTCCCTTTGTCTTCTATCTTAGCCTCCCACCTCAAAACCACATCTTGGATATTGAAATTTTCCTCTTTTGTATTTCTGTCAAATGTCCTTTTGACTCTATTTTTATATTGTTGATAATTGGTATGTTGAGATTCAACAAGAAAATTTCAGCACCCACGCCTAGTTTGATTAAGCACCCAAACTAGGGTGGGGCCCACAGAGCTATTTTTGGGTGCATGTATATTTTAGTTATCCCTTAATTAAGATGGACAATAATCTGTAATCTATTCTCAATGATGACTTGAAATAGTTAACTGAGAGTGATAAACTTAGTTAGCTAGTGGATTTCGAGTTAGAGGTAGTTGGTGAGGCATGCAGAGTAATTCTAGTTGCAACAAAGTTTGAAATGCAGTGGTGCATTAGTTAATGCAGGTTGTAATCAGTTTAAGTTAGTTAAGTGAGTTAAACTCAGTTGTGCTAGTTGTAACTAAAGATACACTAGTGAGAGATCAAGTGAATTAAATATTAATTAATTCAGAATCAATGATCTCACATGCAACTGAGGATTTAATATTATTAGTTGCATGCATGTCAGATCCAGTGGAGATCCAGTTGACTTCTAGGTGAAAGGGAAGTTGACTATCAGTTGAGGATTATTGGGTTCCGCACATGCAACCAAACACCCATCGGAGTGCCCATCATTAGGGGAATTTTGAGGTTTAAAATGGGCCTCCTAAGAAAAATGTACAACCAAAATGAACTTTATAAGAACCAATAGGGTTCAAGATGATGATGTCAACCATGGGGGATGATTCACCATTTTTTAAGTAAAAGGGTAAAAGTATTAAAAAATAATAAAATAATAAAACTAATTTTTCAACTTGTATTTTCAACTTATCTCCCAAAGTTTTTACTCAAATTTCGAGCAGGAATACTCGTTGGATGCAAAATTTAATTCCTCAGCCAAGGAGTACCCATGTTACATACTTTCTATGGAACCTGCTAAATGAAAAATGAGAAATCCCTTCTTCATCTGGGTATTACGCATCTTCTCCTCCAGATACATATTCTGCTCCTCGAAAGATCCTCAGTATAGATTTTCCAACCCTACCCACATTTATCTAGTAGTGCCCTTTTCTGATATGTGAGGTACGATGTGATCCTTCACACCATCTAGGATCAATTGTTTGGATCTTGCCATGTTCTTCTTGAAGGCTCTCAAATGTTATGCATCAAGTGGCTCTGTAACTGCGCTGTCAATGAGGGCCTTTAAATCGTGATCATCAAGGAGAAACTCAACCCTTGATTTCCAAATAACATATTTGGAGGTACCCTCCAATCTATCTTGGTCACACAATCCATTGTTGGCCATCTCCTCAACTATCGATATCTTCCTCTAACCCTCTGCTCAGCTAGACTTACGCAGTCCTTGAGGAGCAAGTCAATGATTCTGCTGCTGCACAGGAAAAAATTAGTTTCTTTGAGTAAGAAAACTCTCTGAGGTCAAGAAATCCCCAAACTGTGTTTTTCAAAAAAATTCTGACACTTATGCACCAGCACACACTGTTGTGCAACTATTGCATCCTTCAACTACGCTGATTTGCTACACTGCCTCTTCTATAACTGAAAAAACTTACCCCTCTGTCAACTCTCTTAGAGGGAGCCTTTCTGCATTGGAATGCCCTCCTGGCCTGGACAACATAATTTCTGGGAGGGTCTTTTGTTTCTTACGCAAATCCCAATTTTATTCAGCGTTGATCTGTTGGTTCACTCTTGTTTCTCCTGCACTTCAGCTTAAATAAGTTTTGATACAATGTGAAAAATCCTTAATCTGGATTCCTACTGCAACAAATATGAATTAATTCTCCTATTATTTTTCATAATTATTTCATTACAGTGAAATATCGAAGTAATTACTGAAGTAGTCTACATAAATAATGATGTGGAATAAATCTAACTGCTGAAACAAACTAAACAAAATACAATGAAAAACATTTAGATTTGACACAATTATTTTTGGACTAAGTCCCCGGAAAAACCCAACTTAGGAAAACTAGTGCAGCAGATCTGAGGGTTTTGTACTATTAAGCAGCAAAATATTTAGTACAACTAGGGTGCCAATATCCAACAAACCCTTCAAAGAATTCTAGACAATTGATGAAAATATGAGGTATACCTCACTCTGAAAATCCCCAGATGATCTTGAACAGTGCTGGTGAAGCCCCTCTCTACCTCTGCGTGATGCCTATGCTGGAAATGCGTAAGCTTGCATGGGAAAGCTTTGAAATTGCATCACCTCTGCTAAAAAACTGATCTAGGCTGATATGAAGCTAGATTTTGGCCCTCCTGGCTCAAAAACCCCAACTCCCAACTATCTCCGGACTGAATCTAAGAGACTCTGTGTCACTTATGCGTGAGTTCCTTCAGGAAATGTGTCAGCCCTCTAGGTGACTATGCTGTCTCTCTCTGCCTCTTTGCTGCCTCTCTTTGAAATGTACTCCTGGTCCTCCTGACTAGTTACTCCTTCTGCTCCTCTCTGAATCTGATCACTAGATTGAAATCACTTAGCTAGCACTACCATAGTGATTCAATCTTGATAAAAAGTTCTATCTCTCTCACAAGCTCGAAAATGCCAAAGGCTTAGTGTCACAATGTGTTTTCCATAGGCCCCTCACCCTCCTTCCTATATTCTTCTGTTGACCTTTCAACGACCCAGATTAAAACATAATCAAGGGCTAAGATTAACTTGGAGGCGATCCATCACTTTATCTAGAAGATTCACACTCAGTTTAATTAATACCCTTTAATTAATCAGTTTCCCTAAGTTTAGACTTAGGAAAACATTAAAAAATGATTAATTATTTTAATTAAACCATGTCTAAGTGGATTTTTCCAAAATAATTTTTGGGTTTTATGGAATACATGTGTCTTAGCATGTATACAAAATTACAAGGCTAGAGCACATATGATGATACCATAAATAAACACTCACTCTTAGTGAGGAAAGTGCTTTAGCAAGACAACTAAATGTGTCATTGTTCTGACTTCTAGAACATCTAATGTTGTGCTATTGATGCTGCTCACCAACACTGCAAAAAAATGCTGCAACTGTACTATTGCTGACTCTGCATGCTGGTGCCAATTGCCATTGTACTGCAACTCCCTCTAAATTATGCAACCCTACTGCTGCACTGCGTGAGCAGTGCTCTGCACTGTGATGCACTACTATGAACTGCGTTGCTGCTGCACTGTTGCTAATTACAATAGAAAAACATTCAAAATCGGACAAGTAAAACTGCATATGAAAATAAGACTGACTGTTGCTGACTTCTACACTAGCTCTCTGAAAATACTAAGTTGTTGCTTCTCTTCACTGTGTGAGCATTGCACTGCACTATGCTGTTGCTGCTCCCTTTCTGTGCTGATCAGGCTCTAGTACTGCTGGCCACTGCATTGTATTCTCATCTTCTGCTACCACTATCCATCCTGCTACTGTATTTAGGCTATCGTATCTCACATGTGATCCGAGAGTCCGGAAATACTCAAATATCTTGCCATTTTTAGATTCTTGATCTACAACTCCAATTCAACCCACTTCTCTCCTTTTGGAATGTGAGCTAACATACCAAAATATCCTTCTGCCTAAATCTTGGCAGCTCCGGCTTGAAGATATTTCTTCTCCTCCTTATCCATTTTCTTAAGAGGACATTGTGTGGCCTAATGTCACATTTCCCCACACCTGAAGCACTTGATATTGGACATATCTTTCTTCTTATGCCTCTATTACCCCTTAGATGCAAGGGTTGTGTTATCTTCCTCCTCCTTCTTGACTTTCGAACCGCTACTGCCATCCTCCATATGGATTTTGAGGAGGTCTCTTCTCAGCTCTTCTTGTTGCAAGGCTGCCCACATTGCTTCCCATCCTGGAAGCCTTTCTCTCCCCAGAATGCTTGGAAAAATACCTGATAGTCTTTTGAAATAGAGTTCAGAGTGAGCCTTACCAGCTCTGAGTCTCTAGGTGCTGACCCTACTGCTGACAGCTGGTCTCGTTTATCCTGAATACGAGACAGGAAGGAGTCAAAACGCTCTCCCTTCTTCATCCTGGTATTACACATCTTCTCCTCCAGATACATCTTCCGCTGCTCGGAAGATCCTTGGTATAGATTTTCCAGCCCTACCCACATTTCTCTAGTAGTGCCCTTTGCTGCTATGTGAGGTACGATGTGATCCTTCACACCATCTAGGATCAACCGTTTGGCTCTTGCCATGTTCTTCTTGAAGGCTCTCAGATGTGTTGCATCAAGTGGCTCTGCAACTGCGCTGTCAATGAGGGCCTTTATATCATGCTCATCAAGGAGAAACTCAATACTTGATTTCCAAATAACATAGTTGGAGGAACCCTCCAATTTATCTTGGTCACGCAATCTATTGTTGGCCATCTCCTCAACTATCAATATCTTCCTCTAGCCCTCTTCTCAGCTAGACTTACGCACTCCTTGAGGAGTAAGTTAATGATTCTGCTGCTGCATGGGAAAAATGAGTTTTTTGAGTAAGAAAACTCTCTAAGGTCACAAAATCCAAAAACTGTGTTTTTCAGAAATTTTTTGATGCTTATGCACAAGCACACACTATTATGTAGCTACTGTGTCCTTCATCTATGTTGGTCAGCTACACTGCCTCTTCTGCAACTGAAAAAACTTACCCCTCTGTCAACTCTCTCAGAGGGAGCCTTTTCTGCACTGGAATGCCCTCCTCGCTTGGAAAGCGTAATTTCTGGGAGGGTCTACTGCTGCTTATGTAGATCCTAGTTTTATTCAGTGCTGATCTACTGGTTTACTCTTGTTTCTCCTACACTTCAGCTTAAATAAGCTCTGATACCATGTGAAAAATCCTTAATCTGGATTCCTACTACAACAAATATGAATTACTACTCCTATTATTTTTCATAATTATTTCATTACAGTGAAATATTGAAGTAATTACTAAAGCAGTCTATACAAATAATGTCGCGGAATAAATCTAAGTGTTGAAACAAACTGAACAAAATAAAATAAAAAACATCTACATTTGGCACAGTTATTTTTGGACTAAGTCCCCGGAAACCCAACTCGAGAAAATCGGTGCAACAGATCTGAAGGTTTTGTATTATTAAGCAGCAGAATATTGAGTACAACTAGGGTTCCAATATCCGGAAAACCCTTTAGATAATTCTAGACAACTAATCAAAATATGAGGTATACATCACTCTGCAAATTCCCGACTGATCTTGAACAGTGCTAGTGAAGCCCCTCTCTACCTCTGCGTGATGCCTACGCTAAAACTACGTAAGCCTGTGTGGGAAAGCCTTGGAACTGGGTCACCTCTACTCAAAAACTGATCTAGGCTGATCTGAAGATGGATTTTGGCCCTTCTGGCTCAAAAAACCAAGCTCCCAACTATCTCCGGACTGAATCTAAGAGGCTTTGCGTCACTTATATGTGAGTTCCTTCAGGAACTATGTGTAATATCCCCTTTTCAGGAATATCAAGATTCTATTCCAAAGATTTACTGTAGGGGAATTTAATGGATATGTCACCTTTAAAAATAAAGGATGAGATCCATAGGCTACCTGGCCATCTGCAGACTCTATTTATAGAACTTGGAATAATCCCTTTTTCAGGAATTTCAACAAAGTGCTCAAGGAAAATGTTTTATAAGTAAAAATGTGTAAAAATAACACATATCATGGCTTGGTTCCTATTATTTATGCTATATGTGTCTTATATGTGGAATTTAATCAGAAAAAAATTACTTTAATCACATTAAACAGATCTCCCAAAAAGTAGACTAGCTAAAAAGCACCCAAAGAGGAAGGCTACAATCAAATGCAAGCACTGCTTCAGGAATTGCATTGTTTTAGTAGATGTTCAGTGGAGATCAGAAAGAGGACTCATATTTCAATAATAAAACATCAAATCAACATTATGATGAAGCCCTCTCATTATACATTAGAAAGCATGGGCCAATACAACAATAAATCTTTAGAAAAGAGAGCAGGAACACATGTATATTTGAAGAAATGCTTTAATAGTGTTATTTTTCAAGAGGTTCAGTAGCTGGAAGTTACAACTCATATCTAGGATAGATCTATGGACAAATTATCAGATATATACCAGATCTGGAGACTATATAGTTTTCTCTACAAGATCCAATTGGAATTTTTACAAAAGCATGCATGAATAAGAGTAGATCTGAGAAACAAGTTGCAGATCTGGAAACTGCCGCAGTAAATTTCTGAATATGATATTTCATTACAATGGATCAGATCTGAATAGAACATAGATAAGAAAGCTAATCCATGGATCACCTAGTGGAAGGAAAACCCCAGCACTAAGGATCTCTAATCTAAACTATGAGCAAAACACCATAAAGAGAGATACAAAAAAATAACGCAGTCTTCCAACATAGACAACGTTGTGGCTCAAATGTCATAGATAAACACTGTAGAAGTATAGATCTGAAGCATAAAGAAATGATACACTCTTCTAGGAGGTCAAAGGACCCACTCCATGGAGAGAAGCTCTCAAAATACACTAGATCTCTACAGATCTAGATCACCAGTTGTTGTAGCTTGCAGAGATAGAAAAACCCTCAATGGATTAGCACTGCCAATGTAAGTAGGAGCTTGGCCTCAAGCCTAATAGTGGTTCAATTCAGCAAAATTTCCTCCTTGAATCATCAAAGGAAGAGGTGAAACTCCTGCATAGGAATTCCAGATACAATCCTCCACTCAACAACAGAGAATGGTATTTGTCTAAGCAGATAAATACTCAGAAATATGATCTATCAACAACCTTCTCTTGCTGCCCTCCTTTCCCTTTTATAATATGAGAAAGCTCTTGCAAACCCTAAACCATCTTGATGAGTTATCCCTTTTCACATTAGAGGCTCCCTTCTAGAACTGTGTTGTCCCTTTTGGAGATGCAATGAACCTAGACAACACTGTTGATTTGGTCAAGGTTGACCCAGTCTTTAGCTCAAACCTCTTTCACACCTGGAAGTGATTCTTTACATAGCCCTGATTTGTCTTTGTTCACATGGGAATTGATTTATTCAGACTTTTTAGGAGTTTTACATGTCCTCCTTTATTCATATATTCATGAAGCAGAAATTAAAACAAAATTGAATGTTCCTCTTAGCTAAGGCTAAGTGGGAACATTATAGTCCTCCCCTTCAAAATGTTGCTTGTCCTCAAGAAACTAATAGGGTAAGAGTTGTAGTTCTTCTCCTTCTCCATTGATGGCACCATCAAGGATCAAGCTTTCATCATGGACCAAGTTCTCATCAAGCCAATACTTCAGAAATTGCTCCTCCAATGCTAACATGATAAGGGCATAGTCTATCCCTTCAGGAGTGTAAAACTCAACAGAAATAAACATGGGTGAAGCAATGTCACATCTAAAACATGTATCATGAAGTACAAGATAAAGTTCCATCCCATGTGGTACATATACACGGCCCATGTTTTTCCCATACAAACCCATAAACAATACCAATATATCATCTATGTATGGAATAAAAATCACATATATGCAAACTGAAATTTTCACTTGAGGAGGTGGGTCACAATCCCACATAAGGTACCAACCCAGTGCACCCCTTGTTTTGAGTAGATCTAAGTGTGGTAGGTGGTACTCCCACCACATCTTTGCTACATGGTTCACTTTGACATGGCTGAAAGTGATGCCCA
The DNA here is from genome assembly GCA_034641835.2 of Pinus albicaulis. Classification (NCBI taxonomy): domain Eukaryota; kingdom Viridiplantae; phylum Streptophyta; class Pinopsida; order Pinales; family Pinaceae; genus Pinus; species Pinus albicaulis. The sequence goes on along the minus strand of CM076571.1, from coordinate 290,521,743 downwards.
AGTTAGGTTCCTTTGGGAAGCACCCATCATGATAGAGAATCTCCCTTTGCACCTCCAGGGAGTGGCCAGATTTAGAATCTTTATTGGCCTCATCAATGCCATGAGATCTGAATGTACTATCACTCCTTGTAGGAGCCATGGCCTGCATACATATGGTAAGAGAATATGTCAAATCAGAAAAATAAACATGCTTCATAAGATCAAATTCCTTACCACTCAAGTCCCCCACACACATCGAGTTGGACAGGGGAATTTCTCTCCTCTTAAGAGAAAGAAGAGTTGGCTGAAATGACTCCTTCATAGAGTCCCTCGGCTACCCCAACTCTCCATAACCATTTCACTCTTGTAAGTGCTGATATAGTTCCTCCCAATCATAGTGTTGATGTAGCTCCTCCTCCATACCCTCCTAATCAAAAATCCTCATGATTAGGGTGTAGATCTTGGCTGACTGCATGTAGCTGGAAAGGAACTCTCTATGTGCTCTTTGTAGTATCTCTTGCTTAAGCTTGAAGGCTTGAGACAAGAATAATTTACCAAGATGATAGATGATCCCTTCATGGACCAAATAGCCTCCTCCTTGCTTCATGCCATCTAGAATCATCTCGGTGTGTAGATCTTTGGAGTACTCCACAAGGAGTTGAGATCTCCAATATGGATCCACACAACTCAACAAGGACAACACTGCTGATGCATCTATGATGGTGCTTGCCTTGTTACTGATTGCTTCTTTGACATTATCCATGCCAAATTTTTTTTCTGGGAGGCTGATCCCCCCCTTTCCTTCCTCCCACAACACTGTGGCTTTCTCTTCCATTGCTCTAGCACTTTGTGAGGCTTCCCCAACATGATCAGAATCTAATGGCATTCCAAGTGGCTTGCCATGAGGTAGGAATGTTCCTTGCAACATTCTCATAAACATGAAAGAAGGAACTGTGAGATCCTTTCTTCCACTACGCAAATCCATCTCTGTTGTTTGTGTGGAAACATCAGGTGTAGGATAAGTGTGCATGCCTTGAATTATTTGTGGTTTCCCACTCTTCAATTCCACCCACTCCATTTGCAAGGCCTTCCAATCAGTGGTGACCTTCCCCAAGGTAATCAACCACTGGAAACCCAAGATGATATTGGTTTCTAGTATGTCAACTACAAAGAAGTGATCCACCAAGGTGTAGAAAGTGACAGAAAGTGATGGATTATATTGCATGCACTACATAGTTCTATCTCCTGGGACAAAAATAGAGAACCCATCAAAAGTATCAATGGGGATCCCTCTCCTTTGCACAAGGTGAGCATCAATAAAGTTGTGGGTTGCCCCACTGTCAATCAAAATAGACACTCTCTGGTTCATGACTGAAACTTGTACTCTTAGGGTCAAATATTTGGGCACTCCTCTCAAAGAAGCAAGAGCCCCACTTGTTGGAGAAAAGGCTCCCTTTTAACCTCTGGATGGTGATTGATCTTCCTCCTCATCATCACCAGTGCTGTGACCCCTCCTATGTCCTTCATTCCCATCTTCCTCCTCAAAATCTGAGAAGACTTCTATATAGTGTGCTCTTCCAGCAACACATCTATGTCCCGGTACCCATGGCTCTTGACAAGTGAAACACAATCTCTTTTTCCTCAACTCCCTCTGGAGATCAAGGTCAAGAGGCTTCTTCAGTGAGCTCTCCTTGGGTGGAGCAGCTTTCCCTTCCTTCCCCTTAGAGGAATGAGGGGCTTTGCTTTGGAAAGTTGCCTTTGCTCTTGGCAAGGCATCTTGGAGATCTCTAACTCTTTCAATGGCATCATGCAAAGTGATGGGCTTGGTTGAATTAACCAACCCATGCAAAGGTTCCTCCAGGCCATCAATGAACATGTAGACTCTCCTTGCTACAGATAGATCAGGGACCATTATTGACAACCTGAGGAATTCAGAGATATAGGCCTTTGCATCTCCTGTTTGCTTCAACTTTTCCAAGCTTATAGAAGGGGACTTTGGATCTTTTCGATCAAATCTCTCCACTAGTCTCCTAGTGAACTCAGCATATTTAGACACATTGCTGTGTCCCAATGTAGATAGTCCATGAAACCACCATTTGTGGGCTTCTCCCTCAAAATGCAGCGCAGAAATCTTGATAGCTTCTACTTCGGGCACTTTATTCAACTGGAAATAGATGTCCAAATTTTCCATCCATGCTTTGGCAGAACAAGAGGATATTCCATCGAACTTGGGAAAAAATAACTTGCCCATAGTATGACGTCTCCCATGGAAGAAACCACCATTTCTGTACTGCTGCCATGGTCTCCTTTGGTCCTTGAGATGGAAAAAGTCTTGGAAGCTCAAGTTATCCTTGAACCTCTGACTTTGTGAGTCATATTCTACAAAGTACCCTTCCAGGGAGGTTGGCTCTTGCAGTCCTTCATTCTCTACAGCTAAGAAGGTAGGCATGGTAGAGAATTGTGAAGCCTGTGGAGCTTGTGGCAAGCTCATAGGTTGACCAGTCCCAAAATGAGACATGTCAAAACTTTCTCCTTGATGGAATCTCCCAAGGAATTCCCTCATTCTATCCACCCTCATCTCCTTTATCTCCTTGGACAGATCTTGCATAGCCTCCAAGAGAGTTTTTTCAAACTCCACTGCTTCCTTATCTTTATCATTCACAGATTCATGGGCTTTCCCCTTGTCTTGACCCTTGTCAAGATAAACAATGGTGTAGTCATACTTTCTATGACTTCTATTTTGGTACCTCCTCTCCCTCTCAGTGGGAGGATCCTCATCTTTGAAATGCAACATGACTGGTGCTCCAATGGTAAGCATAGGCTGTGCCAAGAGTGGAGCTCCAATACCACTGTAATATCCCCTTTTCAGGAATATCAATATTCTATTCCAGAGATTGACTGCAGGGGAAATTACTGGATATGTCACCTTTAAAAAGAAAGGATATATCCAGAGGCTACCTAGCCTTCTGCAGACTCTTTCTATAGAACTTGGAATAATCCCTTTTTCAGGAATTTCAACAAGGTGCTCAAGGAAAACGCTGTATAAGTAAAAATGTGCAAAAGTAACGTAGATCAGGGCCTGGTTCCTATTATTTATGCTTTATTTGGATTATATATGGAATTTCATCAGAAACAAATCAGTTTAAGCACATTAAACAGATCTCCCAAAAAGTAGACTAGCTAAAAAGCACCCAAAGAGGAAGGCTGCAATCAAATGCAAGCACTGCTTCAGGAATTGCGTTGTTTTAGTAGATTTTCACTGGATATCATCAAGAAGACTCATATTTCAGTAATACAATAGAAAATCAACATTATGATGAAGCCCTCTCATTATACAGTAGAAAGCATGGGCCAATACATCAATAAATCTTCAGAAAAGAGAGCAGGAACACATGTATATTTGCAGAAATTCTTTAACATCATTATTTTTCAGGAGGTTCAGTAGCTGGAAGTTACAACTCAGATCTAGCACAAATATATGGACAAAATGTCAGATCTATACTAGATCTGGAGACTATATAGTTTTCTCTACAAGATCCAATTGGAATTCTTACAAAAGCATGCATGAATAAGAGTAGATCTAAGAAACTAGTTGCAAATATGGAAACTGCTGCAGTAAATTTCTGAATATGATATTTCATTACAATGGATCAGATCTGAATAGAACATAGATAAGCAAGCTAATCCATGGATCACCTAGTGGAAGGCAAACCCCAACACTAAGGATCTCTGATCTAAACTATGAGCAAAACACCATAAAGAGATCTACAACAAAATAACACAGTCTTCCAACATAGACAGTGTTGTGGCTCAAATGTCATAGATAAAAACTGTAGAAGTATATATCTGAAGCATAAAGAAATGATACACTCTTCCAGGAGGTCAAAGGACCCACTCCATGGAGAGAGGCTCTCAAAATACACTAGATCTCTGCAGATCTAGATCACCACTTGCTACAGCTTGCAGAGACAGCAAAATCCTCAATGGATCAGCGCTGCCAATGTAAGTAGGAGCTTGGCCTCAAGACTAATAGTGGTTCAATTCAGCAAAATTTCCTCTTGAATCATCAAAGGAAGAGGTGAAACTCCTGCATATGAATTCTAGATACAATCCTCCACTCAACAACAGAGAATGGTATTTGTCTAAGTAGACAAATACTCTGAAATATGATCTATCAACAACCTTCTCTTGCTACCCTCCTTTCCCTTTTATAAGATGAGAAAGCTCTTGCAAACCCTAAACCATCTTGATGATTTAGCCCTTTTCACATTAGAGGCTCCCTTCTAGAACTGCATTGTCCCTTTTGGAGATGCAATGAACCTAGACAACGTTGTTGATTTGGTCAAGGTTGACCCAGTCTTTAGCTCAAACCTCTTTCACACTTGGAAGTGATTATTTACATAGCCCTGATTTGTCTTTGTTCACATGGGCATTAATTTATTCAGACTTTTTAGGAGTTTTACATTTCCTCCTTGATTCATTTATTCATGAAGCAGAAATTAAAACAAAATTGAATGTTCCTCTTAGCTAAGGCTAAGTTGGAACATTACACTCTGTCACCCCTCTAGGTGACTGCACTGCCTCTCCCTGCACCACTGCTGCCTCTCTCTGAAATGTACTCCTGGTCCTCCTGACCAGTTACTACTTCTGCCCCTCTCTGAAGCTGATCACTAGATCGAAATCACTTAGCCAAATGCTCAATGTCACAATGTGTTTTCCATATGCCCCTCACCCTCCTTCTTATATTCTTTCGTTGACCTTTCAACGACCAAGATTAAAACATAATCAAGGGATAAGATTAACTTAGAGGTGATCCATGACTTTATCTAGAATATTCACACTTAGTTTAATTAATACCCTTTAATTAATCAGTTTCCCTAAGTTTAGACTTAGGAAAACATTAAAAAAATATTAATTATTTTAATTAAACCATCTCTAAGTGGAATTTTCCAAAATCCTTTCTGGGTTTTATGGAATACATGTGTCTTAGCTTGTATACAAAATTAAAAGGCTAGAGAACATCTAATGCTACGATAAATCAATAAATAATTCCTATATTTTAGGGATTTCATCCATAAGGGATTGCACAAGGCAGGCAGACTGTCTAGAGGCTGATAATTGGCTATATGTTGGTCAGTTTTGTTCATGAGAGTGTGAGACAATTAGCTGAGTATTGGAGGGCTCTTGTGAGAAGAGTTTTTTATGTAATTGTTTCATAATACATGTTGAATATACAATAGAAGATAGTGGGGTTTTTAGCTGTAAGATTTCACCGGGAAATTATCTGTGTTGTGTGTAATTTGATTCTTATA